>OV277351.1:29826151-30168651 GCA_922984085.1 Sicus ferrugineus
TGCACCGCTCTTCCTTCTTTCATGTCATTTGTGTGAAAAATCGGTGCAGCTTCGGATCCCAGTTTCAATTCCAAAACTTTACGTAACGTAAGTGGAAACTTAGTGTGTTCGGTGTGTCTTTCTTCTGGCGAGCTTAATGCGAGTTGCTTTGCGGTTTGCTTGCCGCTGTTGCGGTGGGGTGAGGAACGCGCAGATGCGTCTGTCCGAAATCCATTACGGTGCATGTTAAGTACGTCCGCCATATGTTTGCGTTCAAGCTTTTAAGGATTTAAATTCGGGATTTGTGTGCTTCCGACTGCCTTTCGGGGCTTATCTTGTCCTCTCTTGTTTCGACTCCGGCTGGCCTTGCTTACCGGCGAAAGCAGGACCGCGTTCTTATTTCGCACACCACATCGTGCCTTGAACGGGATCTCAAGAGAGAGGACGGTGATTTGTGTGCGTATGAGCTGGCATTGCAATGCGTACGAATACAACTAAAATCAAATCAGTCGACAGCTCCGTTCAGCCTTCAGTGTGGTCGCCGTATATGGAGCCAAATTACTATAAACTTCCCGAGGGGTACTCGGTGTTTGTGCCGTTCGTTACCTCTTCCACAATCGATCTCGACTGCAACTATGTTGCCTCGATCCGCTTTTTTCTTTACAAGCAACCACTAGAAATATCGCAACTCAGCCGAATTAGAGACAAACGTGAAAGTCAATACTTTGGTTCCCTCTGATCTAAAAACCGCTCTGTGGTTTATCGCGCCGGCGACAGTTACAGAGTTCGGGCGCCCCCACTTCGCGCGCCGGATATTTAACGCCGTGCGAGCCGCGCAGTTGAAGCAGTTGCTCGCCGACCGCCATCCAGCGCTGACACCGACGAGCGCCGAGATCACCAGCCATGCAGGAGCCGCTGAAGGACGCCATCGCCGTGGTAACTGGTGCCAGCTCCGGCATCGGGGCGGCCGTCGTTCGCGACTTACTCGAGGCCGGTGCGGTTGTGGTCGCGCTGGCACGGCGCCTCGATCGCCTCGAGGAACTGCGACAATCGCTGCCCGACGCCGAGCTGCAGCCACGCGTGCACGCATTCCGGTGTGACGTGGGTGATGCCGCTGAAGTCGAGGCGGTTTTCGCCGAAATCGCACAGAAGGTCGGCCCGGTGCGCGTCCTGGTCAACAACGCCGGCTGCCTGCTCTCCGGCCAACTCTGCACCATGGACGCAGACGCGGTGCAACAGGTGCTGCGGACGAACGTGATGGGCGTGGTTAACTGCACGCGGCTGGCATTCCAGGCCATGCAGGCGCAGCCCGATCAGCGCGGCCAGGTGGTGCTGATCAACAGCATCTTCGGGCACGCGGTGCCGGCCATTCCCGGCCATGTGCCGGCGCTCAATATCTACCCGGCCACGAAGCACGCGCTCACCGCCATCAACGAGGTCTTGCGGCAGGAGTTCCGCGCGCTGGGCACGGAGGTCAAGGTGACGGTAAGTGCGCGAGTGCGTGGGCTGCCGCTGCCACAGCCACCGAAACCCGTATCTTCTTGCAGAGCATCAGTCCGGGCCTCGTCGACACCGAGCTCATCCCGGAGAGGCAGAAGTCTGCGTGCCAGGGACGAATACTCCAGCCGCAGGACGTCTCGCGGGCGGTGATGTTCGCCCTCACCGCCCCGCAGCACGTGCAGGTCTACGAGGTGATCATCAAACCGGCGGGCGACATGATTTGAAAGCCGCGAGGGACTCAGCGACGGCACGCGGGCAAATATTATTTCACTGCTGCCAAAAATGCGCTTGAAGTTGGAAACAAAATTGAATTTCACCCGGAACGACTGCTGCTGTTATCCCGTGTAATCCTCTGCAATCCTCTGCCTCTTGATGTCCTGCGGCACGCAGTGGCTCACTTTGCATGCTAATGAATAAATTCCGTTTCCGCTTGGAAAAATATACACTGTATCTGCTTGTTGTTGCTGTCGTCTCCATGGGCGCACGTTAGGGGGTCCAGACTTAGGATAAAAGTCGGGTTTTGCAAATGGAAACCATGAGTTCTTATTGAGTATAAATTAGAAGAGTTTCAGCTTCCACGGGGCCACCACCGACCCCGCCCCCTATACGCATTCCCACGGTTGCGTTTGTTGTTCGCATTCGATAAAACAGAGGAATGCGTGAAATGCGAACAAAAGGACGCACCGTGCGGAGGTGAGTTGCGTCGGCACGTGTGGAGCGCAGAGCGCTGCGCCCACAGATGCGGTTTCAAATTCGCATAAACGAAGCTGTGGTTCACTCTGTCTGGGAGCCGGAGATGGAATAGTAAAACCATCCCGCCGGTTCCTCCGGTGAGGGATTGCCGGCCAACCTCGGCCATCGCAAGGCCGAGCTGCCAGGAGTTGTGCAGAGGTCAGGATTTAAATTTTATTTCGGTTCCAAACGTGCTGCACTCTTACAACGACAACAGCGTTCTAGAGAGGCAAGAGTTAACCTAGTTCTCTGCGGAGGCACTGCTTCATGCACTCCATGAATCTCGTCCACATATGAAAGCAGGTTTCGTGCGAACCAACCGACCGAACTTCCGTGTGTTCCTTCATGTTGAAGGTTGCTGCTTTTTAGGGTTATCGAAGCGAGCTCTCTTTCAGGCTCGTTTCGATGCAAATCACGGAAGAGTGAATCTCGGTAAAATAGAACAACGCTTTGGCATACCAGGGGGCGCATTCTACGAGCAGAGTTCGGAAGAACTCACCTGAGCTCACCCTCAACTCGCGTACGTGAGTGTCGCTCCTGTGGCGCTCCTGTGGCGCTCCTGTGCCGCTGGTGAGTCGCTCGTGTGTCGCTGGCGAGTAGTGGGTATGTCGCTCGCGAGTAGTTCGCGTGTCCGCGCGAGTTGCTCGTTTGTTCCTGTGTCGCTAGCGAGTAGTTCGTGTGTAGCTCGCAAGTCGTTCGTGTGTCGCTAGCGAGCCGCTTATGTGTCGCTTGTGTGTCGCTCGCAAGTCGCTCATGTGGCCTTACTGAAGATTCCAATAGGTTCAACTGGGACTTAGCCAGCTCCAAGGCCATTAATTCATCTACTCGTATTTTCTGTTTGTGAGTTGATGCCACGAATTAGTCACAATCGGATTGCGAGAAGAAGAAGGGATTTCAATTTTAGAAACTAAATTCTGAAAGCTGTTTATGTTTGCTTCAGATAATCGGTGGTAAGACAATCTGAACTGCTCCCGCACGGACCGCGTTCCCCCTGTCGCTCCCAAGGGCAAGAAGTTAAAACTGGAAATTTAATAGTGCTGCACCACATTTGCGAGCGCCTTTATTTGCGTAGCGGCGAACTTTAAACTGTTGCTGTGCCTCCGTCGAGCGCAGTTTTGTTTGTTTGCTTTCCTCGCCTTTTGAGCGGCAGCCGGCAGGACTGTTGAAAGCACTTTTGGAAGGACGCTTGCAATTCCTTACTCCACGCGCTGTTTGCATTGCCGGATTGCGCTGGCGGTCATGATGACCTTCACAGCGAAGGGGTCTCTGCAGAGTGGGAGAGGCAGCACCTCGTCGTGGCAACGCGGTGAGGCGAGATGGAATGAAAAGGCTGTGAGGAGCGAAAATTCGTTGAGAAACAAACAAATGTTGCAAGGAGGCGAGAAACAGCACTCGCCTCGTCAACAAAATAAGACTGCAATTTAGAGTTCAAGGATGATGTAAGGTAGCGAAAAGTTGGGTTTTCATTGCGGTTGCCGTTTAAGGTGGAGACGAATTCATTAAGCCCTACGCACGCAGATTGAAGAGACTCGAAAGACGTTTCGAGGTTGTCAAAATCGAGAGAGTGGAGGAGAACACGTAAAATAAATAATAATAAATAACTTTAAATCAAAACTAGCAGTGGAAAATAAAGGTTTCCATGCTTACAAACGTTTTGTCAGCGTTAACGTTAACATGTTTAATCTGAATGTATTTAAGCCGCAAATTACTCGGCTGTTACAGGAATTTTGTTAGTCTGCCGCTGAGTTTATCAGACTGATAACGTATCACGTATTTGCGTGAGTATCTGATATATAGAATGGCGCACTAAATTGTGTGCAGGGGATGCAGCAACGCCCGAGATTGATTCGAAAACGCATCAATTCCTCTCAAAGCTCTCTAACATCAGTTGAAGGTTTCACTTGATCGTGATATTTATTAGACGTTTCACATCTGCAGACTCCCCCGCCTTGGTTTCGTAATCTCTGAATTTTCAGAGTCACTTTGCCCGAACGGAGCGTTGAATTACTCTTCGAAACCGCAACTCAGATAAGATTCACAGTCCGCGTATTATCTGCGTTTGAAAATAACTCAGAAACCCCTGCCTTGGAAACTTGGAAAGAAACTTCATCGGTTTATCTTGCCTTTACTTTTTATTTCTGCGCTACTCAGCTGCACACGATAAGAAAACTAGAGTACTTTCGTACTAACTAGAAGTGGAAGGCCAGCTGTGCCGAGATAAAGCTAAGTGCGAGTATGTTTAATAAGCACATTTCTTCTTGCATTCGGCGCGAACTCGGTTCTTCTGTTGAGAAGATGGCAGCGAATCTAGCAGAGGGAGGGAAAAGTTGATTAGAAGTGATGGGAACTCCCAACGCAGTTCATGCCGCACCTCAGAAGGACTCGCCCAGGGGCTTGATGGTCAGCTCGTGCACCTGCACCGAGGGCGCAGTCGAGATGGCGTACAGGACGCCGGCGGAGATGTCCTCGGGCCTCAGCATGGCCAGACTCCTCAGGTTCTCCGTCAGGATCTCCGTGTCCACGATGCCCGGGCTGATGCTCTGCAGAATTACGCCATCATTTGAGAACGAAGAGCAGACAGCGGGGGAAACAACTCACCGTCACCTTGATCTTGGTGCCCAGGACATGCAGTTCCTGGCGCAGGATCTCCGTCATGGCGGTCAGAGCGAACTTCGTCGGCGGATACAAGTTCAGCTCGGGCACGACACCCTTCGGCGGATACGAGATCCCGTGGCCCAGTATGCTGTTGACGAGCACGATGTGGCCGTCGAAGTGGCGCTGCCGCATCGACTGGTAGGCGCGCTGCGTGCAGTAGACCACGCCCATCACGTTGGTCTGCAGCACCTGCTGTATGTCCGCCACGTCCATGGTGAGCAGCTGGCCGCGTATCAGCGTGCCCGCGTTGTTGATCATCACGTCGACGCCGCCCAGGTGCTCGACGATCCAGTCGAAGGCTGCGTTCACCGACTTCAAGTCCGCGACGTCGCAACGCACGGCGTGCAGGCGAGACTGCAGCTTGGCGGGCAGTCGCTGGCGGATCTCGTCGATGCGCTCCTTGCGCCTGGCCAGACCCACCACGACCAGACCCGCCTGCACCAGGTCCAGGGCGATGGCGGCCCCTATGCCGGAACTGGCACCAGTTACAACTGCCACACGGTTCTGCCAGCGTTCCATGCTGTCGATGCGCCTAGCGAGGTGCTTGTAAGGACCGAACTATCGTTTGCCAACAACCCACTCGCACGGCTGGGCGAAAACTACTCGGAAAACTGCTGGCGTTGCGCGCTTTTATTGGCTTTTTTGAGGTCATCTGTAAGTGCGCGACGAGCAGAGGCGAACCGCCCGCAGAACTCGGCCGCCCCTCCAGGAAAAGCTATCGTCTCCACTTCACGGGCACCACACGAAGTGGCAGCTGAGACGTGCGTCCGCCGCTCGCGTACGACTTTACAGACGCTTGATGCACTCCACGCACACCAGGCGTTCGCAAGTATGGCGTTGTTAGAAGAAGCAGTCGCTCAGCAAATAGACTACAACTAACTCGTCGTCGCCTTATTCCGATAACAGACAACGAAGTGCATTTCAATGCATCAAGTCAAAAACAGCCTGCAGCGAGTCAGAGGTCTTTGGCCTGGCCGAAGTCTAAACACCCTACGCACGCAGAGTGAAGTTAACCGCCTCAGGAGAGACTCGAAGGCTCTAAAAATCCCTTGTGGCCGTTGAAGGGGGCGAGCCACTCCTATTTCTGAGGCAGAACAGAGCGAATATACATCTCCCTTCGCGCGTCGGGATCAGATTTTGAACAAAACACCTTTTTGAAGTTAAAACTGATCGCGTATCGTTCGTGATTCCTGCATTCTAAATTTTACTCAACCTGAATACGCTCAGAATATCGCTGTAAAGAATTTCTGGAGTGGAACTCGTAATTACCGAATCGAAAATCGAATCGAATCGAAGTTCTACAGCGCAATTTGCTTTGTGCGAATAAAGAGAGTGAAGAGATTTGCGGGGAGAAGAATAATAGATTGTCATCAGAATAGCGAACCCTCGAAAAGTTAGATCAGGTGTCTGGATATTCTTACGAAAATCTCCAGAAGTCTCTTGAGTTCTTTCAGTTGTAATCGTCCAATGCCATTTTCGCAAGGTTGGGTCTACTGGGGTCTCGGCGGGACCAGAGCCTACTGTAGAAGTGAGTGCAGTGACCTCTGCGGACGCATTTTGGAACGACTGTGTAGGCCGTAGCATTGCCTCTGGTGAGGGAGTCACTGAAATCGCTGCAGTGGTTTCGCAGTCTTCCGCCTTCGCACATACACACGGGGATGCACACACACACACACACACACACACACACACACGTACGAGTGAATGACACAGACATTCAATAATATAGACAAGTTTGCAACTTCTTCCACAGCAACTGCTAAAACACTGCGAATAAGCTAACGTGGACAGCGTTCATTATCGTTGCTGGTCTTGCTGTTTTCGTTTTGCAGCGAAAAAAGCCTTAATTATATGCCATTAATGGCCTCAGGTAGCCCTCTTCGCGCACAACGGCCACCCGTCACTCATCGCCAGCGCTGCTAGAATATCAAATTCGCAATTCACGGTGTGCACAGCGGCGGCGAGTTGTTGTCAGAGCGTCCGCTGCATTCGGTTTCGCTGTGGCAAGCGATAATTTGCACCAGTCAAGTGCGACGCGATCAAAGTTCGCTTCTGGCTGGCAATCTTATCTTAACCCTTGACTTCCGCAACTTAACCCTCCAGCGACTGCAAGTGGCGCACCATCGTTGAGTTCGCCAAAGTCTGTGTCACGTGGATGGAAGAAGAACTCGGAAGGGGTGTTCAGGTTCGCGGTGTGAGGTGCGCTTTACCTCATCTCGTTGGTTTTCGCTTTAGTAACGAATGTTTCAGCGAGAAATAACTAACTGGAGCCGAAAGCCTGCACTCGGACTTTTGTTTCCCGTGGAATTGTGGCTGCGACTATGGCGAACCTGCATCGGAAACTCGCACAAGAGCGATTCAAGCGAAACAATCATGCTAATTAGAATTTCACACGCAACCCCAAAGCTGAAACCGGCTAAAATTTTTGCAAATCATCTCCACGCTGCTGCTGAAACTTGTTTCGCTTTCCAAAGCGCATTTGATTCCTAACGTGTCGAACTGAAGTGAATCACAGTCAGCACTCAAACTTGATTGCTTCTCTACACCGAAAGAAATACACGACGTGCAAACTATTTGGCAGATTCTTATCTGAGAAAACTGAATGTAGCTCGTACTTAGTATTTGATATCCCACTGACACTTGAAAAATTGAAGCGAATCGAAGCGAAGGGAACTTGACACCTGCAGAAAGTCACGGCCGATGACAGAGCGCTGTTATAAGATTTAATCTAATCACCTGCAGTTCTTCTATCAGTGCTACAGCGATCGCGCAGCAATCGCCTGTGCGCTTCTGACTGCTTTAAATACCAGAACCTCAACGTCTTTAGCAGTTTTCGGCTCGTGTTCCGCGTCTACAGAGCTGCACCGGAGTCCTCAGTTTCCCGTCTCTTAGCTCCGTCCTCAGTTCAAGTCCTCCATGGATCGTTGGCAGAATCGCGTCGCCGTAGTCACGGGCGCCAGTTCCGGCATCGGAGCGGCCCTCGTCAAGGATCTGGTTGCAGCTGGCCTCGTGGTGGCCGGCTTGGCGCGCCGCAAGGAGCGCGTGGAGCAGATACGCGCCTCTTTGCCGGCTGAGGCGCAGAGCCGGCTGCACGCTGTGCGCTGCGACGTCTCCGACGTGACATCGGTCAACGAGGCCTTCGACTGGGTGGTGCAGAACCTGGGCGGAGTGGACGTGCTGGTCAACAATGCGGGCGCCAACGTGTCGGGGCAGATGCTCACCATGGACGTCTCGGAGATGCAGAAGACGCTGCAGACCAACGTGATGGGCATCGTGCACTGCACGCAGCGCGCCTTCCAGTCCATGAAGCAGCGCAACTTCGACGGCCACATCGTGATGACCAACAGTATTCTGGGCCACAGTGTGATCGTCCCGCCGCCGGGCATTCTGCCAATCCTGAATATCTACCCGGCGACCAAGCACGCGGTGACCGCCATAACTGAGGTGCTGCGCCAGGAGCTGCACGCTCTGGAGACCAAAATCAAGATCACGGTGAGTTGAACTCGAGTGGCCAGTAGACGATGGCAGCCTAATGCCGTCAACTCCCATTGCAGAGCATCAGCCCCGGTGTAGTTGACACTGAAATCCTGCCAGAGTCCTTCCAAGGCATTCCCAGTCTGAGGCCGGAAGACATCTCCCAGGGAGTGCTGTACGCCCTCTCCACCCCGCCCACCGTGCAGGTGTACGAGCTGACCATCAAGCCACTCGGCGAGGCCTTCTAGAGCGAGTGGAGAGCTTTCTACTTTTCTACCTCTTCGTTTGACTCTGTTTGCATTGTTGTCTCAATAAATTGCGGCTCACTTACGACTTTCGCGTACTTTTTCGGGGATTTATTTAGGTGCAGATCGTTTAAAATTACTCAAATATCTACGCACGTATTTCGCATCAACACATCTACCGAAAAATCTCGTATCAAATCAGTTGCTTCTGCTTTAGAGGCTTTAATTTGCCAAAATACTTCAAGCGTTTCTGCGAAGCCTGCCAAATCCGAGCAGTTCGCCGTCTTCGCAGCAGTGTAAGCAGTTTTCTATTTGCATAAACTCTTTCAGTCAATACGCAATCAACGTAATTCGTCCAGATCCACTCGTTTTGCCTGAAACACGTGCGCAAACAACACGTCCGTGCCACTCGGAGCACATACAACGTAAGCACACCCGGTAAGGAAATCCAAGTACTCGACGTTCCTGGAAGTCGGACGACTGCTTAGTCGCTGCATTAGTCGACTACTGAACGCGCGATCGATTCAGTTCAGCCCAATTTGTCAAAGCCTACACTATAATTTAAAATATCAGAAATTAAAGCTTCTACCTTCCTCACATTCGATTTTTGTGCACCAGTTGAGAGTTCTTCTCCAAGGTTGAATTTATTATAGCAAAATTGTCTGCAAAAAACTATCTATTTCACAGCCCGCAGTCGTCTAAGTTTACTTTAATTCCGGAAATTATTCCGAAATAATTGGAAAAATCATTTGATGAAAGACTAATCAGTAATTAACAACTAAAGAAGATTATATTAGAATTCAAAGTTCAACTGAATATATTAGAATTCAAAGTTCAAGTTCAACACATCCATCGGAGTGGACATCCATCCATCGCATAGGACATCCATTCATCGGAGAGGGCATCCATCCACCGTAGAAAACATCGATCAATCGTAGAGGACATCTATCGATCGTAGAGCATATTCATCGATCATATTCATCGAGGACATCCATCATGGAAGGCGTTAATTCATTCCAGAGGACATCCATCCATCGTAGAGGTCATCCATCCATCATAGAAGGCGTTAATTCATTCCAGAGGTCATCCATCCATCGTAGAAGTCATCCATCCATCCAGCGGATCGTAGAGGGCAAGCTTGTGAAACCCCCATCCATATCGCTGAAATCTCTTTGTTAATGAAAACAGTGGTCAACTTTCTCTGCTGTTATTTGGGCAAATCAATTATTAGAAAAGGATTGCAACAAGTCGGCTTTTCTGCCGGGCTTGCCGTACATGCGTTCACATATTTCGCCTGGTAAAGGGAAGGGAAGCCTTAGCACACCCGAATTCAATGATGACGACGCGTGGGTATGGAAGCAAAGCGATTTCTTTGGCCCATACATTTATCTTGATGCAGGAAAAAGTTCGCCATGTAAATATGTTACTTAAAAAGGTTTTAAATCCGTTCAGAGATTTCTTATTAGTTCTTCTGAGTAGGCGAAATAGCAGCTGCGAAATGCGCTGGAATCGGCGAGGGTATGAACGGGAATTACAAGCCCTATTTAGAGAAGCGACAGTTAAAAGACCTCAGAAATTGTGAGTTTTATTAACGAAAGCTTAGAAGAGCTTTGAAAAGTTCTCGTGAAAGGTTTCGTATAGTTTTCTCGAGAAAAGCTATCTAAAGTTTTTTGAAGTTCTCGTGAATAAGCAAATACAATTGTCTGATAATCTAATGAGCTGCACTAAAGTTGTTGATACGTAGAGAAGCAAGTAGACGCGATTTTCCGAGTTTCTTCAGGCTTCTGTACGCTGAAAAGCCTTGAAGAACCTCTAGAAAATCCTTACAAAATCGTCCGCTACGCTGTGTATTCCGCCGAGCGGGTCTTTAACTGCTGAAGCTTCCGCAGGCTGCCACTGCCCGCCCGTCACACGGGTTTTCCTTTTCCCGCCAGACACCCCTAATAAATATTTCGGTGCCTAATATGCGCATATTTTCCGAAATGTCCTTGTAAAGGATTTTCGCCAAATTGCCGGATGCGTTGCAGATGCGAGTAGTTTTGCATAAGTTGCCATTCTATTTTATTAGGATGTAAAAACGCTCGCTCGCTTGGCAACGGCGGCGCTGCTGGCTTTCCATTGCTGTTGCCGGCTGCTGCTGCTGCTGCTGCCTGTGTTGTTGTTGCTGCTATTTTTGCTGAGTGCTGCTTGCTTGCGGCCATATTTCAAATCTGCAATTTTTCCATGCAAATTTGCTGTTACGGAGATGATGAAGACAAACGTTGGCGAACACGTGTCCCCTTCCGCCGGCTCTTCCTTCCGCTGCCCTCCCGCCCCTGCATTTGCCGAGTTTGCCGACGCTTCTTGGCCAAGTTAGTTATGGCTACGGTTATTGCCAGCTCAGAGCGGCTAATTCGGAGCAGAGATGCCGGCGTAAAGGAGTTTAAGTTATCAAATTATGTCAAGAAGCGGGCGAGGGGGAATTTTATTGCTGCTGGAAAAGGGAAATCTGTTCTCTTTGTGAAATTTAAGCGTCAAATTTATTGCTTATAGTAGATTTTTTGGAGTTTAAAGTCGAATAATAAGGAAATGAGTATTTTATTGTTGTTTTTGTTGTTGTTGTTATGATTGTTGTAGTTGTTGTTATGAGTTCTGCTCCTGCTGCTGCTGCTGTTGTAGTTATTTTCCAGAAGTATCATCAGAGTGCGGCCTCGTTAAGTTTAGCGTAGAACTCGTGGTGGTGATTTTAGTGCTCCTGCATTACCGACGCCAGCGATCGTACACACCGCCACAAAAACAACTGCAGGCGCAACAACACACACAGCTGCAACAGATGCTGCAATCATCCCAACTTAACCACGGCCAACAACGGCCGCCACAACGACCGGATCGCACCACGGAATGGCAAAAATTAAGTCATTCTTAACGCCACCAGCTGCAGAGTTGCGTGCACAACAACAACAACAAGAAAAACAACAACTAGAAGAACAACAACGAAATATCTTATAACAAGTGTAAGCGGCAATTTTATTTTATGACTTACCTAAGTTAACTAAAACAACAACAACGGCTACACCAGCCAACCCAACCAAAAATTCAAAATGTAGCATTAAATAGACAGACGGTGTCTGCGTGCACTTGTAACGTCCCTCGTCTTCCCTTCCAGCGCCAACAAATCCTCCTCCTCTCTTCTTAAATACCGTAGAAATCACTATAATTTTCCTGTAGAAAAACTCTTATAAAGTTGATGATAAAGGACCGCAATTGTGCGAAAGACGTCTAAATTAAATTCCTACTGATCGTTTGTGGAATCCAAAATAATGTACGACTACAACTCAGCATTATTCACAATTTTAAAAGTCTTAAAAACAGTAAAACTGGCAGTGGCCAGTTGCTGCCGGCCACAGACCACAATCGGCTAAGTAAGGGAAATTTTGGGATAACGCAGCGGGCGAAATCAAACCTACAACCGATTTGAGTTCCTCGAAAGTCCTTCTCGAACTGCACAGAGGTCCTTGGAAATTCTCCATAGAAGGAATGATAATACAAGCCTGGAATGATGGACTATAATGATACTGATTATAATTGTGGGCCAATTGTGGATTCATTTTGGTATTTCAGTATCGCAGTACTTCAGTGGGTATTTCGGAAATTGAGCTCTCCAAACTGTTTTGGTGTGAATTTTCTCAAAACTATGAACTTGGTAATGGAATTTCATACTCCGCAATGAATTGCGAGCTGCAGATCCACTAGTTGGTCCCAACACGAAGTCATAACTTATGCGAACTTTATGAGTTCTTTATAGTGAATGAACTTTGGATGAAGAACATTCGAGTATTTGTCTGCATTTTCACTCTATCTAGAGCAGGGGTGTCAAACTCATTTAGGTCATGGGGCATTTCTCATGACTGATAAGATGCAGGCGGGCCAAGTACCACCAAAAAATAATAGCTTATGCAAGATAAGCTTTAAATTAAATTTTAATTACTTACCGATGCTATTTCGACGACTTTAATGGTCTCTGATTTAAAGTAATAATATATAATTGCTATGTTATTGTTCATATTTAAGCATTTATTTAATTCGAAATATTTACAGAATTCTAATTAGTCTTTTTTACCGGACGCTTGAGAGCGCTTTTTTTCTACTAGTTTTTCAATATCTGGATTCAAAGACTGGGAACAAACAATCTTTGTTATGGCAGATAAATGTTTATCAGTTAGCCTTGTTCTATGAATGGTCTTATTTATTTTCATGCATGAAAATAATTGTTCGCACAAGTAGGTGCTTCCAAAGTAAGATAAAATTTCTGCAGCAAAATTTTTTATTTCTGGATATCTATCGCCTAAATAGGAATATATTTTGGGAATTCCTACTTCGCGATATTTATCTTTTAAAATCGAGTCATTCTGGAAATCAATTAATTCTAGTTGTATCGAAATTGGAGCTTTTTCAACTTCAAAGGAAAAAGGTGCAATAAAAAGAGAAAAAATTTGTTCTAAATCTTTAAAATCATTAAAACGTTTATCGAACTCTTTTTTAATTTCGTCAATTTTATTGCAAAATTGTGAAAATGAGCAATTTTGATTTTGCATTTTTAATTGTTCACACGTAGGAAAATGCGTTAAAACGTTTTTTTGTAAATGACTTTTAAACAAAGTTAGTTTTTTTACAAAACTCGTTATTGCATCGTACATATTTGTTATTAATTGATCTTTGCCTTGCAACATAATATTAAGATTATTTAGGTGGCATGTAATATCTGTCAAAAATGCCAGGTCTTTTACCCACAAAGGGTCTTTTATAACTGATATATGTTTGTTCTCTTCATCTTTCATTTCAAGAAATACAATTATTTCCTCCAAAAGCAGATAGAAGCTCTTCAAAACTTTGTGACAGGACAACCAACGAACTTCTGTGTAATAAGGAAGATCTTCGAATTCGGATTCGAAATCTCGAAGGAACGAAATAAATTGGCGATGGTTAAGTGCTCTTGATCGAATAAAGTTCACTATCTTTGTTACTGTTTTAAGTACTTCGTCCATTTTTAATATTTTTGAACAGAGAACTTGTTGGTGAATAAGGCAATGGAAAGTCCTGATTTTTGGTTTATCTGGATATTCGCCTTGTAATTTTTTTGAGAGCCTTGACACAAATCCTTTAGTTTCACCCGTCATTGATTTAGCGCCGTCAGTTGTTACAGAAACAAGTTTGTCAAGAGAGATTTTAAAATTTTCTAAAATCCTCCATACGGCATCAAAAATATCTTCACCAGTTGTAGTTCCATGAAGAGGGATAATTTCCAGCAATTCTTCGATGATCCTCATGTTATTATCGCAACCACGAACAAAAACAGCAACTTGTGCAACATCTCTTACATCCGTGCTTTCATCAATCGCAATTGAAAAAAACTTGACATTGGTAGATATTTCCTGAAGCTGTGAACTGACGTTATCTGCTATTTCAGTAATTCTTTCTGCTACTGTATTTCTTGATAATGATATATTCCGAAATAAGTGTACCTTTTCTGGACAAACCAATTCCGCAGCTTTTATCATACATTGCTTGATCAAAGAACCATCAGTAAATGCTTTTGAATGTTTTGCTAATAAATAGCTTATTTCGTAACTGGCTCTTGTCGCTGATTCATTACTTTTCACAAATTTTGTAAGCGCTCGCTGCTGGCTAATGAGTGAATTTTTCATTGTTTTCAATTTTTCTTCTCTTATTTTCCCTTGGAAGCACGAAAATTGCTCTTCGTGATAAGTGCTATAATGTCGCTTTATATTGTATTCTTTAACAACACTTATTGATTCTTTACAAATCAAGCACGTGATTTTATTATTCACTTCCACGAAAAAAAAGTTTAGCTCCCACCTTTCTTGAAATTTTCTTCCCTCGGCATCAATCTTTCGTTTTTTATTTAGTGTTGCAAGTGACATTTTCTGTATAAAAATTGAGATTTAATTTAAATGTAAAAAATTAACACAAACACCACTTACTTACTTTGTTTAATAAGTTATAATAAAACACAACCCACAAATTCGTAAAACACAGATCAGGACAAAAAACTAGCGCAAATGCCTTCCTATTGGCCTATTTACTTTATGAACATCGACTGTTTTCATCAGGCCTTATCGAACGACTGTGACGCGAAATGCTTCGAAACCAAGCATTAACAAAACTAACGAACAAGAATATTACCGTTAGCCAGCGTAAAAAAATGCATTCGTAATGAAGTAAAACAAAGGAAAGGATTGTGGCACCAAGTGCTTGACCGTCACTGTTATAAGAGTTGTAAAAACAAAGAAATGAAGCATGAAAAGAACATGAAGAAAACACAAAGAAAGAAAAAAGCTGAGAACACCGAAATAAAAAAAGAGAAAGAAAACGAAGAGCAAAAAGTGCTGCTCTCAAGCAGACTAGATTTTTATGCTGTCAAAAAACCCACAAAATTTATATAATGAGAATAATATGCGCTGCTGAGTAGGTGGTAGCTATGAGTCTTTTTTTGCAAGCATGTTTTTGCAATAATATCCCGATTATTATAGTTAGTTCCTTTGTAGCATATTGTTTTGGTTTTTATTTCATTTAAAGCATTGCGGGCCACAAAAAACATATCGCGGGCCGCATGCGGCCCGGGGGCCGCCAGTTTGACACCCCTGATCTAGAGTGTCATTGCTAGAGTTTCCCACACCCAGCGCTTGCTATCTCACTTATCTTCTTACTTCTTACTATTTATTCTATTTTCTGCTATTTCGCTTTTAAAATACCTCCATAAAAAATATCTTCGACGTTTCCTTATCTCAGCCGCTAATCTTCGTGTGCGTTCAATTTATTTTGTTGTTTGTGTTGCAGTATCGTGGAGTGTCTTTACTGTCGCTGAGAAAAATAGAGAAAAACCGAAAACTGCTGGCCCTGAACTCTGGCCCTGAATAGACGACTGAGCTCAACTCGCTCAAGTCGCTCGACTCGCTCAACTCGCTCCAGTAGCTCAACTCGCTCGCAAAACTATCTTGACATGCGACACAAACATGCATTTCGCTGCTTGACAGCTTATGCGTCTTTCAGCCTGTCAAAGTGCGTTTGACATTAAAGCCAAAACAACAACAACAACAACAAGAACAACAAAAACAAACAGCAACAACAACATCAACAATAACAACATGAGACACAATATGTTTGTAGAGTAAGTAATTTTGATGCTGACGCTATTGCAACATTAATGCCACGGCCGGGGAGGCTGCAGACTCCTTGGAATTCAACGGCGGACTGCTGTACACCCCCCTCTCCCCCTTAAAGTAAAAAAACTTTAAATGTTAGTAGAGAAATAACTGAATTCTCATGCGGAAATATTCTGTCCCCTCGCATAGGGAATCCTGCGTACGCCTCCTTGGTTCCTTCCTCACATATGAAGTCCTGAATCCCCCTTTTACCACCACCCGTCTCTATTTCTGGAACGAACATCCTGTATTTAGATGTACGCAATTTTTTTGTGGCATAAAAAGATTGAATTCAGTTACTTGCTTGTGGTGGCAGTTATTGTTGTTGTTCTTGTTGTTGCTGTAGTTGTTGTTGCTGTTGTTGTTCTTGTTGTTGTTGTTGTTGTTATTGCTGCTCCGTTATTGTTGTTGCCGCCGTCAATGTCGTGGGCCATCAAGCCCGTAATCAGCGATGTTGTCTTTATAGTATTTTTCGTACTACCGGAAGCTAATAATGGCTCGTGCGCGGCTGAAGCATGATGTGAAATTTGCATGGATGCGCGTGTGAATGTGTGTGTGTGTGTGTGTGTGTGTGTGTGTGTGTGTGTGTGTGTGTGTGTGTGTGTGTGTGTGTGTGTGTGTGTGTGTGTGTGTGTGTGTGTGTGTGTGTGTGTGTGTGTGTGTGTGTGTGTGTGTGTGTGCGTGTGTGTGTGTGCGTGTGTGTACCCGTATATGGATGCATGAAATGTATCTCCATGCATTCCGTCAGCTGAGCTTATTTGCAATTCATTTTTGTCATACGCCTTGCTGTTGCTGTTGCTATTGTTATTGGGCTGTTGCTGTTGCTTTTGTTGTTGTTGGGCTGTCGTTGTTGTTGGAGTGTTGTTGTTGGATTATACCTGTTGTTGTTCTTGTTGCTGCCGCTGACGTCTTCGGTTGACAGCAGCGTGTGCTGGCGCGATTTTTCAAGTCAACTTTACACATTCCCATCAAAATTGACGTTTAGCGCGGAGTATCCGTATTAAGATGGCTTCTGCTGCATCCGGTTCCTCAACTCCTACGACATCCACTTAATCTTTTCCCTTCTCGTACCCACAGAATCGCTTGTAAAGCGTTTTTGTGAGGTCGTTTTTTGGATATTTTCAGATTTACCATCGAATTTTGCTTTTTTCTCTCATTTCGAAATCGATAATCGATTTAATGCTTGCTTAAACGTCTTGATTATCACTCAACAACAGCGAAAAACAGCCAACGAGAGCTCGCTCGCTGTATCGCCCAGCTGCACCAGCGGAGGCCGAGCTGCGGCTCGCGGGCCAGGTGTGGCTCGAGGAAGGTGTGTGTCAGGGAGTGTGTGTCACACCCACGCAGACGCACTTATTTGCTGGGCCGCAAAGATGTTTTCCACGCCGCATGCACTCGTCCTCACCGCAGGTGCTGCCATCTGGAGCGGAAGGAGTGCATTTCGCCCGCAGTAACT
Organism: Sicus ferrugineus; assembly: GCA_922984085.1. Lineage (NCBI taxonomy): Eukaryota > Metazoa > Arthropoda > Insecta > Diptera > Conopidae > Sicus > Sicus ferrugineus. The sequence goes on from OV277351.1 coordinate 29,843,395, forward strand.
TTTTATGCACGGGTATCCAATTTATCACGTTCCCGCGAATGTCTTCATTAAACGTGGAAACCTGCACAGCGGAATTCATTTGCATGTTCGCTTTATAATCCCAGATTAAAGGCCGCGAGTCTCGGGCGGCGATGACGGCCAGCTGAGTGGCAGCCACATGCAAGGACTTCGCAGTGTGCGCGAGTATAAATTAAAACAAATAACGAATTCCGCGGTCAGATTTCGGATGGCAGCAGTGCGCGGCCCTCGCAGGGCGGAGCGGGGCGCCGCCACGCGGTCGCTCATTGCATTCCGGCCACGTAGTTGGCGGCCGCTGCGAGCGAGTGCACGCGTGTGTGCGGCCGCAATCAACGCGAAGTGCTCGCAGCAGAACTGCGGTTGCCAGAGTTTTGTGCGGTCGCGCTGCTCCGACATGCGGACTCACAAAATTTAAATAATTTCTCGAACTGCTACTTGAGCGCCGCGCCTCATCTCGGCGGCGCCTCACAAGCTGGGGCAGCCACGTACTCCAAGCTGACATTTATTATCTGCACTTTTCGGCCCGAGCTGCGGGCGTGTCTGCGCTCACAGCTTCCTGTCGGCCGCCAAGTCTGCCCGGGCGGCGGCCGACGAGCGCAGCACTTGCTCGCCCACGTTCCCCTCCACGTGAGCGGACGTGGCCAGCAGCTGGCGTCTCCTGCATCTGGAGAGTCTCCCCGCGTCCGAGCGCCACTCCACGGCAGCGCTTGTTGGCGAATCTCAGCACGTCGCCGGCGAAGTCCATTCGCAGCTAAGCGGCTGGCAAGCGCTCCGCAACCGCAGCTTAAAAATTATTTGCAAGAGTTGCCGTGCCACACGCGCCGTTCTAATGTCCAAATTAATTATCTGGGCAGGCCGAGTTTCGCTCTTTTGGCAGCCGCAACTGCGAGTGTGGCTTTTGCGCGATGAATTTGTAATTTTGAGAGGGCGGCCACGGGTTCCGGGCTGGATTAAGACGTCAGCTTTCATGCTCGTCCTGTTTTCCACAAACGCCATTGAAGTCACTCCGTGAGTCCTACTTTAACCGAGAGAATTGAACGATTTCAGGACTTCTAAAAGCTCGCTTCCCACTCGAGAAGAGTCGAGATCGAAGATGCAAACCGAGAAATAATCACGCTTTAAGCCGAAGCCGTAATTACTGAAATGATTCGCAAAATTGGATCAAAGCAACAGCTGAACTCCAAACTTCGCATCTGCAGAGTCCTGCGTCGTTCAGGCCCGACATGAGTTCGGAACGCTTCAGCAAGCATTCGATGTTGCAAATATCCATCCACACACACACACGCACACGTGTCTGTGCAGCGCGCAGATTGCATCCTCTTGCTCAACACAATTGAAATCAGTGATTCCAAGCAATTAGGCTCGAGCAAATTTTATTCCTTTGCCATTCGGCAGGCGGCGGCGGCGGCAGTGGCGGCGGGGCAGCGGCGACGGCTGCCTGCGACGGGCAACTAATATTGCAGTCCGGCAGGACGAGTGGGAAGCGAGCAATTGATTGGGAGGCACAGCAAGAGGACGAGATAACAGCTGCAAGCAGCAGCTGGTGGTGCAGCGAGGGATTTCTGACATCTGATGCCCCTCGACGGAGGCTGGCAAGCTTGTTAATCAAAATTAATTTCAGCCGAGTGCAGAGCGCTCCTGTGCAGTGAGCGGTAATTGATTTGGGAGGAAACAATAAACGCCGAAGGACGTCATAGCCGGCTCGAGCGCGGGATTCATTATTAGCAGGCAGAAGCCACTGACACGAACAACTCGATGCATCGGAGCGGCCTCACAAGTGACTCAGAAGCTGCCGTCACAACAAGCGAATCCCGATCTCTGCCTTCAAAGTAGCAGCAGTTCATTCAACTCCATTCGCACTCAAATTATCACGCACGCAAACATCTTGTGTGAATCCTTGAGGTGGCTGTGTGTGTGCGTGTGCGTGTGTGTGTGTGTGATAGTTACTGTGTTTGTTTTCGATGTTGTTGCCTCTGCCAAGACTTCACTTCTTCTCAAGGACAACAAATGCATTTCCACTCGAACTTCGTGTCGAATTGTGGTTCCAGAACGTCGCTTAGATTGCATTTCAGAGCGACTTGAAGTGCATTTCTTCTGGCTCTCAACTCGCCGCAAATAATGGCATTCATCCACCTCTCAGCGGGTTAATTAAACGCTCAGAGTGGAGCTTGTTTGAGCTGCAACTTGCTGGCAACGCCAAGTCAACACCGACTGTCAAGTGCTGCTGGATCGAGCTGACTGCCTGAGGTCTGGAGGAGAGGATTTCAGGAGCCTCCTCGACGGGTTCGCATTGCACACACAGGAGGCTTCCTAACAATGCAAACTCTTAGCAATTAAGTGTATTGAGTGCCAATTTAACAGGGGAGACGGGTGCCTCGGCTTCGTCTTTTTCCCTGTTGGCGCCCAGAATAGTTGTGTGGGCGGGCGAGACTTTCCGAGATCTGAAAAACGAAACCATAGGATTCAATTTGAAATTGAACTCATATCAATTTAAGGCTGCTTTGTACATCAACACAAGCACCCACCCACACAAACACACACACACACACACACACACACACAAACGCTGCTGCTCGTAGCAAGCCGGCCAATCAGCGGTCACACGTTTCGCAGAAATCTCCGCACAGATTATTAGTGAAATATAATTAAAGTCTCAAAGTGTGAGAGTTTTTGTGAGTTTTGTGAGTGTTTACAAAGCGTATGGGGATTGTATGTGTCCGTGTGTGCGTGTGAGTTTGTAACTTTTTGATACGTGTGAGTTGATCTTTTTTCTGAACAAAATTCACTTAATTGTAACCGTTTTCATCAAAAAATTTTAGCTTCACTAAATTTCTACGCGTTCCAGCTTATTCACTCCACTCCACTACCCTCTCACCCTCTCACCCCCTCGCCCACACCTCCCTTCTACGCGTTAAGCGCCCTGAAATTATTTCGTCTATCATTAATTCGCGCCTCAAAGTATGCAATGCTTCTGTGAACGGCTAAACCGCTTAACAGAAAACGAGTTTAGAATCGAGATACCGTCATCGACATCGTTGAAACGTGAATGAGCGGGGCTGGGGAGGGGAAAGCAGTGGGGAAAGCGGAGGGAAGCGTGGGAAGCGCTTGGGAGCGGAGTTGCCTCGTCAAAGCTGGCGAAGAGGCGGCAACAACAACGTGGCGCGGTGAGGCGGTGAGAGGTGAGGTCTGCATATCGAATGTTTTCCACGCCGAAGAGAGTTCAAAAGCTGCAAAAATAAATTAAAACTCGGCAATAAATTCCCTTCGCAAAATCGTGACAACTTTAGAGTGTTAAAATGTTATCAGTGCTGTTTTTGTGACGCCCGTGAAGTTTAATTAAAACTCAATATTTTTTCATGACTCTACAATGCAACTGATATTGAACTAGATATCGTCGTCGTCGCTGCCGTTGTTGTCGTTGTCGGTGTCGTTGTTGTTGTCGGCGTGGTTGTCGCTGGCGTTGTTGTTGCGTTGGTTGGTCGTAATCACAACAGACGCTTTTTTGGTCGATTTCGATTTTGCAATATTCATGGGATTCATGGATTTTGCATGGAATATCAAAAAAGTGAGCTAAACACTGATTGTGATCTCAACCTGAAACTGGCTGATTTTTCTCCTCTATGTTAGGGAGAAAGAGAGAGATAGAGAGAGGAGGAGAGAGAGGAAGAAAATAGGCAGAGAGAAGAGAGACCATTTTAACTGTTATTTGCTTACCGGCCTGCAGTTTCTGTATTAAAGAACGCGTAATGTAAATTTATTTGGTCGGAATTCTCATTCAAAACTTCGTTTCTTGGTGGTTTCGTGGCAACTAACTGTTGTTGTAGCTGTTGTTGTAGCAGTTGTTGTAACTGCTGTTGTAAACTGTTATTGTAATTGCTGCTGTAACTGCTGTTGTTGTAACTGCTGTTGTAACTCTCTGCTCCGCATCATAGCCACGATTTACGTTAGTTGAGTAGAAAGAAACGTTTTCTGCTCGGCTTACCAAAATGATTTTCCTTCCCTACATTTTTCCTGCGTGTACCCGCTACCCCCCCCCCCCCCCCCCCCCGCCCCCTCCGCCCCTTCATGGGCATCAGCTGTGATTCTATTTTGCGTTGTTTGGCCGATCCTTCAGTTGCTGGAATTTATTGTATGCCCTCGCTTGGATTTTGTTAATTAAAAGTGAGCTTTCGCAAGCGAAGAGTTGCAGTAAAACTTTTCTTCGCCGCACTCCGCTTTTGTTTCGAACGGAATTTAATTGAATGCGTTTGCAAATGAGTTTCTTGGGAATCGCGTGCTGCTTGCTCGCCGTCTGCCGTCTCGTTTTCTGGCCAGAGCAACGTCTTGACAGACGCGTACACACAGCAAGCAGGCAGGCAGACATGCAGACATACAGACAGACAGGCAGACAGACAGACAGACAGAGAGACGGACGCACGGAGGCAACATTTTGATCAATTTATCTTGCATTGTAGAGGAATGCGGCGCGGATTAGATGAACTTTTAAATGCACTGCAGCAGCTGCTGCGTTTCGGGCGAGAGGATGGCGGAGGATAGTGAATTGTTTGCGTCCCTCGCATACTGAGAATTCGGAGCAACACTGGGAACTGCGAGGGAACGACTCAATAAAGTTGATTCGTTTAAACGCACGGAATCTCTTCACACGTGGCTTCCGTTGCTCGCGTCCCTCGAATGATTGCGCCGCATTTTACTGTCACGGGCAATAATTTGTGCCCGCAAATCAATTGTTTTTGGCGCTTCACATGCCGTCGACGCTGCCCCGACTTTTCTCTTCAACTATGTAACTGCCAACAGCACGCAGAACTTTGAAAGCCGATGGGTGGCCGCGAAGGGTTGAAGACAAGGATGCGGGATTTCTTTTCCCCTTCAACCCCTTCTTTTAATTAAGAATTTTGCGCTTCAAACTTCACTTGAAACGACAAAGCCTGGAACGCCGTTTGCGATCCATAGAACGGACCTACAGAAGGTTCGACGAGTGACGCGGACGCGCGGCTGTCAAAATCGCTCCGCGCGGTGACTGTCGTTGACGGGACGCCGGCACAGCTATAAATTGTTGATAATCTAATTTCGTGGCTGCGAGAGCAACCAGAACAGGCCAAGCTAAAAGCGCGAGGCAGCCGGCAGCTTCATTTTACGCTCCGTGCAGCTGTCAACCGCCGCCTGACAGGTGAAAATGCCGAAACAGGAGGGAAGCGACGCAGTGGGCGCCCTAAATGTGGGGTGGTGACGCCCTGCAGGCTGCACTGCGAAGACGAAAAGCAATACAAGGGATTCCGGCGCTTTTTGGGAGGAGTAAAGAAACCAGCATTCCTCTCTCTCCCTCTCTCTCCCTCTCTCCTCCACCCTCCGAGAGTGGGTGCTCAGAATTTATTGTTAATTTCTGCTCACTTCGCTGTACGTGTGCGGAGAGCGCAGATTTTTAACGCAACCTTAGAAGCGCCTCGGGACGCCGCCGTGATTGCAGCTTAAATGCCGCTTAACGAGCATGGGGCGTTGTGTGTGTGTGTGTGTGTGTGCGTGTGCGTGTGTGTGTGTGTACGCGTGCGTTCCGTGTGTGTTCCCCGCATAAAGCGCACAACGTTAACTGCGGTGTCAAGCATCGTGTTGCACGCTCCAGTTACAACGCCGAGATTAGATATCAAGTTGAGTTACGTAAGGATCGCAGCCGCTCCGATGATGAGTACAGTCATCGCAACTGTGGAGCGAGGAGAGGGTAATGAATTGGCGGGTTTGTTGAAGGCTTCCGTGCCTCTGGCGAGCAGTACGAAAAAAAGACACACCTGCTCATCAACCTCATCCCTGCTACTCTCTCTCCCTCCCTCTCTCTCCCACACTCCCTCTCTCTCTCTCTGCCACCCAGAGCGAGTGCGCTCTTCCCCTCCTTCCCGCGTTGACTCGTCTAGTTGAGTGCCGCCTAATTATGTTAATGAGTACCACCGCAGACTGAGCGCAAGGAAGCGTCGCGAAGGTCCTTTTTGCAAATCGACACAAGCTGCTGCTTAAATGCACTCCTGGGATGCGGTTTCCCCCCTGCAGTTGAGTGAAGACTGAAGAAATAGAAACCGCAAAAAGTGGCAACTAAAAAAGTTGGAAACTCGCGGCGATGTCGGTGGATTCGAAAGAGTTGTGAATGAGAGGATGAGGAGGGGGAGGGGGTGGGATTCCTTAGAGAGCGAGCGTGTAAAAATGTCACCGTCCTGAAAACACAACTGAGGGTTGCAACTTTGTCAGGATGCTTGTTTTTGCAACTAAATGCAGCGATTAAGTTTCAACACCGAAGCAGTTAAAGAATTCTAAGAACAAATTAAGCGAATATTAAATGCCGAGATTCCGCAAGAGTTCGGAAAGATTTCCACCATTCTAATTTGCAATTTTGTAGAGCTGAGGCGGTGCAAGGAAGGAGAGAGGGGGAGAGAGAGAGAGAGAGAGAGGGAGAGAGACCGGAGACTTGTGTGGTGCTTTCTTCTCTAAAATGTCTTTCTTATTCATTTCCTCTTCTTATTCTTCTCTCATTTTTCTTACTTCTCTTGCTTTTTCTTCTTCTTCTTCGTCTCATCCCTTTTCCTTCCTTTTATTTTCTTTCCTTCTTCCTCTTCTCCTTTCTCTCTTCTAAACGTTTTCTCTAAACGTTTTGCACTCTCTGTTTTTGCTTTCCCTCTCTCGAACGCTCTATCACTCTCTCCCTGTCACCCACTCCATCATTTCTTCTATTCTTTCCTCTATCACTCCGTACATCATCCTCTTCTACTTCTACTCGTAAACTCTCTTTCAATCCCTCTCTCTCTCCCCCTCACTCTACCTCTTTCTCTCACTCTCTCTCTCTCTCACTCTCTCTTTCCTTGTTATTTCTCTATTATTTATTCTTCCGTTCTTCTCTACATTTTTCTCTCTTCTATTTTCCTTTCTCTCTATCTCTCTCGTTCCTCTCGTTCCTCTCCTTCCTCTTTATCCCCGCTCAACTCTCTATCACTCCCAACCCACTCTCTCTCTCTCTCCCTCGCCTTTGCCTTCCTCACTCGATATCTTCCTCTGTTCTTTCTTTACTATTTATATTTTTCCCTCTCACTCACATCGCATTCTTAATTGTATTTTCCTTCATAACGGGTGCTCTGCGCTCCATTTTCTTCGCTCGTACTCATTTTTTAAATTTATCTGCTTATTCAATCCTTTTATTTTTCCGATACATCCTCTCGCATCATTAACTTCGTGAAAAATCAGTGAACCATCTAAAGCACCCGTCTTTTCTGTGTCTCGCCCTTCGAAGCGCGGCCCCTCCACGCCGCCGGCTCCCCCGTGCCAATCAACTGCTGCTTCTCGAGCAAGTGCTGCTCTTTCTCTCTCCCTCTCTCTCTCCCTCTGTCTCTCTCTCTCTCTCTCTCTCTCTCTCTCCTCTCGCCACGATCCGGCAGCGCGGCCATTAGATTTCTGTAAAATGCTGGTATTTATTGCATGACATGCACGTACGTGACCAATGAAAGTTTTATGTTCCTGCCGGAGTGGCGCGGCGCCGCAGCCGGGGCAGCGCTGCACGAACGCCGGCACTCTGACTGAGCACTGAGTACAAAATGAGGCGTGATGATTATGCTTCCTCCGCTCTCGACTTCCTCGCTTGCAAATTCATGTGCAGCAGAATTTTATTGCTTTCACAAGTGTGTGTTGTGCTTTCTTTACGCTATCAATACCGCTGTTGCTGTTGCTGTTGCTGTTGTTGTTGCTGTGGCTGTTGCTGTGGCTGTTGCTGTGGTTGTTGCTGTGGTTGTTGTTGTTGTTGTTGGCGCTGTTCTCTCAACTCTCGGCGCGGCCGTCTGCTGGCGGGTGCGTCTGGCCGTGTGTGCGCTCGGCCCAGATTTCACCTGACAGATTAAATGGCCGTGCGAGTGCTGCTTACCATAAAACGGCCGTAATAACATTACCGCCGTCCCTTCCCCGCCACACCAACGTCTTGTTTGCACATTAGGTTCGGCTGCGGCCAACTGAATTGCGAATAAAATCCAACGAGCGGCGCATCCGTTCGATCGGCGTTACCGACGATGGCTGCAAACGGCGGTCCGCAGACGCGGCCGAGCGGACGCAGTGTGCGATTTCAAGACCGAGATATTTATAGCGCTCTCCTCGCGTCTCGTCCTGCGCCGGGTCGCGGGGCGCAAAGATGCCGCAAGAATAACGGACGCATTCTTCGCTCCGCCGTAATCGCGTTCACAGTGATTTCAGTTGCTTTCGCTTACGAAGCAGTAAAAACGGTTGGTTTTATTTTATTTCAATTTATTTTGTCTTATTCTTAGTTTTCATTTTCTTGTCGCGTCATCTGCTTCTCTCTGCGAAAATGTTGCCTCTCCAGACGCCAACAGCTCGAACGTCACAGCAGTGCGTTGTAAGAAGACAACAACAGCAGCAACAACAGTCGCAGCAACAACAACAACCGGTGCATTCGAAGTGTTTAACTCATTTATGCGCTGACGCAGTTATTCCCGCAGTTGCCAGAATTCATTCATACGTCGACGTCGCCGCTGTTGCTGCTGCTGCTGCTGCAAATAATAAAATCAGACAACGAGATGTACAAAATTTGAAATTAATTTGCAAATGGCAGCACTTCGGCGCTGAGCAGCGGGAGGAAATCGCGGAGAGTCGTGCAGCAGCTCGCGAGCGCAACGCGGCGTATGCGCAACATTTAACTGCATTCAGTGATTCGCTTTTAATTGCTCGTGACCGCCCGCCACCCCCCGGCGTTCTGATGGAGAAAAGATGCCATTTTAAGACGCCAACATACAATGAAGAGAAAACAAATTGCGAAAGCGAAATGAAGTCGTCGAGTTTACGATCGCAGTCGTTCGGGCGACGCGAAATCAAATCAGATGATCGCATTTCGCAAATTTATTTTGAGACAGCGCAGCTGCCTCACAGCTTCCTTGAACGGACAGTCAATTTTGCTCTGCAGGAGAGCGCCTAATTGAAGCAGTTTGAGTCCTTAAAGGGATTTCACAAGGATTTTGCAAAGTGCGTCCCATCTTGCCTTGCGTTGACCCCGATATTCGTCAAAGTCAATTATAATGCCGGCTGTAAATAAACGCGGACACGCACGGCGAGTTAATTGAGGTGTTAAATAGGGTCGTCGACAACAACAAGCGCCGCTCGCCCGCAGTTGCCCTCCGCCGTGAACACCGCGAGGGTTACTTAATTAATTAACCGCCGAGGCAACGAAGCGGCAAACCGCTGAACGACCCGCCAAGGAAGCAGAAGCGCCGAGCAACCACAGCAAACACGCGCAGCAATGCGTCGCTTGCTGCCTCGCTGAGAGCGCTGTTGTTGCCGGTCTAAGAGGCGCCAAATCGTTTGCATTTTCCAAGCATTTGAATTCGCGCACCTTTGCTTCGCGTCTCTCCTTCGCGTCCCTCCTCCGCGACTCTCCTTCGCGTCCCTCCTTCGCGTCCCTCCTTCGCGACTCTCCTTCGCGTCCCTCCTTCGCGTCCCTCCTTCGCGTCTCTCCTTCGCGTCCCCCCTTCGCGTCTCTCCTTCGCGACCCTCCTTCGCGGCTCTCCTTCGCTCCTTGTTATCTGCATATTTTACCGTTAAACACCTCCATTTAACCGCTCGTCCGTCCGCGTGTTGAAGTCGCAATCGCCACCGCGGCTGAAGAGGGACGAAAAGGACGGCCGCAGAACTCGTGTTCCGCGAAATAGCCTAATTTTCGAAACCAATTTGGCACGAGTTGCTTTTTATCCTTTTTCCGGGTTGGTGGCGAAATATATAAGTTGGGGTTTTCGGTTGCAAAACCCGCGAGAGCAGACTTCTTTCAGTTAAACTCGTACACAGAAAATATCTGGTTAGAAAGAGGAACTCGCGCTCGATTTTAAGAGTTATTTACAAAAATAACTTGCAAAACACTCGTAGAATTACTAGGCGTGGCGGGTCAAGGCGTTGGGCGCTCCTTCCGCGTCCTTCCTGTAACTCCGCTGAAGGCCGGAGCTCATTAAAAGCTGTTTTGCCGGCTGAGGATGAAAAGTTAAGTAAGTTGAAAGCAGCGACATCATCAGCTTGAGTCCGCGCAACGCCATCCCGGCCGGCGAGCAGCCACTTTCGCCGGATCATCACGCGTTCCCCGCCTGGCACTTCCACCCACCTTCGTCTCGTACATTTTTCGGAGCCACCAGGTCGAGCTGCGAAATGCAAATATTGCGCTGTCATTATCGAAATTAGTTTCGCGGCGGACAGGCGGGCAGCGGCGAATTAACACCTCCTGCAGTCGACTTCGAGCGCGGGATCTGGTCGAGCGAGTGCGTCACGACTTGCCGAGGTCGTTCACGTGGTCCGGCTGAAGAGGCCTGCGAAGGTGCGAAGGTGCGAAGTCGCAGATGGCCGGAGGCGCATTAAGGAGGCGGAGAAAATATCCGCTTATTGACCCAATTTATGCTTCCGCGACCACTGATGAATATTTCGTGCAAAGCTTGGCAGGGTCGCCGTGTAATTCATTAGAATTTTTCTACCGCTTAATTAACCAACTTCTAAATAATCGCGAATATTCGTCTCTCCTTCATTTGCAATGCCGTGCCCTACTGCACCCCACCACACGGTACAACAACAACGACGAAGACCTCATAAAACGTCGGTTGCTTTAAAAAGGTCTGCAAGAAATGCCTTTTAATAAGCAGCGCTAAAACTCCCGCAATCAAGAAGTAATGAGGAGACTCAAGGTCGCCCCGCAGATAGCGAACGGCACGCGTTGCAAGAGAACGAGAGAGAGCGCGAGTAAGCGCATCTTCAAGAGAGCGACAGACAGTGACGCGCATCTGCACATTCAGCGGATTCAGTCGGAGAGCCCAAGAGAGCTTCAGCTGACAGGATTTTGCTGTTACAAGCAGGAATTTCGCATTTTGCAGACGTGTTGCTGAGCAGCAGTGAAGCTGAGCGGGCGCGTGTTGCTCAGCGATTTAAATGCGGCGGGTGGCTCGATGTTGCTGGGCAGTTTAAATGAAATGCAGCAGCAGTGGGTTGATGCTGCTGAGCAGTTTAAATTTGCAGAACGGATTGATGTTGCGAAGCTGAGCTTTCAAATACTTCGCAGTTATTGCGAAGGCTGAAATGCTGTGCACGTTGCGAGTGCACGGCACGGAGCGTTAAGGCGCCGGTCGCGGAGTCGGCAACAAGGGCAGCTTCAGCGACCACTGCAGCGGCGGTAACCGGCTGCAGCAGCAGACGAAAGTTCAAGGCGACGCTCGGAGCAGCCGATGATGCTTGGCGAACGCAGATTAACACGCATGAGAGCGCCGCGGAGGGTTGAGCGGGAGGAGGAGGAGGCAACTTTCAGAGGGAGGCGATTAAGTAGAAGTGGATGCAAATAAAAATGCATAGAAATCGCAAGAAGAAACTTCGAAAGTCGCAAGAGAAACTGAGGAAGAATAACGCGGGCGGAGGCAGGGAAATGCAAATTTTCAGTTTCTTTTCGTATGATTTTGCAGTGGAAACAAATAGTTAGTAAATAATTTTTTGAAAATATCGATTAGAATGTTTAATTTAATCGGCAAGTGAGACTCACGCATTCAAAATAACTTCCTTTTTTATTTATCTCTCTCCTCCTTTCTCTCTTTTTATTCATCTCTTATTTATCTTTCTCAGCAGCTCAAAATAAGAAGCAAAATCAAGTTGAAAGGAATAAAAATGTGTCACATTTTATGCTAGAACATTTTTGCGTCTGCCGCTCCACTCGAGTTCGTGCGGACGAAGACGGCGCGGAGCGGCAGACTCACACATAACTATATAATCTCGCACACACACTCGCACACACACCCGGCACACACACCCGGCACACACAAACACAAATTAAGCACGCACACTTATTTGCTCTTCAGCACAATGAAATTTTAAATGCATGTCAAACACGGCTAAAGAATCCGTTAGACGAGGATAAGAAAGCGCAGGAGAAAGCAGAGAGGCGCCGGAGGAGGGTGGGGGGGGGGGACTGGGGTGGGGTGGGGTGGGGGTGGGTAAGTGGGCGCGTTTAGTGCGTAAATCAACACCATTAGTGACGCTTTCTCGCAGATCCTTCCGTGCTGTCGTCCCTGCGTCGCGTCTTCTCTTCCCTCATCTGTGAAAATAAAACGTAACAAGCTTGTTGTTTTTGTCGTTGTTGTGGCTGTTGTTGTTGCATTCGTTGTAATTGTGAACGCTCCTGCAGTTGTTCGCGAAGATGTGCAGCAGCAGCAGTTGTTTTTGTTGTTGTTGTTGTTTTGTGTTTTCTTGCAGTTGCCTTTATCTGTATTTCGGTTAATAATTTTGTCGTTTATACAGATTTTGATGCCAGCGCACACCTGGAACTTGTTGTTCTCCTTCTTCTTGTTGTTCTCCTTCTTCTTTTTTCTTTTTTCTTTTTCCTTTTTCCTTTTTTCTGGCTGCTGTTGGTTGACGAGTTGTGTTTTAATTCGGATGTAATTTCGAGCGCTGCTTACGAAGACTTCAATTCGTTTTGTTTCCGTTTTAACTTCAACACTCAACTTCTCTTTTTTCGCCTCTTTTTGGCCTCTTCTTCGCCTCTTTTCGAGAAGTTTCGAGCACGAGCTTCTGGAAAACCGGGGCTCGGAATCCCAAGCCTTTTTAACCCGATTTTGAAGAAGATTTGAATAGCACTTTCGCGGGATTCCGGCTTGCAGTCCCCGGCACCATGGATGCCGGGTTAAATTTTTGCATTTAAATTCTCTCACATTCTCATTCACATTCTCACATTCATGCAAACGCTGAAAAAAGTGGTGTAAAAAAGAGAGAAAAGTGGGGAAAATGGAGCCGAATTAAAACCTCTCAAGTGCGCAAACAAAAAGGTGCCGACAAAATAACCACGGGAATCATAAAAAGGGAGAAAAACTGATCGGAAGTACTTAACATGCAATTGCGGGAACGCTTAAGCAGGCTCAACGTAATGTTGCGCTTCCCGTTGGGCTTCGCAGTTGCTGTTGCTGTTTACCGTTTTTTACGGATGCCCTCGGCCACGGCGGTGGCTGCGCTCTTAATTGCGGAGAGCTAATAGAGTGACAGAAGTAACAGCGAGATGTTGCTGCAACACCAGTGCATCCGCTCGCACCCACTGCCGCTCTCACTCAGCACAAAAGTTTGTGAAGGGGTGGGGAAGGGGAAGGGGAAGGGGAAGGGGAAGGGGAAGGGGAAGGGGAAGGGGAAGGGGAAGGGGAAGGGGAGAGAGAGAGAGAGAGTGAAGTGTGTGTGTGTGTGTGTGTGTGTGTGTGTGTGTGTGTGTGTGTGTGTGTGAGCATTGCGTGCCTGGCCGCGTAAACACATTTGCAATAAAACGCTTTGCAAAATTAACGGCGCTCATTCAGTTCTAAACGGCGGCCATTAAAATTAATTCACTCGTCCACTAAATTATGCGTGTCGCCGGTGCGCCGGTGTGGCGAGCGAGTGGCGCGAGAAGGGGCGGCTCAGCTCGTCGTTGAGCTGGAAAAACGTCCTAAATATTAATTATGAAGTCGGCAGAAACGCCTCCTCGCCGCTCGACTGTGTTCGGCGGTCTGAATGCGCCTTAATTGCGGCTCAGCGAGGCCGAATCTCCACTATTTACAGCCGCAACTGAAGCTGAATTTGCGCGCAGCTTTCGCTCGAAATAAACTCGCTGTAATCAGCGCGTAATTAATGAGCGTTTGAAACAGATTCGGATTAATACGCGTTGCTTTTTGCATCAAACGCACGATATTTCAAAAACTTGCAAAAAAATGCAGCTTAAATCCCGAAAATCATTGCAAAATACGAGGAATCTGAACATGAAAAATAACGAACTGAATTAAACTGAACAATAGAGGAGGCCACGCAATCGTTTATAAGCGAAATCGGTTTTTGTGAACGTAATAATGAGATTTATTGGCCGAAAAATGTAGCGAAATCCTTCCGTTTCGGCTTCGGGTTCGCAGGTCACAACGCGGCCGCAAGGACGCGCGGCCTCTGTGCACCTCAGCAGACTCTACACTCGGCTGCTGGAGAGCGCAAGAAGGAGCCAGCGAGTCTTCACGATTTCCAGCAAAAAATGTTACACGACTTCGCCGCCGGCCGCAAAGCGAGGACGACAACTCGTTCACGAGCTAAGCCGGCGTACACGTCAAGCCAGCCAACGTTGGCTTCATTTCACTTCATGCCGTTGACAGACGCACGCACGCGGGCGTATTTTACGTTCAGTTTTGACAGCTGAAGCGGCGGGGAAGGAGGCAGGCGAGGGAGCGTGGCAGGAGCCAGCTTGTCGTCGCTAGTTTGCGCCAAAGTTGTGCCGAGGATGAGGCCGAAAATTAAAAATTTAAAGCACGTGTGGAGAAAGCAAGGACGTGACGAGCTGAGTGAAGAGGCGGAGGCCGGGGGGGCTGAAGAGTGTTTTCCCTCCTACCTCCCCTACCCGCCCGCAAATTGTTGTAGTTAATTTTGTTGTTCTTAAAGCGAGCCTAAAGGGGTGCAACGAAGTTTTAAAACGTTCATTAGATTACAACGGGTTTTCTTGAAAACTTTTTGCTGCATGTTGCTGTAGATGCTGTTGCACAGCATTGTTGTTGTTGTTGTTCGTGGTGGTGTTGTTGTCAAGCCAAACAAGTTTGTGATTCGTGCATGAAGGAAAGTTTTTTCGAGTTAAAATCAGGCAAACATAATAAAAAAGACAAGAAAATTCCATGAGATGCCTCACGACTCAGCCTTTCGCTCTCTTGACATACCTGCCGCAATCTTCAGTTTGCTTGCAATAACACATCAATTCACTTGGTCACACACACACACACACAGACACGAGCAAAGTGCTACGCATCCAGAGCCAGAAACATCTCCATCTGCATTCCCATTAATGCGATAAATATTCATTAACGTCGTGAATCTCTACTCTTCAGACAACTCAGTTTGCGTCGTATTTACCTGCTTTAATCTCCGCCCCCTCCCCACCCCCTTTATAGTTGTGCTATTCGGCCGCCTTAATATCACCCTCGCAAACCCACCGCTCGTTCAGCAGCTTTGCCCACAACTTCGCACTTAACTAACCGCCGAAGTATTCGCATTTATTAGCTGATTAGCGGGTTGCAACTGCTCTTAATTAGCTCTGATTGCTTTAGTTCAAATCCTCTGTCAGCGATATTAAGACGCTCGTATTCTCTCAGCCACACGCAATAGCGAAATCGAATTATAGATTTTGTTAATGCGCTAAAAGACAGATTGTGCATATTTTTTACCTAATCCTGGTGAAGTTAATTGCTCACAAAGTATTGGGGAATTTGCCGACAGGGCCCACCGTCCCCTTCATCCTATTGGGATGAATGGAAATTCGGGAATTTTGGGATGAACTACATATCTCAGGATTCCTAACTTATTTTAATAGCCTAAGGTGATGAAGGATAGTCCAGGATAATCCAGATTGATCCACGATAATCTAATATTGTCAACAATAATCATGGATAGTCCAGGATATTCCAGGACAGTCCAGGATAATCACGGATAGTCGATGATAGTTCAGGATAATCGCGGATAGCCCAGAATAATCCAGGGTAGTCCAGAATAGTCCAACATAGTCCGACATAGTCCAGGATAATTATGGATAATCCAGAATATTCCAGGATAGTCTACGATAGTTCATAAAAGTCACGGATAGTCCAGGGTAGTCCAGAGAAGAACAGGATAATCCAAGATAGTTCAGAATAATCATGGATAGGTTAGGATATTCCAGGATAGTCTAGGATAATCCAGGATAGTTCGGAATATTCACGGATAGCCCAGGATAATCCAGGGTAGTTTAGAATAGTCCAGGATAGTACAAGATAGACCTTAATGATCCAAGATAATCCAGGATAGTCCAGGATAATCCAAGATAATACAGGATAATCCAAGAAAGTCTACGATAATCTAGAATAGTCCAGGATAGTACAGAATGATCCACGATAATCTAATATTGTCAACGATATTCATGAATAGTCCAGGATATTCCAGGACAGTCCAGGATAATCACGGATAGTCAATGATAGTTCAGGATAATTGCGTATAGTCCGCGATAATCCAGGGTAGTCCAGAATAGTCCAACATTGTCCTACATAGTCCAGGATAATTACGGATAGTCCAGAATATTCCAGGAGAGTCCACGTATTTCATAAAGGATAGTCCAGAGAAGAACAGAATAATCCAAGATAGTCCATAATAGTCATGGATAGTCTAAGATATTCCAGGATAGTCTAGGATTATCCAGGATAGTTCGGAATATTCACAGATAGTCCATGATAATCCAGGGTAGTTCAGAATACTTCAGGATAGTACAAGATAGACCTGGATGATCCAAGATAATCCAGGATAGTCCAGGATAATCGAAGATAGTACAGGATAATCCAGGATAGTATAGGATAGTCCAGGATAACCTACGTTAGCCCGAGATAATCTAGGATAATCCAGGATATTCCAGTGATGTAAAACAAGGTCCGTTGCAAGTTATAGCGACCTTTATGATGTTTTTCACGTTGCTATAGCTAAAGCTAGCAAGGAACTATCAATAAATCGCTGAAATGGGGTCAGATTACAACTCATTCACAAAACACATTGAAGGACTGCTGGCAAATGCCATTAAATCTAGCATTACCGACCTACAAAAACAGGCTTTTTGTGTTTACGGAACTAATTAAATCAGTTTAAATGAAAAAGGCGAAAATTATTTAAAAACACCTTCAGAAATTCATACGGGTTTTCTCCACAAAGTTTTCTCATAAAACAGCCATCGACAGCAGCTGCCAACGTGGCACGATTCTCTGCCTCATCCATTTGCGTCCCCAGTCACTTCGGATTGCCCCGCGAACGGAATGACTTCCAAGCACGTCACAATCATGGTTCCGTTATTGAGCCAATTTTTTGCATTATCTCACCCTTGCCCTGCGGACTGATTCAACAAACGAGACGTTCAAAATCAAATCAAACAACATTTTATTGAAAACACTTTCGGAAAGTTCCGCCGCAGCTCTCTCGCGCACGCCTCGCCACGTCGCTGAGTTACATATAGGAGTCGCTTGTGTCGAACACGGGCCACGGGCAGCAAAGAGACCTTTTGCCGCCAACACGCCCCGTTGGCGGAGCGCAGCTACAGGCTTGCCAACTGTGACGCGCAGCTGTTGCTTCTGAAAGCTACACTTAAAATGCAAATCGCTCGATGCGTGGTACCTCGAGCAGGGACGAAAACAGAAACAGAAACAGGAATAAAAATCCGAAAATAAAATAAAATGCAGGATTGAAGTGAACACTTTGTCATGTCACACGTTTTCATGTCAGCTGTAGCGTTGCTTTGATGTATGCGTTTGCAAATCGGCAATAAAGGCAGTGACGGGGGAGAGAGTCCTTGATGCAGGACGGAGTCCTTTGGCTTCAATACGGCTGCCAATCGCGCTGCCTACCCAGGCAGAGTTAAAAAGCAGTGCAAATTCAGATATAAAAATAGTGTGCTTGCCAAAAAAGGATGCTAATTATTTAGATGAGGGGATTCCAGCTTCGCCGAAGGTACGAAATAGGAATGTACGAGGTAGGATGCGGTCAGCAGACCCCATCATTCGAGATCACTCAATCTACATGACTGCTGTCATTTTTAGTGAATCACTGAGCCAATTTCTCATCTACACCGAACCAAAATCGTTTTCGTGAAGAGTTACTTTGAAGTCATTATGATTATTAGTTTCCATCATTATTCAACTGATGAAGTTTGCTATCTAAACTGAAAGTTCCCTTCTTTGAAGTTACAAAACATCTCTTGTGGCGAAAAACTAACGTTACCAGCAATTAACTGCTGAAAATGTGAGTGTAATCTATTATACATTTTTCAATTCTCCGCATTCTCAAATTGGCAACCGTGCTATTCTTCAAAATTATGAAAATCAGGAGCTTTACATTGCCTTGACTACCCTCTTCTATCATTGTAACCACACCGTTCAGCATATTGGCCACCTCGTTCATCGTACTGACCAACCGCGTTCATCATACTGAATGCAATACTAATAATAATCACAACTTGTGACTTAATAATCACAATCACATAATCACAGTTGTGAAGCGTTTTTAAGCAATATTATAAAACTTAAAGGTCATATGGCGAACTTTGTTTGTCAATGCAATTTTGTTCGTCGATACAACCGTTTTTTTCATCAGTACAACAGTTTTGTTCGTCAATACAACAGTTTTGTTCGTCAATACAACAGTTTTGTTCGTCAATACAACAGCCTTGTTCGTCAGTACAACAGTTGATAACGAACAGATTTTTCTGAGTGGGAGTCATATAGCGTGCACACCTGTAATTAAAAAAACCAACTTTATTGGATGTCATAATTTAATTCCATTAGTGAAGATTTATTCACAATGCAAATATTTTATCTACGCTTTTCAGTTATTAGTTGAGACTGAAAAAAGCTTTAATTAGTTATTAGGCGTGGAAAAGGGAGGCTTTTTAGAAGGCTTGTTAGAAACTGTTGCATGCTTTTGTGATCGAAATTAGTGATTTTAATAACACATAATGGGAAATAAAATGGAAAAGGTGAAAATATCGCAAGAGCATTAAAAATGTGTGGAGATGTTATAATTTTCTCGTTCTCTCAAATCCATTAAAAATTGTTAGTAAAATAAAGTACCGGAAAAATATTTACAAAGGTTTTTAACTATCCTGAGATCGGGAAATTAAAGACAAAAGTGGCACAAAATTTTACTTCAGTTAAAAGAATTAAAAAAGTGATTCGAGTTAAATGGATTAAAAAAATAGAAAGGATGCAAAGAGTAGAAAGGATTCAGAAAGTATAATAGGAAGGAAGCTCCGCAGAAGGGAAAGCTACACTTTTCAAGTTAAGCCTGGGTTTAAAAATTAAGTTTAAGAACACAACACTTTTTCTTCTGATACTGAGCATCATCCTCACTATATTTTAAGGATTAACGTCGTGTCCAGCCATGCGTGCGCCCCTCGTCGCTGCACAGAGTCAAGACGCTTTCTGTACTTCCAAAAACTCACAGCCTCAGCCCGATCTCGGCTCCATAGAGAGGCGTCGACATCAGGAGCCAAAGTATGTCAGCTTTCTATATGGCGAAAAAGTTAAGTCCCCGCCATTCCAAATGAACACTGGAAGGAAGACACGCAACCGCAACCAGAGATGAAAATACAATTTTCTCTGGTACGCGTAACTTCATTCACACATCATGACACGCAGCCCGGGGGAAGACGAAGTCCCAGCCTTCTAAATGAGTGCCATAAACAAAAGCATAAAAAGCGCTTACTTGTAAAGAATATCATAACTAAGCATGTAAAGCACAATTAAATTGCAAAGGCAACATGTGTTCTTCTCTGGCGGAAAACGTTGGAACAGAGCGAAACAGAGATAGAAGGAGGGCGAGAGAGAGAGAGAGAGAGAGAGAGAGAGAGAGAGAGAGGGAGGACTCCCTCCAGAGCGAGCTGAAATTAATAGTATAAAAGACCATCACCGGCACAAACGCAAACGCAGACAAGCCACTTTTCACGGCGTCATTTTAATTCATTCAAAAGGCTCGTCGTGGGGTTAGGAAGGAAAATTACGTCAAGTTTAGAACTAGCAAAAAAGCAGAAAAATTAAATTACACTTTTAGTTGTCAGCTTGTTCACCGGCCGGAGTTGCACCCCTACAGCCCTACGATGTGCAAGTGTGCGTGTGTGTGTGTGTGTGTGTGTGTGTGTAGTAAAAATAACTGTCAGCGGAAGCGCACAAGTCTTCTGCTTGCACACATTCACGCAGTTACAACATTATAAGTGTCAAACTTCTGACGTTGCGTCGACTCTCTGTCTGTCTGTCTGTCTGTCTGGAAAGTAGAGCAATTTAAGCACTCTAAAGAGGAGTATTATTTGAAACGAGTTCTTAAAATGATAGAACGAGATGTAAACGTGTTCCAGAGACTGACGAAATTAAGCACAAAATGTGGAACGGAGAAGGAAGATAGCAAAGAAGACTTTTCTTCCTAAGAAGAAACTGTACTTGTAAGGAGAAAACTTTCAAGTCTGATGTGTTTGAGAGGATCGCAGTTCTTATACTGTCTGATTACTTATAAAGACGCTCGAGAGAGGTGAAAGTGAATCGTCACTATCATTTATCGGTTCCTATTTAAATAAAGATCAAGAGTTTCCATAAAAATGTTGGGAGTTTAATGCAGTTACAGTTTACATTATGATCTTAATTACATTATATTGATCACCCTCGTTCTTCATACTGACCACCCTCGTTCCTCATATTGACCAACTGCGTTCTTCATATTGACCACCCTCGTTCTTCATATTGACTACCCCGTTCATGATATTGACCACGCCGTTCATCACATTTACCACCAAAAATGTGACTAACAATAAACCCTCAAAATGAAAGCAAGTTGGCAGACGCTAACCTCGAATCAACGATTTCGTTCGTCAATACAACAGCACTGTTCGTCAGCAAAACGATGCTACATTTCTGAGGTGCTCACTTCCCAAAGGAGTGCCTAATTAGGGCAACCAAAAAGAGCGACTGCTATTCTCTGCGTATTCGTCTCATGACAGCTGAGTTCCATATCAATTTCACGCGATCTTAGCCGTCCGTTCAGCATTCTTAACCCGCACCACTTGTCACGGTGTCCTGGCGGCGGCGTCCATCATCACTCAACCGACTACTCAAACGGTAGCCATCGGGGACCATTTCGTGGTTCTAGTTGTCGCTTTCGTCTCGTTTTTCGTCCCGTTCCGAGCAGCCACGCCGCCCCACGCGTTCAGAGCCAACGCCACAACAACAGCAACTGCAATGAGCGCAGCAAAGAAACTGAAGCAGCAGCAACAATAACTGAAAACTTGCCGTTCACGCTGCGGTGCCTCTCACTCTTGTGTGTCCCCCCTCCCCCATCGTTCCCAGTCGTGGGTTGCTCGCTTGTCTACACCCGTCCAGGAATTAATTGCGATACTTGATTATCGCAAAAGTTTTCGGTTTATCAAGGAGTTCCGGAGGCGCCACGCTTGCGGAGTCCACGCTGCCAGGTGGAGCAAGGATTCGCGCCCGTGCCGCTCGCACTGTGGTGCGGTGTTCCCGCTGCGGCGCGCGTGTGTGCGTGTGCGCGTGTGAGCAGAGGGCGTCGCGCTCTGGTCGTTTGAACTTCAAAGAAGAAGCATTCCAAGTGCACTTTGACTTTCTCCGATTACTGCCGTAATGGCTGGCAATCGCGCTGCGAACCTTTCCGGAGCTAAAACGCGAGAAGCGGACGGACGGAGCGACAGGCGGACAGATGGTTGCACGCAGCAGCAGCGCCGGGCTGCCGAAAAATACCGCTGCAGCGGAGGCAACCGAAAAAGAGCGAAAAAATCAGAAGAAGAGAAAAGTGGACCGTTTTTGGTGCTCTGAGTCTACGTGAGATTAAACAGGAGCGCATCATCAGCAGTCAGCTGGCCCCCACTTTGAGTGTGCAAGCGATGAATTAATCGGTTAGAATGAGGAGCCGCGCGAGCCCACAAAGCCAAGCCGCCCCTGTATTCCTCGCCATGCATGCAAGACTTAAATTAAGTGGATGTGGACTCGCAGAACTGAGAGCCTCGCCCGCTCCCCCACCCCTCCACCCCTCCACAGTCACATCCCATCGCCACACTCAGCATCAGCATCAGCGTCAGCATCAGCAGCAGCATCACTAGCTCGTCAGTGGGAATCACGCTTCGTCATGGTAGCGAACAAGGAGCCGGAAATAAATTTAATGTCGCCGTCGCGCTCCGCAGCCGCTCTTCGCACGCTGCACTCTGACTCTGATTTCGACTCGGGCTGCACTTGGAGGCTAATTTCGAGTTGAAGTTAAGTGTTGCGCGGAAACCGTGGGGCGGGAGCGAGGAGCGCGGGCTGGCTGCGCGCCGAAAGTGATGAATTCCCGCAGAGAAGGAGTTTCTCCCTCTCCTCAGATGGACGGATGGAAGTCGGTGGTAAAATCGTGCTTAACTAACTCATGATTGTTGCGACGAGAAATCTGGACGAGAAATCTGGACGAGAATAAATGAGGGAAGACGGACGTTTATGGTTGGTTCTCGTAATTTCTTCATCTGACAAATCAATAAACGGCGATGTGGAGCTCGCGTCCCCTAGGGAAAACTTGCTCCGCCGCCATGGACGCCCTGCGTTGATATTTTCCTCTGTCTTCTCTGCTCGCTCGCGAAGAAATCAGAACTAAATCAGCGAAGGGGCCAAAGGGTTTTATCACTCTCATTCCAAGTGTCAGCGCTGAGCGAACTTAACAACCTGTGCAACTCGACTGGACTTGCAACGAACGCGGCAACAAAGTGATGCTTTGTATTGAGATTTCTGAAGAAAAGAAGTCTGAAAGGAGTTTCCTCGGTGTTGCTAATGGCGGGAAATAAAAGCTGCAGCAGTTTATTTGGCAACAAAGCAGCACATTACAGCAGCGGGCATTAATTTCGCACAGCGCGGCTCCTCGCAGCACCAGCCGCCCGCGCTCAACTCCAGCAACATCTACGAAAATGAGTAGAATAGGGCAACAACAACTCTGTTGAACAGAGAGCTGAGAGAGGGTGAATGGTGCCTGTGGAACTGAGCGCGGGAGAGCAGCATGGCGGCGGGCGGCTCCACGCTCTCAACGCAGCAATGAGTTCGAATCTGTTACTCTGATTGCTGTTTATAGCTCCGCTCGGGTGCCCCGGTTGACGAGACCCCACTGCACCCCGCCCAGCGAAACCGGTTGGTGCCGCTGCGAAATGGTCGCCGAGAAGGTTTGCGGGCAAAGTTCTTGTAACGTAAATATTTGTTGCAAAATGCGCTGAGTAATTCAATTTTTCATTTTTCTACGCTCCCACACACTTCTCTCCATGATTAACACTTCAAACAAGGCTGCAACAACAACACCACCACCACTACCAACAAAAATAACAACAACAACAGCAGCAACAACAACAACAAGAAGGAAAGCGTAACTCTTTTTCTGTAATGAAAAAGTCGGAATGTTAGAAATTTTAATGAAGTTGATCTGTGAAAATATTTCTGCTGCGGCGATCGCGGCTGCGGCGGTAACGCAATCAAGGGGAATGCATAAATTTCGCAAATAAGCTCACTCACACATACACGCACATACCCACCTACACACACACACACACACACACACACACACACACACAAACAATTGCAGGCACACCGTTGCATTGACACCACCTTTCGCACCAACAAGATGAGGAAGTCAAAAATTCAACCCCGAATCGGCAGGGTTCGGATTCCGAAAACGTGTGAGAAAGAGAAACGCGGAATAAAATGCGAAATTAATAAACTGATTTTGAGAACGTGTCGTTCACTCATGCGTTTTGTTTTACAAATTCGAAATACTGCGACCGAAGTCCGAACCCTGCTGTGAATGCAAAAAAACTTTAAGTGTTGTAAAGGATGATACAACGACAACAACAATAACACTGTGGATAGTAATAACTCCAACAACACATTAAGAATAACAACAACGTTTTAAAGCAACAACAACAACAACAACAACAACAATAACAACAATCTAGCAACCTCAAATATGGAGCAAAACAGGAGCAACGGTACTTCATATTTTAGCAGTAGAAACAGTATTTTGTTGCTAGTATTGTTATCTATGTGAATGTTGTTGTTGTTGTCATAAACTGAGTTGCCGGTCAACGCGGTTGATTGTGCCGAGAGCTCATTTAAAATCGTTACTGACTTTCCGTTTCGCCTTCGGGGGTGACTGTGTGTGTGTGTGTGTGTGTGTGTGTGTGTGTGTGTGTGTGTGTGCGTGTGCGTGGTTGTGTACCCCAGAGTGAGTTTGTGGGCGAACTTCTTTTATGGTTGCTTTTGTTCGCTTTTGCTGTCGATGCTTGTATATTTCGTTCGCATTGTGAGCGAAATACACTCTGAACATACATTCCTGAACCACCTACCGTCACCCGCACACTCCCCTCGGCCCCCAATACCCGCCCCCAACACTTAAAACTAACAAATTCATTTGCAAAGTCATAATGAAATTTTGCACTCGAATTGTGGTCTTGCGATTCGTCCGCAGCGGGTTGCTGACCAGAAACTCATTGACTTTTCGCGTGAACTTACGGCGCGAACTCCTCTACTTTCCATCTCAGCAGTGACAACTTTGATCAGGAACTACAGCCGGCAGCAGTCGCTGCATGAAGTCTAGATAAATGGAATTGCTGATTTCGTCGACGATAATCGCTACCAAAACGGTCCACAATGCAGATTCACACGCGGTATTGCCAGCGCAGACATACGCTAAAATCGGGGAGAGGTAGCAACAACAACACACAGCGGTTGGCAGGTGGTGACCCTGTCGCGTGGACGTGCGACGCGATCGATCACGGCGCCAAGTAGTTCTCCTCCGGCCGAAGCGTGACGATGTGTGAGCATCTCCGCTCCGTCTTCGTAGCTTTTATTCGCAGCAGACAACTATTGCCTCTCTTGAATGCAACATCGCGCACACATAGTTCACCGTCCCACCGCCACCCCTCGCCCGAGTGCACCACACTCCACCGCGGCTTTAGTGTGGCTGTCAACCCGAATGAAATCCACTGCACTCGGAAACTTCCACACGTGGCTCGCGAGAGTGCAGAAGATGTTTCGGGTGCCTCGCTCTGCTGTATGCTAATTTCGTGCAGCGCTCACATTCCGACCCGCAAACGAGCTGGCAGAGAAACAGACAGACAGACAGACGGACAGACGGACAGATAGACGGACGGGCAGAAACTCTAAATCCCTTTCTAACAGCAAAGCGGAAGCGGAAGTAAAACTATTAAATAAACCTGCTGAACGTGAAAAACTTTGTGGCAGCCGGAAGTAGAAATATGAAAATCTAAAAAGTTCCCAACATACATAAGTAAAAGTTTTGAGCGGTTTACTTGAATTATTTAATAAGCATGCATAAAACAGCGTCTGCCACCGCAGTGCAGCAGCGGGCGGTGCAACAAGGGGCACGCGGCGGCGAACTCGCACGTGCACGGATAACGAGAGGAACGACGGGTTCGCCGTAACTGATTGTTCAACTAGTAGCTCGGCATGCAGTTGAGAGGCTTCCAACAGGGTTGTCAGTGTGTCGCAAGAACGCGTGCGAGTGGGACAAGCGATCGCACCTCGTCAGCGATGTTGACAGCAGCAGCTTCTGTCGAATGTTGCGGTCGAATAATATAAATTAGTCAAGTATGTGTTGTTGTTGTTGTTGCTGTTGCACTCATGCGTGTGTGGTGTTGACTTTATTGATGTGAACAAATATTTTGTAATTCACGCCGCTAAAAACCCCGATACTCTTTCAGTGTAAATCGTGGAGATGTTCGTGGATTCGGAAATCCTTTTTAACGTGACCGAAGCCCACTCCAGCTAGAATTCCATTCGAAGCGGTCAAAAGTTAACAACTCAACTGCACAATTAGCGTGTACAAAGCAGCTCCGCCATCTGAAACCTGAAAATCGACGTACTCAACGAGCACATGTCGCTCACACGCCGCGTAGAGTGCGTGCAACAGCGCTCGACGGCAAGCCGACAGCGCTGGCATGCACTGGGTGGCGGCAGCAACCGGTGCCGGCAGTGCTTCGCCCGAAAGCGGCCACCGACCCGACCGCAAATATGTTTTCAAAGCAGCTGAAGGCAGCACGTGACTCGGACGCAAATTGAATGGGACTGCTGCAGCTGCCGCTGCTGCTGCCACCACTACCACCACTGCCACCACTGCCACTGCTGCCGCTGCTGTTGTTCCCGCTCCATGCGGATCGGAGCCACTCGCCGCATTTAATACGCTCGCTCAGCAACACATCGCATAAAAGCGGTTTTCGGCGAGCACATCCGTCCGTTCAAAATGCGATTACTTCCGCAGAGGAAGCCCCGAATTTTCGGAATGAAATAAGAGCGCCGAACACAAAGCATTCGAGTGAGTACACTGAAAGAAATGCTGGTGCGCACGTCGACAGGCGGTGGTGTTGGGTGGAGATCGATGTGTGGATGAACAAGATTGTGACTCCAACGAGAGGTTTTGCTCGACCGCAACGGCGTCTTCTACTGCACTCAGAACGAACTCAGAACTGCCAGCTACGTTTGTCAGTTTGACGGCGTGCGTAGTTCGTTGAAAACCGTATATTTCAGCTTGAATATCGCGGTTCTCAATGTGAAAACCATGTGTTTCCCCCCAAGAATCTTTCGTTTGTGGACAGAGGAGACGCGCCCTCCCCCTTCCACATTAAATGCCACAGTTTTCAAAGGGGTCAACCATTCATAGGTCAACCATTCAGTGGGGCAATTGCGACTGTCAGTGAATGGCGTCGTCATATTGAAGAGTCGAGAGTCTTCACAGTAGCAATCGTGGTTGCGAACTCAAAAACGGCAGGTTTTGCTCCGATTAGACTCGCCTTTTCGGTTCCGTGTAGTCAGCGCAGCAGAGGGGGAGCGAGGAACCGCTGCTCAGACAACTCCGAAGCCGTACGTGCGAGTGGTGGACGACTGACTGGCTACAGAGAGGTTTAAGGACACGCGATGCGCTGCGATTGCCCGAGTTCCGACAGCGACACAGCCGAAAACCAGCTGATTACGCAGTCCGGACGAATTCGTTGACAACCTGCAACGCTGACAAATTCGCAGCGGGAGAGAGAAGAGGCGGCAATTGTGTTTGACGAGTTGGTCATTGCGGGCGGCGAGCACTTAGATACGGGTTATTACTGACTACAGCTGCTCGAATGCTGCAATGCTGACAAATAGCTACGAGCGGATTGGCGGAATGGCTGCGGTCACTCAATCAAACTCAGCACCGGGGTCGCCGGGCCAAGTGGTCTCCTCGACCGCTGCGCTGACTGGCAATTCAAATGCGGTTCTCGACGATTTCTTGCCACTCATACAGCGTGACGACTGTGGAGAGGATAATTGATTCCCTTCATCGGAGCGAGTGAAATGCACTGACAAAGGACGCAACTCAAATCTGGGTTTCGCAATTCAACTTCCTTCGAAAACTGTGCGCTGATTAGTGTTTCAAATCCGTTCACATCAAATTTGAATACACCAAGGATTCTCTTTTTAGTGGATTCGGCTTTTACACCCAGGAACTTCATCACTTGCCCGAGCTGATCCCCGCAAGTTGGCTTCGTGGCTCACAGCGTCACTCCAACCGACGACTAAACAATTAATTAAAGTCTACGGAGCGCCTGAAGCCAACACTTAATAAAATTCACCAGCCTTCCGTCACAAGCGCGCGGCCTTTTGACGCAAAGTACTTTGCTAGCCCCGTCTCGGTCTCGGTCTCGGTCTCGGTCTCGGGCCTCCGGTTCGCTGGCCTCTGCAGCCGCCACAAGTTGCCTTGGGTTTCGCTGACGTCTATCGAGGGCCAGCGTGAGATGAAAAAGGAAACCAGCGTGGGACGCCACTAAAACTCGGAAACGTCCGGGTTCAAGTGGACGGCAAACATAACGCGACGAGTGAACCCCCCGAGGGTGTGGCCAGATACGGTCAGGAGCGGCGTCCGGCGGTGGCCGGCGGCACTGGGACGCGTTTAACCGAAGGACAGCTAAGTTCGCGTGAGACAGAGGAAATTAAAACCGCGATTGAAGTGGCCGAGAAACACGAAGTCTGCAACCACTTAACCGAGCACCTCGCAATTCATACCTGCGATAAAAGATGGGGCAGGATAACACTGCGCGACGCCGACGGAGAAGACAGCTGGTCGTATTAAATTTAAATCGAGTTAGAAACGCTCTGCCAACATCTGAGAAACTAAGGAAGTCAACGTCGTCCTAACGAGGGAAGAACGTCTCGAGTCGAGTTGAGGACGTCCTGTGTTTTAATCCTGCGTAGCGATTCTTTCCTCCATCCACCAAGAACACACTTCAAGCACTCGGTACACGAGCAGCCTTTTTTACGATTTCAACCTGCCGCATCTCATTAACTGAACAAAGAAGGATCTCATTAAATTCCTCAGCCACCACCACCACCACACAACAACCGACTTAAGAAAGCGCTCTCTAAAAGGATGTTAAAAGTTCTAACATCTGCGGAACCTCAAAAGAGTTGCCTGCAACACCGGCAGGGCTCAACAACTTGTGCGTGTTGCGTTCCGCTGCGTAGCACTGCGCCTGGATCGTCACTGTGCCGCTGCACGTGCAGAGTTCATCCTGGCGTCGCTGGTCCTTTGCAGGATGCCCTTCTTCAGGCGCGCACGGACACACAGCCGCACTGTCCCGGCGACGCTCGGTAATGAGTGCTGCAACGAGTGCTTTGAAGGATGTAAACTCGGAGCTTAACATGATGAGATAATCGGGAAACAGGAGATGACAGAGTATTGTGCAGCAAAGTGCCGACGACGAAGCGGAGGAGGGAGGCGATGAGGTGCACCCTGATAGGGACGGAGATAATGAAGAACGTGACGGTGGTAATGAGTTCGATTAAAAGGATGGCGTTTGCGGGGTGCGTTCGCGAGGCCGACGGGCACTGGATAGTTTGTGTTGCTTACTTGGTACTGAATCATTCACAAGGCCAGTTATACACTGGATACGGCTATCAAGTGCGCGACATTGGCTCCGCCATAACGTTGGAGGAAAGAACTTTCGAGTAAGCTAACTTCCAGGTTACAATGAATCTATGAAGTTAAGACAGAAGGAATTCTGGATGATGCCTGGAAGTCATCGGCAACTTATTGCCACTTATTTCTTGACCGTTGAAAGCAGTCTCTTCCACTCGCTTGCTGGGCAACTGAAAAGTTCGGATCAGTCATTACCGGTTAGGGGAAACTCGGTTCAGGCTGCCAGCCAATGGAACTAAACAGCGCCTTGCGTATCCAACATCGAATACTGCCACATATTTGCTTCACATGGTGGATTCTTCATCGTCCAGTCGTTGGACGATGAAGAATAGAATCCCATAGCTTGGAGGGTTCCAGGAATCTGCATTCTCCACTACGCGTTGGTGATCCTGTCGCCCCCAAACAGTTGATCCCTCGTCTTCAAGTCTTCAACTACCTTTCCATGTGGCGTCCCGTGCAACGTTAGACAACAAAACAAATAAACATTTCGCGTGGAAGTGCTTCTACTTGAGTCCTTCGCCCATATCGTGCAATTTGCCACGGAAATCAGTTTCGTTTTTACTGCTGCCGGCTGACCTCGTTAGCGCTCCGTATCACATACAATCTTCTCATCTTCTTCTCATCTCATCTCAGACGCATTGCGATTCACACGAATTTAGGTGCTTCGAACACGCGGAACTCCCCGCAAACACAGAGAATGTGTGTGCGGCGCATCTTTGTGTGCAGCACTGGTAGCTGCCGTATTTCGTTATCGCTGTAATCGAGGCTATCTGTGACTTTTACGGACCGTGCAGCTGCTCAGCGCCGAGCGGCTCCACCGATGGCCACGCCGAGGACCGGGGAGCGTGCAACAACTCGCACGGCACTCGCACAGCGGAAACGGAAATGGAAATGAGCAGCCGTAAAGGAAACGGCATCAGTGCAAATGCAGCAGCAGGGAAATAATGCAGATGCAGATGCAGGCAACAACATTTGTTGCAGGCGGCAATAAAGCGAATGGCAGCGAGGTTGACCGGGTGACAGGCGGGCTGCGGAGGGTGCGGACGGCCCGCGTGTGTGTGGGTGCGCTGCCTCGGGTGTGTGGGTGCGTCCGGAGGGTACGCGCCGGCAGCATATGTGCTCGCACAGTCGTCGCGGAGGCTGCACCTCGGTGCGGTGATGAAAGCCTTTTTGTTGCCTCCTGCGCGTGCGGCTCTGGCAGCGACGCCACAAGAAGCGCAGCGGGCACACAGTTTGCATAAACGCACACGGACACACGCACACACACACATCCACACTCGCACTCACGCACACATATACACACATTACAGCGCATGTGTTGCGTTGCGGAGTCATTTGATCCCGGCTATTTCTTCGCAATGTCGTTCCGGGTGCCGCCATCATTTCTGACTACGCTGCGCTTTTCCGAATGGACGATAACTTCTGCTTTTATGGATTAAGACGTCTGAACTTCAGTTCGGGTCGGAGCACCAATTTATTCTTGGCCTTCGCGAGGGGCCGGCGAGGGGGGGCGAACGGGGTTCGAGCTCGAGTGCAGCCACAAAGTGGGGAAGCGTGTTGCTGGCTCTTCGTCGGTTGACTTGAATGGCATCTTGTTGTGCGTGTGTGTGTGTTTGTTTGTGTGTGTGTGTGTGTGTGTGTGTGTGTGTGTGTGTGTGTGTATGTGTGCGCGTGTCACGGATGCAAGGATGTGCTTGCGTAAACAGGATTTGTTAATTTGCGAGCAACTGCAATCGTGCTGAGATTCCTGAAAATTACTTAAGATTAACTTAAAGAACGCGAGGAACTTATATATCTACGTTATATTTAAACTCGATTCTTAATTCGATTCTTACTTATCGATTCTTATTTATCGAAGTTCAGACAGCATGAAAATATTTATTGATCAATCGTGTAATGAGAGGAAAGCAAGCAAGTTTTCCAGTCTACAAACTACTAACAATTCTTTCTCTCGCTCGTATTGCGCGCTCACACTCTTTCACTCTCCGCTGCTTTAATCAAGCCAACGAGATAAAATCAGGCCAGCAAAAATAGTTTACTTTCTGACGCGTCTTTCCATCTGTTTTCGCTTCAATATGTTTATCGATATCAGCTTGCAAATCATACGGATTCCATTTTATTTCACACACAGCGCAGGTTGTTGCTTTCGTTGGTGTTGGTGGTGCTCGTGGTCGTGGTCGTTGTCGTTGTCGTTGTCGTGGTTGCTCTGCAATGTGGAAGTTGTTGCAGTTGTCGTTATTGTTGTTGTTGTTGTTGTGGTGGTGGTGCTGCTGCTGTTGCTGTCAATTCGTGGCTGCTTTTGTAAATTTTAGGATTCTCTGAGTATATTTTGCACATCTGAATCCATATGTGTGCATTGTAAACTTATATGTGTATGTGTTAAGCATGCAACAACAACAACAACAACAGTAGCTTTTGTATCCGTCATAACTTGCTTTTCGTAGCCACAACAAAAACCAAAGTCAGAATACAGACTGCTTATGACACGTTAAACAAACTACCTGTCGAACAACAACAACAACAACAACAACAACAACTGATGGGTGTTAGAGGTGTTTTTGCATTGAAGTTTGAGTGTGTGTGTGTGTGTGTGTGTGTGTTCAGGGTTGCCGATCGGCGAGTCACTGGGATTCCGAAGTTTCGTGATACCGCGACCTGTGGATTCCGGCTATTTAATCCCGGAAACACCTTCGGTGCAACAATTCCTCGCAAATAACTTACAATATTAGAATAATAATAAATTATTAGAGCGTACACAGCGCCGCCTACATAGTTGTGTCTCGCGATTTTTGGGCACCGACAATCGTTAACGTTCGCTGATTTTTGGTAAGTGGAAACGAGCACGAAGCAAACACGTTTTCATGAAAATTTCATTGCCTGCTTTTAGGCTGGCATTTTTCTCTCCGCCTACAGAAATCTTTATCGCTCCCACCGCCGCCTAAAATTATGCAATGAAATTTTCATGAAACGTGCTTGCTTCGTGTGCTTCTGTGCTTCCCGCTCCGTGATATAAAATCAGCTGCGGGAGAGAAATCCTGCGGGAAATAACTTTGCGTAACGTAATGTAAAAATGTGGCATCACGTTGAATAAATCTTTAGTTGGAAACGCTTTCCTCGTTTAGATAATGGAAGAAGAAGAAGGAGAAAAGACTCGGCGTGTGATGTTCGGTAACTCGGTAATCAAACGAACTGTTCATTGAACCAAAAAAGGTCATCGTGTCAAGGAAAAAGTTCGTTATATTGAAGAAAAGGCAGACAACGCCAAAGGTCCGTTCGTCGTGTTGACAACGCCAATTCATCACATTTACAATCTCCATTAGTCATACTAACAACCGCTGTTCACCATGTTTACAACCACCTTTCATCATATTGAAATGTCGTTGTATACTGACAAATTCGGTTTGTCATATTGGCAACCTCGGCTCGTCATATTGGCAACCTCAGTTCGTCATATTGGCAACCTCGGTTCGTTATATTGACAACCTCGGTTCGTTATATTGACAACCTCGGTTCGTTATATTGACAACCTCGGTTCGTTATATTGACAACCTCGGTTCGTTATATTGACAAACAACGTTCATGGAAAAATTAAAAAAGAAATTCTAGCAATCATTGTTCGTCATGTTTTCCATCTCCTTTCATCATATTGATAACCACCGCTCGTAATATTGAAAACCTCCGTTCGTCATACTGACAAATTCGGTTTGTCATATTGACAACCCCCGGCCATGGAAAAATGAGAAAAAGAAATGCTAATAATCGCTTATTTTGCACTGCTCGACTGTTAAAATTCGTCATATTAACAACTTCAACCCCATTTAAACGACGTTGTTGTCCCGTGCAACCAACGGTCGTCGCTGTGGCAACCACATTCTCAGTTGAGTGTTGCTCGCAATCCGTTTAGAAGAGCAGCGCAACGAAGCAGCCAGCAATGAAGCTGAACGAATGCCGAAACGTGTTGTTCTGGCAAATGGATTGCCTGCAAGGAGCCTCGGCATCCCTTCCACGTGCCTCCCCACGCGTTTGTTTGCATGTGTGAGTGCAAATACTCCTATCAAGTTTGTTGCACACGGCTGTTGTTGCTGCTTGGTGGTGTTGCTGGTGAGTGTTGTTGTTGCATTGCTGCTGTTCTCATAGCATTCCTCCTGCCGCTGCCGCTTTTAGTCTTTGCGGCTCTCGTTCATTTGCTCGCATTGTTGTCGCTGTCAATGTTGCTGCTGCTGCTGATGCTGTTGTTGCATTCGACTCGCATATCTTTTCATTTCATTGCTTCCATTTAGTTGCGTCAATTTCAAAACATACAAAATACGACGATTCCTCCGATCAGCATATAAAGCAATTTTCACTTTGTTTCCCTCGCAACGTATTCTGCGCATTCTGTTGTTGTGCTTCTCCTGCTCCTGCTGCTGCTGCTGCTGCTTCTGGTGTTGCTGCCGCTGCTGCTGCTGCTGCTGTTGTTTTCGTCGCCGAGTCAGAGTCTCGTTGGTGTCCGCACGTTCGCTCGTTTTACTGCGCTCTGCGAAAGCGGATATTGATTTCGTAGGTTGTTCGCACCGCAAATTTTCAATCTTCATAAACAACTCGATTGGCTTCTGAGATACACACGCTCCAGTGCTGCTGCAACTCCTGCTTGCATCTCCTGCTCGGTGCGGTTTGCTGTTTTGCGGTTTCAAAGCTTAAAACAACACGCATCAGCCGTGAGGGGAGAAGCGCTTGTCGCACTGTAGCTGGTGCGAGCCGCTATTAACCCTCACACTCCTCTTCGCTGTCGGGTCCCCGTGTAGTCCTGCATCTGCAACTGCTTCGAATGAATAGAAGCTGTTGAATTAATGCGTGTCTTTATTGAGCATGATCGCGAATGGCGAAGGAGGAAGGAAGCGAAAGTTTAGAGAGTTGCAAACGCAAGAGACGGGAAACATCGAGAGCACGACACAGCATGCAAGTCATTAGAATTGCCAGCCTGCGAGGGTAGCTGACGAGAGCAGATTGTCAGTCAAGCAACAACTCAGTGGCATGTAAAGGCTGCGTGGACTCGCTTGCAGAAGACGAGAGCAGGAGGGACTTTTGGGAGTTCCCGTGACAGCCGCACAACTTTAACGAGCGTGAAGCTGCTGTCGCGAGAGCAGCCGGTAATTTCGTTACATTGTCACTGCTGCCGACGACGCCAGTGCTGCTGACGCGCGGTGTGGCACTGCCACAGCGCTCAGCTTCCTTCCGCAGACGCTGCCTGCGCGACACCTCGCCTGCCCAGCCGCAGATGAAGCACGCGCGCCATCAGTGCGTGTCTTCGCTGACGTCGACGATGGAGCTGCAGCACCTTGGCAGAGAGCGCATTACTGCGCTGCTAACAAGCTGTTCGAAGGTCTTATTTTTACACGCTCGCATCTAAGATTGGAGTCTCGTTCTTCGTCTGCTTCTTGCGTGCTCCTCGTCCGCAACATACAGGGTGCTGCGGGGCGAGAGAAAGCAGCGGGGACTTGCATTTCGAATAAGCAAGGAATTCCGGAAGCAAACGGAAAGGCCTTCGTCTCGTCTCCGCCGCGTTGCCCGCCACGAGAAATGCCATTAATGCTGAGAGTTACACTTAACTGTGGCCACAAGTCTGCCATCTCTGCGCCATCCGCCGCGTCACCCTTTAAAACAGAGGGACAGCCAACCGCACGCCGAATGCATTCTTGCGAAATCGTAACACTTTCTGCAGCCGAACCGCAATGAGATTGGGAAGAAGCGATGACGTCGGCGTCCCTGCGAGTTGCAGGCGAGAACAGGAGCGGAACGACGACAACCACAACGAGCTGAGACTTAATTAAAACGTCCTGACTCAACAGACACCCGCACGCGATCACAGGCATCGACGGGAGCGCATGCTTCCATCGAGATCCCCTCGGTTGACTTTAATTAGGAGCGGCATCGCACCAGCTCGGCCCAAAACCTCGCTTGCAATTAGCAATGCGAGCTAAAGGCGGCTCCTGCCGAGGATTATTTGACAAATGCGGGGCCATCAAGCATCAAGGCAGTGCTCCTCATTAATCCCCTGCAGGAGGAGAGTGAGAGCTTCTGAGAGTCCCGTGTGCACCAAGGAGATTCAGGAGACTTGACGGCGGACACAAGCGCAGCGTGGCAATGGCACTTGCATCAGCTCATCGCAACGAACTCGAACCCGAAGCTGCCCTCCTACCGGCGCCGCCGAAGGTGCCACTGCACTCTGGACATTAGTTTGGAACGATGTCACTCTGCAGAGTAACAAAGAAGAGCTCGTAAAACTCTTGCATGAAACGTCACAACTGTTGCGAGCACCTAAAAGCCGAAGACGTTGCGAAACGAGGTCAGATTGCTGGCAGGAATCACAAAGTCTGCCTCTCACGTGCGCGGCAGCTGCACCCTTAAAAGGCTCGTGCAAATATTCGCTTTTAATTAACAAGCTAGACTGTAATCGAATGAAAGCCAAGCAAGCACTCGGCTCAGCAAATCCTTTGAAATCCAATCGGAAATCCTAGTTATTCGCATTTCTGTTGTGTCTTTGTTGCCGAAATACCGAACGCACAACAACGCCGGCGAAAGCAAACAACTCACCGCCTATTTTACTATCAAAGTCTTGAAATCAATCGTCGACTTCGGAACTCGTGCACGCGTGCACCTCGGCATGCGGGCTGAAATGCAATCAGTGTTATTTTCATGCTTAAAATGCACAGTTACTCTAGACATTTTAGATATTTTTGCAATGTGTGTGTGTGTGTATGTGTGTTATGTACGCGCGCACACACACAATCATCTTCCTTTATTTCCTGCCATTCCTGGAATGATATGATGTGATATTTCAATATGAAAACTGTAATCATGCCTGGGAGGGCCTGAGCATGAAAGGCCAGTGTTGTTGTTGTTGTTGTTGTTGTTGTTGTTGTTGTTGTTGTTGTTGTTGTTGTTGTTGTTGTTGTTGTTGATGATGATGATGATGACGACGACGATGATGGTGATGATGATAATGATGATAATGATGGTCGTGGTGGTAGTGTTGCTGTTGTTCTTTTTGTGGTTGTTGTTCTTCTTTTTTGTTGTTGTTGTAGATGGTGGTGGTGGTGGCGTTGTTGTTGTTATTGTTGTTACTTCAAGGGATTTTATTTTAATTTACATCTATTGATGAGAAGGTAGGAAAAGAAAAGGTAGTAGAAAAATTAGTAACTAAAAATGTACGGAATCGCCTGCAAGAACATACAAGAGATTTAAAAAACCATTCAAAACATTTCCGCAAAAGGATTCCATGTGTTTTTCTTGTAAAAGTTTGAAAGCTTCTTGGAATTTCTTAGGCTTGATATTGGATTGTTTTTTTTCGCGGGTTGGCAACGCTGCATTAGAGAAATTCCAAGAGTAGATTTTGTTGTAGAGCAAAATGTCCCCCCTGTATTACGGTATTAAAATAATAAAATTGAGCGGAGAATGGCGGAAAATCATTAAAAAACTGAACTGCAAAGGAAATTCTAAATTAGTTGAAATTAAAATGAAAATAAATATTTCAAAAAAATGGGAATTTGCATGGAAAAGCATCGCACGCACACACAAACAGGAGGAACTGGCAACACACTCGTACGTGAAGAAGCAACGCATTCGGAATAACGGCGTCTTTGGTGAATTTCTCACCACCGCCGGCGGCTGCAACTGTAAATGCGCGAACATTTCGCCGAACAACTCTAATTGTTGAGCGGTCAAAGTTGAAGCCGCCGCACGGCGCCCCCAAGCTTCGCCGCTGTCCAGAGAGCCTTTTGTTGTTGTTGTTGTTGTTGTTGTTGTTGTTGTTGTTGTTGCTGTTGTTGTTGCTGCTGCTGTTGATCGCTGTGTTGGCAAGATAATAGAATTCATTTTAAATGCATCTCTCATTCGGTGTGCGAGGACCGAACTCTGTGAGTTGAACTTTGTTAAGCGTTTTTTATTTCCTTTCTAATTTTTGCGAAACTTCTTTTTATGATAAATTTCCACACAACGGAGGCATATTTTCGCTCATTCCTCACACGCTCACACACACACACACACACACACACACACACACAGGCACGGAGCGAAGTGCAAGCCATTTTTCAGCGCAAGTTTTTTCTGGCGTTACTTTTGTTGCCGGTGTTGGCAGTTATTGTTTTCGTTGTTGTTGTTTTCGTTGTTGTTGTTGTTGTTGTTGTTGTTGGGAAGTTGTGAAAATATGTTTATTTTCGACAAGGAACAAATGGCGTTGAGTTTGTTCAGTTGCCTGTTTGTTGTAGTGTGTAACAATTACAGCCACACACACGCACACACACACACACACACACACATGTTTTAAAGTCCTCCACCAACAGTGTTGCCACTTGAGTCATTTAACTTTGCGGGGTTTTTTGTGTTCAAAAGTTTGTTTAAAGAAGTTTGTTTCTAGTGGATTCTAGTGAATTCTAGTGGATTACAGTGGATTCTATTGGATTCTCGTTGATTCCAGTGGATTCTAGTGGATTCCAGTGGATTCTAGTGGATTCCAGTGGATTCTAGTGGCTTCTAGTGGATTCTGGTGGATTCCAGTGGATTCACGTGGATTCTAGTGGATTCCTGCAATGTCACTGCGGCTTTCTATGGATCCAAATACGAGAACAAGGATTTTGGGAAGCTAACAGGTGAAGCCCCACGGGAATCTGGTAGATTAAAGAGGATTCTAGTGAATCCCGGTGAATTCTAATGAACACTGGAATCCATGCGGCCGTGGAACTCATCTGGAGTGGATTCTGTGGATTCCCACAACCCTTTCAGAGGACTAAACCCACAAGAGAAGGTGGCAACTCTGGCTCACACGTATGCACAACAGGTCCGGCGGAGTTTCGTCTCGTTGCATGTGCGAGCGAGTGTTGCGCTGGCGTTTCCACGCTCGCTGCAGCTTCTAAAAACTGAAATTTATCGCCGAAATTTATACACAAAACGCATGTTTTGGCATCCCGCCACATTTACGAGGATGTGAGCGCGCGTAGGCATCCTGCGTCCTGCGCCCTGCGTCCTGCGTCCTTCTGCGCCGCCCAGAGAGCAGCTTTTTTCGAGAGTCGCTGCTGCGTTTTTATGATTTGCAAAACGTTATCTGCCGTCACGAGTCCTTGCGCGCTCCATTGATTTAATTGGAAAAGTTTTCGGTCAGCTTAAAAGCTGGCGGGGGAGGCGCACTTCTGCGGCAGCATTCTGCGAATACCTTCTGCGATTTATCATCGTGGCCGGCGTGTCTGCGAGTACGTGCGCGTCTCGCAGCGACACGAGTCGCTGTTGCTGGAGTTGAGGGGATCGCCGAGGAGCGCTCGACACACACGCTGAACAGCTGCAACGGCGGCCGAATGGAGTTCGGACGCCTGTAAAGCGGCGACGACGACTGTCTGTGATCGAGAAATGGCATCCGTCACGCGTGAGATTCGAGAATCGAGATTCCAGAGCGGGGTCTCTGGAACGTTTTTCGTTCTCTGGTGCGTGAATAAATAGATGGCACTCCAGAAATTCTCGACTTTCTCTTTCAAAAGTCCTCCCTGCCACGAATAGATTGTCCCTCCTGGAATGCGTGGAGCAGAAAATGATGGGGCTGCCTTGCGCGATTCTCGCTCACTGAAAATGGCGCTGAAATTGGCTTGGCTTTGAGACGAGTCGCGCTGTTCGCGCTAAATCTGCGGTTGCAAATCCTTCTTCCCAGCAAATCAACTGAAAAGAAGTTCGCCGCATCATCTCGCTCCCCTGCAGACGCAGTGTAAATAAACATCATTTTCGCTGTCATTCATCGCGAAGGCCATCGCAATCCCAGATGTCAGACGGGTGTCCTTCGCCGTCTGCTACGCGATTCGATGAGGGAGAAAAATTGCATTTCATTTATCTGCTCTTCAACTACGTAATTAAAAGATCCCTGGCAAGTGAAAAAACGCTCCCTCCGCACGTCCGACTTCCCTCCACCCGCAGCTGCCGCACTGCGACGAAGGACAACCTCGATTTTGCTCATTTATTACGAGAGGAGAGCTTATAAGCGCCTCGCCTGCTTTCGCGTGTGGATAACGGTGAAGAAAATGGCCGAGCAAAAAATTATTCCATTTCTCAAACACCAAACTCTCTCTCGCGCGCACACACACGTGCATTTACGCACGAGAGACACACACGAGGACCGGAGATGATCAAATAAAATGTGTTTGCCTTAATGGGCGCCCATTAGGAGTGAATGGCCAGTTGAGTTTCTGCCTCCACGCACACTGAGAGCAAGAAGACCGAGGAAATCGTTATTTACAAGTGAATCACTCCCTCCAAATTCTTCCCGCCAAGTCATTTCGCCGGTTAGAAATTAGGAATCCCGGAGAGAAAGACAGAAAAGTAAGGCAAGAAGATGCAGGTTAACTAAAGTGACGTTTTTCCTGCTGGGTGACTGGCAGTTACATTTCAAGTGAATTTAGTAATGATGAGCTTTTCTCTTTTTTAACTGGGAAAACAAGGCAAGTGAAAACCAGAATGAGAAGTGTTTCCCCGCTCTTTAAAAACCGGTTAAAAACAGCCACTCACACTTCCTCTCACCTTCTTGCACGTGTTCCGCTCACCTGCTCGCAGCCCTCTCGCCGAAATGCCGACTTGCATACCATTCACGTCAAGTGCTGAGCGAACGCTTGTTCATTAAGTCTTCAATGCAATACAAGCGCAGAGAGCAGCAACATCACGTGGGTGTGCGTCTGCTTGTGTTTGCGGTCGTGCGAGTGTATTTTTGTTGTCGCACACGATGAATGTGAAGCAAGCGTGCGAACAACTCGCTCGGAAGGCAAAAAACGCGACAGAAGTGGAGTGCGAAGGACAACGCACAACAGGACGACGTAATTAAATGCGGCACGTTGTCTGCAATGCAACAAAGCGGCAGCCAAGTTCGGCGAGGTGCAGCGAAAACCGCCCACTCGAGCGCTTCATATTTGGCGGTTTATTTGCAGGCGCCGCATTAAATGCCGCAGCAGCCGAGCGCGCAACGAGGAGCCGCGACGCGAGGCCGCATTTAAATGCCGCAGCCGACGCTTGATGCAAGACGAAGAAGGAAGACGAGTTTTCCAATTTAAACTTTAATTAAGTAACTCCGGCGGGTGCGCACGCCAGCGACGCGCGATGAGCGCCGCCACGAGACGCAGTGCGGACGAGGAATGCTGGTGGGAGCGGGGCGTGGCGGGGACGCGCAGGAAGCGGACGCCTTCGCAATGAAAACGGTGCTCATCCAGTTGCCGATATAACGGCACGCTACGGCTCTCCGTCGCTTCCGTCGTTCGCGTTGGCGGTCCTCTGAGAGTGTGAATCCTAATTAATTCAAGTGGCTGGCTGAGTGCGTGCGGCGAGTGTCTCCGGCTCGACAATGTCAGGCTTAAGTGGTCGCGAACGTTTTGAGCAGAACTGCGCCGAATGACAGTCTCCTCAGCGGCTTCAGTTCGGCGGGGACAACTGCAGCGGCGCGCCGAACGCCGTGTTTGCATTCTCTTTTCCGCAAAACGAAGCTATTTTGAAGTCTTCCTCAAATCTTCTGACTTCCAGTGCACAGCGATTGCAAGTC
Source organism: Sicus ferrugineus (assembly GCA_922984085.1). Lineage (NCBI taxonomy): Eukaryota > Metazoa > Arthropoda > Insecta > Diptera > Conopidae > Sicus > Sicus ferrugineus. Next base: position 29,883,455 of record OV277351.1, read on the forward strand.
TCGCCATATGAATCTCAAGACTTCTGTCGTGAAGTCGAATACCGCGGAACATCACAGGCTTCCACGGCACCGGAGTGGAGCTGAAGTATTGGGTTGGCAAATAAGTTCGTTCCGTTTTCTTAGAGCGCAATAAAACACGACTTTTCGAGACACAGGATCATTTTTAATCAACTATAGACTGGCCACCTCTGTCGATGACCGCACCCACAAATAAGTTTCTAAATGTACATGAGATTTCCATGATAGCGCTGAGAAAGCAAAAGCGAATCCGCACGAAACCTGCACTGAAGCGAACACCGAATGAACTTACTTGCCAACCCAATATTTCCCGGTACCAGCGGTAATTTCGCATCCGAAGGAAGGGTGATGAAAGCTGGGAGCTACGGGAGCTACGGGGACTGCAGACACGCCGCCCCTACGAAATGAAACACCACAAAACCCGAAATTTATGGACTCATCTTTCCAGCAACTTTTTTCATCTTTTCTGACCAAAATCCTGTACAACTTTCGCTCCTTTTCCGCCAGCCAAGCGCCACTTCGGCTCGACCTGTTCATTCTTCGCCGAGCGACTGCCACGCCCCTCTATCCCAGCTCTGCCCACCGTTGCGTCAGTTCAACTTTCCGTCCGTCCGCGTCGGCTGTCTGCCGCTCTCTCTACTTCCTCGCTGTTCTTCCCGTTCGTCTTCTCGCCCCTCAAAGAATTACCATTCGGCGATCTCATTTCACTTCACCTCCATTTTGAATGGTATTCTGAAATTAGAATTCCAACGAATTCCTCTTGTTTTGCTTAATGTAATCTGGAGCCTCCACTGCACCCCTCGCCCCCTCTTCGCCTTCGCTAGACGTCTATGCGGCTGCAGCTGTTGTTGTTCTCGCTTTGAGTGCCGCGAATCACAAAATGCTGCAAACTGAAATAAGAATGAGAGCGCGCGCAACAAGGATTCGCCTTATTTCGCGTTTTATCCTCGCAAAGTGGCTTTCGGACGGCAACGGTAATTGAAGAAAAGACCTCAAAAGCCTTTAAAATGCTTGTGGAATCATGAATTTCATAATTTATCCGTGCCGGCCTTACGAAACTCGAAGCTCGAAGCTCGAAGCTTTGGCAAATTTAGCTCCAGCTCCAGAAATGAATGCGGTCTGGCATTATCTCGGCTTTGTGGCGGCAGCGTTTCGAGGATTTGCTGCCGCCAAAGCCTGCTTTGCTGGCTTGCAAAAAGTTGGCCAACACTTTTAATGCCAACACCTAATTAACTGCTTTAGTTGCTGCAGATCATTTCGTTGCGAGCGAGCGACGGGTTGCGATGGAAATTCCATTGCATAATTTTAGGCTGCGCTGGAAATCGTTACGCGCTGACTTCGAACAGAAAGTTCGACTGCTCACCGGCTGCCAGAATAACGTTTTCACGCAACTCCCAGCTAAACTTGCATTGATTTCCAGTAATTTAAGTAATGGGATTTATTATAATCCCGATCCCTGCTTTCCCACGCCCACCTTCAAAAGAAAACACAGTCGCTTGGCATTTTGATTCCGTTTCGGTTTAGGAGCTTTTATTGATTTACACTAGCAGAAATTTTGATTTGTATTTTATGCGTAACGTAAGAAACACGTGTTCCGTACTCTGCAGATACGCTTCAGCTACTTTGTCGTTGCGTACCCCGTGCAAGTGCCCCGTATTTCACATTCAGTAAAGTAATCAGACGTTGAAAATGGTCTCTCCGTAAAAAATAACTTCTTCGCTGGCCTCGGCGACTCGGGTGTGCGTAAAATTGTAAAATCTTAACTCTACGTCAGCGTAAGCAACTACTTGCCGAGCTCAGCACGTCTGGCCTCGTGCGGCAAGCTGTGTGTGTGTGTGTGTGTGTGTGTGTGTACATCTACTTTCTGCTTGGCTTTCGTGCATTTTGCTCCACTGTCCCGGGATCCGGGCTAAAATCACTTAACTAACCGAGTGTTCGTTCGTCTTGCAATGAAACTCTTTCAGCGATAGCTGTACTTAACTGCCGTTGCTACTCCTATCATCTTCACTAACTGCGTTTCTCATCATTCGTTTAGTTTCCCACTCTCCCGAGAGAGAGAGAGAGAGAGATCTCCCTCTGCCTGCCCAAGTCCCTCTCTTATACTAGCTCTCCCTCTCTCCCAAGTCCCTCTCTTAAAATTAGCTATTGGTTGGCTAACTAGTTGGCTTAAAGTGCTAAGTTGCTGCTGCTGCTGCTGCTAAAAGAGCGACATTCACTAAACATTGAGTAGTATTTGCGCTCAGTGTGTCGAGCGTGTTCGCCCCGCGCTCCGGCTGCGAGTGCTGCCAGCGCCGCGCTTCGCCGCTGTGGATTTGACAGCTCGTGCATTTCGGCTTCGCATGCGAGTGAATTCGGTGTGCTTCGTGCCGCGGCTTCAGCAGATGCACTCAAATTAGGCTAATTTGAGTAGTTTTATCTACACAGGCTCTACTAATGCATTCGGATTAGGATACTCGATGCATTTGCACTCCGTCCGCTGAAGTGCGGTGCGGTTGTGGGTGCGAGTGCGGGTGAGCGTGAGCGTGAGGGCGGACGCGTGGTAAAATGCGAATTTTAATTTGCTGCGATGTCTCACGAACGCAGGGTCTCGAACCCTCGAACGAACGAGTCTCGTCGTTTTTCGGCAGATTTGCGAGTTAACAAAATCCAATTACGACTGAGAAACTAGGAGAATCGATTATTATAAATTGGAAAATAATGAAAAGTGCGATCTAGTTTGGTCGTGAGCTGAGAACTGGCAGACGGTCTTCAAATCAAACAAGATACAGGAAAACTAGCTGCGTCTACTTATTTCACAAAGTGAGCTACTTACTTAATATTACTGCAAGTCAAAAGCACTCGCTGAAACCCACACGCGCACTCACGCAAGTGAATACTTTAGTTTTATGACATATTTTTAGGTTTTAAAATGTATTCGAAAGAGTTTCAAAGTTTATTTGCCCTTTTTAGATAAGTGGCTCAGAAAGTGAAGCAAGTGTATTCACGCTCTCCTCTCTTCTACTCTAATATAAAAACCGCGATTTTCCTGACGGCAAAACTTGCTAGGATTCCCAAGGGCTCGTCTGGCATGAATGTCCTAACGGCTCGAAGCTGTGCAGGCGTTTAGTAAGCCGCTTGTCTGATCTGATCCACTGAAGCTACAAGTATTCACTGAAACTGAATGCCAAACTAAGCAAGAAAAGTCCGTGCAAAGCCATCCGAACGCAACAAATGGCATCAGAGCACCAGAAACCGAATCCGTCATTAGCGACCTCCGCAGAAACTCGTCCAGTCACCGACTGCCGTCGCGTTTTCACGATATTTACAAAGTGCTGCCGTGTTGCTGTCTCGCGCTGCGCGCATTACAATCGTCCTCGTCTCGTTCCGTGCTGCTCTCGCAGCTCTCGGCGCTGCCGCGGCGACTGCGACTAACAGGCGCTCAGATGGTTCGCGCCCAGCACCACCCCCGCCGCCATGTTGCAGCCGGCGTTCGTCTGGGTGGGGCAGGGGTGCTGCTGCTGCTGCTGCTGCTGCTGGTGATGGCTGTGATGATGGTGGTTGTGGTGCGTGTGATGGTTGTGGTTTTTTGGCGCACTCGGCGCTGTCGCTGGCGCTGTCGCTGGCGCTGTCGTTGCAGCGCTTGCCGCGTCGTTCGATGTTGACACTGAGGTCGATGCGGTTAAGTTCACGGCAGGCGCTGCACCGGCGGCCACACCGTCCTGCAGCGCGGCGGCACCTTTCAGCAGGCTCGCGCCCGCGACGGGCGTCATGACGGCCGTTGTGTTCGTGCTCAGGCTGGTGCCGCTTATGTGCGCGCTGATGCCGCTCGGCACGCTCGACAGCACGTTGGCGCCGGAGCGCACCAGCTCCTCGTTGGGGATGGAGAAGTGGCGGTACGAGATGTACTCGGGCGGCAGGCTCTGCTGGCGCTTGGCGTTCTCGAGGCGCTGCTTCTTCAGCTTCACGTAGCTGAGCACCGAGATCATGACGACGAACACGACGATGCCCAGGCAGCAGCCCACGATGAGGCCGAGGCGCCGCGTCAGGATGCCGTGTATGAAGCCGTTGCTGGAGAGGCCGTTCTCGTCGGTGATCAGGCTGGGCGTCGAGTCGAGTGTCTGCACGTCGGTGCACGTGGAGACGTGCGAGTTCTTGAGGACGGCTTGCAGTGCGTTATCGGCGGCGATGGCGTTCTCGATGAGCGCCTGTTGCAGGTGCGCTGGCTGCGGTTGCACGCCGGCGGCCTGGTGTTCCTGAAGTTGCCGCTCCTGCTCCTCGAGCAGCCCCGGATTGTTGGGCTCGTCGTGCGGCGGAAGAAAGGACTCGTTGAAGTGGATGCGTTGAAGAGCGGCGGCCACCGAGTCACTCAGCCAGCCGCCGCTGCCGATGACGCAAATGTGGTAGCGCATGTTCGGCGCGAGTTTCGTCAGCTTCGCTGAGTTGGCCGAGCCGTTCAAGCGCTTGCCGCGTATCTAAACGAGGAACGGATAGGGCGACATTAGTAGAGTGTTCAGTGAAGTGATCTCGTGAAGATAAGGAAACTAATCGAATGTGCTTTTGCGTGATAGAATTAATTGAATATCTCAAGCCCGCAAGTAACGAATTCACACACGAAATGTTCATAGAACTTCTCGATCCCCCCATTTCTTCCTGCGAACTCGCACCAGAACAAACCAACTGTCTTTATTTTTTATTGCTCTGTTTTTTTCTGATTTCCCCTGCAATTTTCAGCCTAACTGTGTTTCTAGCTCCATCGACATTTATTCCCCCCGCCCCCAACCCCTACTGCTATTCATTCCGCGCCATTTCATTCCACGCCCGCTTGTCGCACGAACGACCCGCCCCCTCAGGCCAACAACAACACTCACCTCATCCGCTTCCATGCCGTCCGCAGCGTGGTAAACTACTTCGAAGCCATTAAGTCCCAGATGTTCGCGACTCTGCCAGGACACCACCACCGAGTACGGTTGTATGTCCTGGATGGCGATTTTCGGTATTAATGGCGCGTCGCAAAACTGCTGCGGCTCCATGCGGGCGAACACCTTGCCGCGCAGCTCCGCCGGGTGTTCGCACCTGAGATGGTGGGCATTATCGCCCGAGGACCATTTGCGATGATCGCGCAGCCATTCCCACAGCTTCTGGGCGTCGCAGCTGCAGTGCAGTGGATTATCTGCGCGTTGTTTCGTCATCGCGGTGACGGCGGTGACGATGATGATGTCGTTATTGTTCAGCACCAGCGATAGACGACATGTGGTTGATAGCGAGTTTTACGAGGCAGAATGTGGCAGGGAGGGAGAGAGAGAGAGAGAGAGAGAGAGAGAAAAGAATGCAAATAAACGTGATTACAATAAACTTTCATTAATAGCTATTAGTGGAGTTTCATTAGAAGTGCGATGATGCAGTTCGTTAATGAATTTTATGGTGCATGCAATTTAATGCCTACGATTTAATGACCGTTCAGGTGCGGTTGTGTGAGCAGCGAACCAAAGCGCGCTGGTTGTGAGGTTTAAGTGGCGTCCTATATGATATTCGAGGACGTCAGCTGGAATTTTCACTCTAAAACTCAATAAACGCCCCAGTGAGATGACATTTTAGGCGTCGAGGGAACATTCAGCTATTCTTCTAAAACGGAATTTATAGTCCCGAAATACCTTCTCTACTTCGATGCCACAATAGTTCTAATTGCCACACCCAGCTTTCATTCGAAAGCCGAACCGATATTAAGTTTGCTGTGGAGAACTGAAAATTAATTTCGGCTCGGCTTACATTCTGCGTCTCCCCCGCTATTGCAGATTCAATAATTAAAGTCTCAAAATTATTTCAAAATCTCCACTACTTTTCTAAATCGGTTTGTCCTAAAACACGAGCTGCGCACGGAAGACGGTATTCTAGATCTCTCATGTCAGTTCAGTTCAATCATGTCAAAAATTTCATGCAGGAAGCCACACGTCATGGGAGCCCTTCGAAATACTAGGTCGCGAGCCCAGAAATCTCCTACCCTGACTTACCCTCCAGCTTAAGTGTTTTGATATTCGTCTCCAACGGTTTCAAGGCATCTATTGGCACGAGCTCGAAGTAGTTCTTGCGCAAGTCCAGCGTCTGCAGCCGCCTCAGGTAGCGGAAGGCGTCCGTGGACAGCACCGTCATCCGGTTGCCCATCAAATAGAGCTCCGTCAGGCCGTGCAGGTTGCGGAAGGTCTTCTTCGAGATGCGGTCCAGCTGGTTGAAGGACAGGTCGCAGGTCTGCAGCTGCGCCAGGTCGGCGCTGAACTCCTCCAGGTCCTTCAGCGTGTTGTGCGAGATGTTCAGCAGGCGCAGCAGCCGCAGGCCCTGCAGCCGCTCCTTGGGCAGCATCTCCAGCTCGTTGACGGCGAGGTCCAGAGTCAGCAGGTTGGGCAGCGACTTGAAGGCGCCGGGCGAGATGCGCGTGATGCGGTTGTTCACCAGGTGCAGGTGCTGCAGCGCCTGGAAGGCCTCGAAGTCCTTGGAGGTGAGGATGGAGAGGTTCGTCTGGCAGATGTACAGCTCCTTGAGGTGTGGGTAGCGCTCCTCCTTCACCGTGTAGATCTTGTTGATGGGGTTGCCGGTGAGGTTTAGCCAGGCGAGCCGCGGTATCGACACGTCCGCCAGCGCCGAGCTGGGTATCTGCAGGAAGCGGTTCCTGGACAGGTCGACGCGCTGCAGGTTGATGGAGTGGCGCGCGAAGTTGGCCGGCAGCGAGAGCAGCGAGTTGCCGCTCAGGTCGATGCTGTCCAGCTGCGTCAGGTTGACTGCGTTGAAGCCGCTCAGCGTGGCGATCTTGTTGTCCTTGAGGTTCAGCTGGCGCAGATTCAGCGTGCCGCTCAGCTTGAAGAAGTCGATGGACGCGAGCTGGTTGCGCGACAGGTCGAGGCTCTCGAGCGTGGAGAGGTTGTAGAGCGCGATGTGGGGGAACTCGTGCAGCCGGTTGCGGCACAGACGCAGCTCCTTGAAGACGTTCAGGCCGTTGAAGATGTTGCGCTTCATGGACGACAGCTGGTTGTCGCACAGGTCCAGCTTCACCAGGTTGGTGTTGCGCACGAAGAGCTGGTCCGGAATCGAGGCCAGGCTGCAGTTGGCCATGGTGAGCTGCTGCAGCGAGCGCAGCTTGTCGAACATGCCGCTCGTCTCCATCTCGCTGAAGTTGTTGTGCGACAGGTGCAGGCTGTGCAGGCCCGGCACGTCCAGCTTCTGGATGTCCGCGGGGCTGATGAAGTTCCGCTCGAAGTTCACCTCGTTCAGGTTCTGCAGCGACTTGAAGGTGTGCAGCTCGATCTTGTGCAGCGAGGTGTTCTGCAGGTGCAGGTGCGTGACGCCCAGGTCCTCCATGAAGATGTCGCGCGTGAGCTGCAGCAGCGGGTTGTGCGACAGGTCGAGCACTTTCAGGTGCTTCAGCTTGTTGAAGGCGAAGCCCTCGATGGCCTCGATTTGGTTGTGCGCTAGATTCAACTCCTCCAGACTCGCCAGTTCGGCGAAGTACTCGCGGCGCAGGAGCCTCAGGCGATTCACGCTCATGTCGAGGAAGCGCAGCTGCTGCAGCGCGCTGAAGGTGTCGCGCTCGATGTCGCGGATCTGGTTGTGGCTCAGGTACAGCCGTCCCAGCTCCTGCAGGTCCATGAAGAGGAACTTGTCGACTCTGCTCAGGCTGTTGTCGCGCAGCCACATGATCTGGATGCGCGACTGCCGCTGGAACGTCTTCGCGTGCACTTTGCTGAGGAAGTTCGCCTCGAGCTGGACGGACAGCAGCGAGGACGCATTCGCCGACTCGCTGGGGAAGATGTCCTCGAGCACGGTCAGGTGGTTGTCCTGCAGGTTGATGTGCTGCAGGCTGGTGAGGCTGCGGAAGGCGCCCGGCTCGATGTCCTCGATGTTGTTCTTCTGCGCGTGCAGCTCCTGCAGGCGCGGCAGAGGCTCGAAGACACCCTTGCGTATGCGGCGGATGCGGTTGTTGTGCAGGCGCACCTCGCGCAGGTGCTCCAGCTTGCGGAACATGCCGATCTCGAGGTCCTGGATCTCGTTGTTGTCCAGCGTCAGCGAGGTAAGCTTCACGCACTTGTCGAACAGCGTCACCGGGACCAGGGGGATGAAGTTGGCGCGCAGGTACAGGTGGTCGAGGTTCGTCAGGGTCCTGAAGACGTTCGGGTCGATGTGCGCGATGGCGTTCGACTCTAGGTAGATGACGTCCACGTTGGTAGAGTTCGTGAAGGCGTCCGCCGGCAGCTCCAATATGTTGTTCTCGGACAAGAAGACCTCGCGCAGCTGCGGCAGCTCCGCGAAGACGCCGCCGATGGAGTGGATGTGGTTGTGGCTCAGATCAACCGTCTGCAGCCGCTTGTTCTTCTCGAAGATCTTCGCGTCCAGTGCTATGATGCGGTTGTGCGACATGTCGAGCGACATGAGCTCCTTCAGGCTCTGGAAGGCACCCGGCTGCACCAGCTCGACCTGGTTGGCGTACAGCGAGAGCGTCTTGAGCTGGGGGAACGCGCGGAAGCAGTCGTCCACGATCTCAGTGAACTTGTTCGAGCTGAGGTCGAGGAACACCAGAGAGGGCAGCCGTAGCGAGGACGCGGCGTTGTTCGTGACCAGCGTCACGTCGCCGTAGAAGCTCGAGATCTGGTTGTTGGAGAGACGCAGGGTGCGCAGGTGGTCGAGTTTGCGCAGCGCCAGCATCGGGAACGTGCGCAAACTGTTCTCGGACAGGTCGATCTCCTGCATGGACTCCTCCAGCCCCACGAAGCCGTGCTCCGGGATGCTCTGCAGCTTGTTGCCCTTCATGTTGAGCTTCGACAGCCGCAGCCCGTAGAAGCTGTAGTCGTCGATCTTCACGATCTCGTTCGAGTCGAAGTCGAGCGCACTCAGCTTCTGCAGGGCGTTGAGAGCGCGTGACGGGACCTGGAAGAGGCGAAGATTGTAACTGTTCATGAAATGCCGATACTCAAGCAGAAATAGCACTCAACAGTCAAAACACCTCGCAACTGACACTCTAGTGTGAGGAGCTCAAGCCAGAAGAATCTTCAAGTAAGTATTTTGTCAACGTTACCAGAGAGGATTCTGGCGTGGAATAGGTCTTCCGCGGATCGCACAAGTACTACAGTAGGGTTTTTAAATGACCTCTAGAAGGCAGACTCCGTTATTCTATCATACTTCACCTCGGCACAATTTAAGGTCGGAAAAACGCAGGAAAAAGTGGAAGGCTCCGTCTTACCCCACTTCGATTAGAATTCAGAAAACGGCATGGGAAGCGGCGTTCCATTGATGCCATTCCGAAACAGAATATACAAATTGTAACACTGATTTATACTCAACCTAATTATTTAGGCTGAGCAGCTTTCCATGGTTTTCCGAGCCATTAACTTTGGGAACAACAACAATAACAGGAAAACATGAAGCCCATTCTTTGCGGAAGAAATCACACAAGACCGCCGGCAAAAAGGGAACACATTGCGTAGCCTTTATTCTCGCACATACTTATGTGGGAGAGGGTGAGATGAGCTAACGCAGGCGGAAGGCGACTTTGTGTCTGCAAAACAATGAATGGGGGCCCGAAGAATTATAAACGAAGTCCAATTAGACGAATTTATGGTTCATTTCTTGGGAATATAAAGCGTGTTTGTTCTACTGCGCCCATTTTAGAGACGGGGAGAGAAAGCGTGAGAGAGAGAGAGGGAGGGAAAGAGGGAGAGAGGGAGAGAGTTGAAAGTAGAGAGCGGCTCATATGTGAAAGTATGTAAATGTTACTACGCAAACCACATACAACACACTACAGGAACGAAGCGGAGACACTACGGAAAATCGTGTGCTGAAAATACCGAACTCCCGGCAAACCCCACTGCAACACATCGCTCATTCTAAATACCAAATGATTCGAAGACAAAACGTGTATGCTGCTATTGTGATTATTTATTGGACATTGAAATATAATATGGGATACACTCGTGTGCGAGAGGGAAAAGCTGGGGATATGCGAAAACCGGCATCAAGGACGCCCAACGCTGCAGCTGTTGCTGATTTGCGCGTTTACGATCTGCACTTCATCAAGGGCTGGCCAACTTTCATGCCTGCGCAGGCTTTGCCACCGGCACGTCTGAGTTCTGCAAAGGAATTCGGTGTTAAATGCTTGAGCTCGGTGATCGTAACACTTTTCACACGTACCATGTCCGCGTCCACGACGACAGTTAACGCGCGAACGTTGGCAGTTGGTGAGAAGTTGGCACTGGCCGCTGTTGCTACGATTGCACTGTGGTCTGCCGTCGTCAGTGCAGCTCTTAGCACTGCAATCACGCCTTACTTCCTTCACGCGAGACTGCAGTTTCGCCGACTTCCCTGCGCGGCGAGCGCATGGACCGCTACCTTCTCTGGACTTGATATTGCGGCATCGGCTCCAGCTGGTCTGGATTAATACTGGCCTCTTCTCACGCCCCGACCGACAGTTCTGCTCGCTCAGACGGCACATGGTGATTTTACGACAGTTTCTGGACTGGGAATCACGTGCGCACACCACCCTCGAACCACCTTCGCCTTTTTGGCAGTGCGAGCGGCATCTGGAGGTGTCCGCCTGGACGTAGGCCACCACAGCGAGGAGTAGAGCTAAGTGAGTTTCAGATTTCTTTATAAATTCCGAATTTAATCTTCCCAAAGCTCTGACTTACTCAACGATAAAATGATCTTGTTCATTTTTCAGGATTTTCGCTTCAAGAGGTTTGTTTCGCTAACTGATAATTCAGCTGAGAACTGCATTGAATTTCGGGAAAAGTGGGACTTATATACGAAATTTTCAGATATAATATGTTATACGGAAATTATCTCAATAAAGATTCTGTAAAGCGAATTCTGTAAGTAAAGACAAAGTGTTGATGGAAACAATGACTTAATTGCAAAATTGAACGTTATATCACATGAAAACATGTTATAAAACGCCTCCACTGAAAGGGAGACAAAACTTCTCGTATCTGTACTCGCTTTAATTGTTCGTATAAGAATGAAGACTGGAACAATAGTGGGACTGCGATCAGAAATCCACAGAATTTCAACCCTTATCCCGCTTTTGACTGAGATATTCAACCAGCGCAGCAAACTACGACAGGTAAAAAAGGCCGGCGTGTTTATTTAGGTGAAAACAGAATAAGTACATTAAAATCGTCCAGGGTTTCTTTAATATATTTTTTGTCATATCTAAAGATTTCGTCTTTATTCACGTCTGGATGCAAGAAACAGGCTGCGGCTAAAAAATAGGCGCGGAAACGACCGATAAATCGATCTTTTGTCTCTTTGAATGCAGATATTTCATCCAATTTTTTCGACAACTGGTTGAATGAGGTTGATTTCCCAGTGTAAATAGGCATCAATAAGTTTGACGATCGACAATTAAATACGCGTCACATCGGAGGCAACAACTCTCACCCAACAATGATTCCTAAATCGGTCAATGTACTCGGTAAGTGGACGCTGCTATAAATGGTGGAACTAAACTGAAGCAGACGTATGTATCCGTATGACGTATGTATTCTTATTATTCTTAATCAGTTTTTGTTATTTTTGTCAACGTTGTCCTTGTACAGACCCAAACAGATCCTGCAAGCCCTGATGATGGCGAGACCGCTTGGGGAGACCTTATGATGAACTTCAAGACCTGATGGTGAATCGACGACCGAGGAGTCACCAACTCCAACTGATGACGCCCTCGTACTGTGGGTCCGTATACACAGGTCGAAACCCTGAAATGCCCCAGGATTCCTGAAGGATGTCGCAGAGTCCAAGCCTTCGCATAACGAATTTCAATGGTAGTCTCGTGGCCGACGCATGCATTTTACCACGGGAAAGTAGGTAGCGACCAACTTGTTGTAAGCCTGAGTCTCCTCTTGAATGGTTCACTCTTTTTCAGACTGAGCTCTCGCCAAAATGAACAGCTGTCGGAATATGAGAGTGGGGACCGAAGGCATGAATTACCGCTCTGACATTAAGCCGATCGTAATCGCTTCTGCTGCGTTGGAGCGATAAGACCAGGGAATGGCACACTCAATTCCTAAAATCAATTTTAAGGCGCAATTTAAATCATTTCCACTTTTGAGGAAACAAATCAGTCGACGAATTTCTTGATTCTTGTTTGCGAACCTATAATAACACAGAATAATGGAGGCAAATAACAACTTTTCAGCTGGGCGACGTGGCACAAGTCGACACGCCGCAAGCCACGCACACACTGTGCACGTAGAACACGTTTATATTTCAATAAGCTGGCACAAACGAGTACCTTCCCTCTCCGGTCCCACTCCTGCTCGCGCCCACTTCTCACCTGAGAGCGTGTCCTTAATAACAGTCATTTTCGAAACAGATTCACACCTGCACACATCTTGCAACATTGCAAACATATTTTAATCACATGCTCGGCGCAGCCACGCACAGACGACCCCGCCCGCGCCGCGCCCTTGGCCCCACCTACCTGTGTTAATCTTCCATTAACGATGCTCAGGGACTCCAGCGATGCACGTACGTTGCGCAGACTGGTATCCTTCAGCGTCTCCAGATGCGAGTGCGAGAACTGCAAATGCCGTATATTGACACCCGGCTGGAAGACATCCTGCGAGAGCGACGTGACCGAGCGATCGAAGTCGTAGATGGATAACGAATGGATGGGCGACGAAATGCGCTCCAGGGTGGTGCGCAGCGACATGGCGGTGGTGCCGGGACATTCGAGGAAGAGTCCTGTTGACGGGAGGAGGATATGGGTGTGAGTGGCTGTGAACGTTGACAGCTTTTAAAATTATATTATAATCAATGAGGAACATGTAAATTATCGGATATTCATGTACGAGTACATCTTTAACAGTGGAGTAGGTGGTGTTCTTTTGAGAGAAAAACTCCACGAAGAAATCCACCTGTTAAATCCACCAATTAAATTCCTCGTCTATGGAGCTTCTGGAAATCCATAATTTAATAATCTCCCCACCAGCAAGACGCAATGTGTAAATGCAGCTCAACATGTAGCTGCTCTAGTTTTGTAAACCAATTCCAAAAACCCCTGAATGGAGTTACGACGCCTAAGCTTTCAGCCGCACATACGGGTGACCCAGTTCGCCGTGCTGTCCGTCGTTGCTGTCCGGCGTCGCCGAAACAAATATGTACGTCGGCTCCCCAAAGGAATCTTCAATTAATTATAATTTAATCATGCCCACATATTGTCATCTGTAAGTGTACAGATACACTTACAGGCCGCCCGCCCCCGTCCCCGTCCACCGGCCTGCCGCCAACACCGTCCCCGAGGGTCGGTCCGGTCCGGTCCGGTCTCTTTGTGCGCGTCGTCTGTTTGCCACTGGGCACAGCTGGCGTTGAGAAAGCACCTCGAGGATGTTGTGCGATATCTGAAGCTGCTAATGCAAGGCTTTGTGTCCGCCTTTCGAATGCAGCAGCTGTAGTCTCAACCGGATATCGACTCCGAAACATGGCCCAGTCTGGCAAAGAAGATCCAGCTCGGACGTGCTGGACATTTCAACAAGCTGTCCTTTGTGCTTCAGTTATGTTGGGGAGGCCAAGGCAGTTCTGTTGCTGTTCGTGTTGTTGGTCTTGTCGGTGTTGTCGCTGTTGTTGTTAGCAGTTGTTGAATGCAGAAATAGCTGCTGCTTAATTATGCAAACGTGTTGAGAGGCATGCGAGTGCTGTATGCGCCGCAGGGGATGTCCGAGTTAAATTTGTATGTTCCGTGGTTGCTGTTTATATACGACAAAATATACAGAAAAGTCGCGCTGGAAAAATCCAAAGTAATACCCGTTTTTAATGTGAAAAAGGGTTGACAGGCCGAAATTAAAGTTATTCGAAAACACTTTCCCTCTTGAAATCTACGCAGTTCATTCAACTTCCGGCCAGTGTGGCCACACCAGGACCGAACTGCGTGGCCCACCACTTACCGTCTTCGAATTTATAGCAGGGACACGCTGAGCTCTCGTCGAAAGTGGGACACTCGATGTGGTTGCTTTCGGCACCATGGCCAAACATGCTGCTGCCCCCTCCGGCGGCGGTGCCATCGACGCCACCGCCACCGTCACCGCCACCGCCTCCGCCACCTTGTAGCGGGCTAACGAAATGCATGCTGCCACGCCCACCAGCTGGGAAATCATGCGCTAGCTGTGAATATCCGGACGACTGCTGGCGTTGTGCTGTGACGGATGAGGTGCTGGCGGCGGACGAGTAGGAGGACGATGACGTCTGTGATTGCGATTGCACTGGCGGAGGACGCGCTGCTGGCGGATGGGGTGCCGTGTTTGCTGACGAGGGCAGCGACAGCCAGATGACAACCAAGAAACATGTGCGCAGACGGTGTTGTTGGTGCCGCGGTTGCCGACGGAGCTTCGGCCGAGTCTGTTGTTGTCTGCCCGTTTGTTGTTGCTGCTGCGACGCAACATTATTGAGTTTTTGGCGATGCATGTGATGTGTTTCGTTCGGTTTGATGTTATTGCACTTGTTGTTGTTGTTGTTGTTGCTGCTGCTCTTCTCATTGGATTCGTTTGCTGCTAATGAGAATCTTGATGACAACGGTGACGAGCGGGATGCTGTTGTTAGACGCGCTGCCGTTGCTGTTGCTGGTTGCCATGAGTTGAAGACTGTTGCTGTTGTTGTTTTCGTTGTTGTTGTTGTTGTTGTTGTTGTTGTGAAAACGCTTGTCTTTTTTGGGAGCAACGTCGTCGCTGATCCTCCTGTTGACAGCAAGGATTTTAGTGTTCGGATTGCTCTAGTTATTTTGCATGTTGTTGTCGTTGTCGTAGTCGTAGTCCTTGCCGTTGCTGCTGCTGCTGTTATCTCCGTGGCTGATGCTGTTGCTGTTGCTGTTGCTGTTGCTGTTGTTGTCAGCGCTCTTGTTTCCCAAGCGGATGTCATGTTGAAGGCATTTTCTGCTGCTGCGTCGTCGTTGAGTGATGTTCAGAGGTTGTTGGCTTCTTGCTGAATACAAAGTCTGCTGTTGGCCTTTTTATGGCTGCCGCTGCTGCTGCTGGCTGCGCTCAGATTCGCATCAGTTGGGTCCTTCACTGAATGGAGCTCGTAATGTTTTATTGCTTTCATTTAAACTTTAATGGCGGCAGTTAAATCCCGGCTTCGTCTGCGGGGGCGGAGCGGGGCCAACGTTAATTTCGCTCATCTGAATAAACTGCAAAAAAGGAAACAAAGTTATTTTATTAGGAATGAGAAGAAGGCGGCTTTGAATGCTATTCTACAATCAGAAATAGATATTCCGGCTACGGATTTTAAAGAGTAGACGGACGCTGAGGCCGAACTCGAGTCCTCCTCAAACTTTTCCCCCTTTCTAACGAACTAATTCCTGTATTTTATCTATTTTAATCATAACTATATGGAGTTTTTTGAGAGATTTGCATTTGCTGGCCACGACTACTCACAGCAAATCCTCACTTCTTAGCAAATCTTGGTTCTCGTTAATGTTGCCAATTTTCGCTCTGTTGATACAGAAAGGAAAAACGGCTAAACGAGCTTATAAACAAATATTTGCAGCTCGAACAGGCGCATTTTGTACTTTGTGGTTGCCAAGTTTCATTAAAATCTCATTACAGCGCGACGAACCAAGTGACTCGCGGCCTCCTTTCCAGTCCGATTGCACGGAAGGCCACGAGGGACGCGGTGTTCTCTGGTTCATCGCGCTACACTCAACCCAGCAAGTAACATTTCGGCCGAAGCGAGTTCCCAACGCGGCGCAGAGGCCGACTGGCTTGCCTCGAACTAACGACAAGCAGCCGAAAGTAATTAAATCCCGACATTCTACACGCAGAGTGCAGCCATTTCGTCGGCTCCCACTTCCCTCTCATTCATTCATTCCCCCCACCACAAACGTTGTTAACGGCAGCTAAAATTTACCATATTTAATATCAAGTGATGTCGTAAAAATACCGGAGATGGACATCGAAGACGGTCATCGCGGACGCAAGCAGCGGCTGATGACAGTGGAAGCCAGTGATGACCAAGGAAGGATGAGCGAGGGACTTCATGAGCTGCGCGCAATAACTTCGTTAAGAAATAAAATCGCAGCCGACAGAATTACAGACATCCGCAGATCCGTCAACTGCCGGCGGAGCGCTGGGCCAGCGCTGACATATTTTGTGGCACTTCCGTCTGCGCTTTGCATCTTCCGGCCACGTCCGTCGTCGCCACACAGGATGTGAAGAAAAATTAGAGTGGAATTCTGCTGCAGCTCTCTTGGCGCGCTACAAATTGCGCAAATCAGACGGTGGACATTTCGCAGCGTCTGCTTCTGCCTTCCCGGTGCCATTTATGATTGCGCGTTCAATTTTCATGCGAGCCGAAATGAGGAGTCCGACGATATGAGGCGGGCGGCGGTTAGGGGCGGCGTGGACCGAAGCGCTTCGTGGCGAGTGCTGAGAAAAATGGCTGCTTTTAGTGCGGATGTGGAAATATGAAAACCTTGCCAACAACTTGCTGCCAACAACCTTGATTTCACTCGCATTTCTTCGAGTTATTATCGCAGAAGATTAATACTAAAATCGGGTGAGAAATATCCGCTTCTTGGTGGAAAAGAAGGCGGAATTCGTTTCGGAAAGCTGGCATTAGTTTAATTTTTGCTGGAGGTGTTCGACGAGTTGCTTTTCTTAAATATCGTATGCTTTCCGAGCAGAAAAATGTCTCGACACAAGAAACGTCAGCACGATAGAATGATGTCAACTCTGCATGATGATACAACTGTTCTTAATACCGAGACAATGCCTAATATTGACGAGAATATATGCAGAAAACATTTAGGACAACATGTGACAAACTCGGGCGCAAATGGAAAGTGCGTCAGAAGTATTTACGGCTTGAAATCGACCCACTTAACACATTCCGTCGGTCCCGTGGCTGTTTGCACAGTTGGTATGCAAATGTACGCGTCTACAAAGCCTTTGTATCCGCATAAATTGAAAATTAGAAAACAACACCCAACACCGACCGATCGAGCGAAAAGCTCCGAAGACTTGCCACAATTCAAAAGTATTTCAGAGCCATTCTCGTGGTCTGCATCGGCCACATCGTGCTTCAGTGTCTATCTGTCCACTGCACTCACAAGAAATGCGTAGCTTACCAGCAGTTCGTGTTTTTATCGGTAAGTTTGACCATACGTTCTTCAAAAAATTGAAAATGTTAGATTAACCGAAGCTGATTTCACTGATTTGAAGAGCTTTTCTCTTATCGTCCCCATATTGATTAGTTGTTGCCACGTTGGCGCCGCTGGTGTCTGCAACATTTTTCGGCCACAAACGGTGGCCATGGAACGAGGAAAGACCCAGGGTATGCATCATCCATTTGGGGGACTGCAAGACGAGGGCCCCCGTGTGTGGACGCCTGGAAGGTTCCAATCTGTGCCAGAAGTTCAGGAACAGCTGCTACCTGGACGTGGCCAACTGCAATCACGCCACCCGTACGTCGCAGTCTTGCATTCTCGCCCTTAAGCGATAACTTTTTACCTCTTCTACAGCTTATCACGCAATCGGAATGAAATATTGCAAAGGCTTGGACACCCTGAACACTCGCGGCAGGTGCGAGGGTTTGCCACCAAGCCAAGGTGACGACGGTGATACTGCTGACTTGCTCACTGGCCTGCTGAGACGCAAGAAGTTGAAGGATTTCCAACTATGATTAATGGATTTGACTGCCAGTTGTCAGTTAGAACAGCTATGAAAACGTAGACTAATAAAGTTTCAGGGTTTTAACTCCCTATAAATTGATAAGAGTCGGTAGAAAATGTGTGCACTTTAATACTTCGTAAGTTTTCTCCGCTTTTTATTATGCTTTTTGGTGACAAACACTGTTAATCCCCGGAGAGGCCAAGATATGGATTAAACTTGTCTGAAGTGCTCTATGACGAAATGGTTGATGTACCACTAGGTACAATCGGCTAGTCCGATTGTTTATAGTCGGTTCTTTCGTGCTTGTTTTAAATTTTCGCAATGGAGTATTTTAAACACGGCTACGGACCATTTCCAGTAGAACTTTATTTCTGACGCGCAATGAAGCTTTCATAACAGGCCCCGATAATCGATAATCATTTTTGCAAGTTGGGTGGATGACTTCCACACCACTAAACACCTCTAAACACCCGTAGCCCTCAATAAATCACTATAAAACGAGCCTTATCCACGTATTACTCGTAGATAAGGAATTAACAAATTTGTTTGTCGAAATCAGAGCGCCAAATGAAGTCATAAATTAAGTCATAAATTAAGTCGCCAAAGAGTCAACGTCATTTGTTAGTGTTGAAAGTAGGGCGAGCATTACAACACCTGCGATCGTACGCAATTTTTCAAGTGCGTTCGGCCGTCTGCTGCCAGTAAAGGCAAGAATTCTTTAAAATTATTTAAAGTAACCTTATAAGTATTCTAGTAATCTTATCAGTATTACTTGACTCCTCTATTAGTTTTAATTTTAAATAACGTGTTCGAGAGTTACGGATTTTTGCGACAGATACCATTTTTGTGGGTACGCTGCGATATGAATCAAAATCGGATCATGTTGGTCTTGCGGAATTCGGCTCTAATTAATCGGGAACATGGCAGTACTGCGAGGTTTTCCCAATTTTCTACTTAAGTGGTTAGATTATCTTATAAATTGCTTTTTAGAAGGTGAAATAAAATACAATTGGGTTTATGTAGCAATAAATTCTGATCTAATTCTGTTTTCACTTACAAAGCAAGAGACGTGTGTTTTTTAGGAATTATTATGATTCCTAACTCTAACCTGCCTTATTTTCATTCCTATTCCTGCCTGTTTGAGAGTACAATTTTGCTGAAAATCCTATAGAACTTTTGAAATGAGATCCAAATGGGCAGATTTTGAAAACAAATCGTGAAATATGAAGTCTCCAATAATTACTTTATTTAGCACAAGCAAATTACAAAGATTCCATGCTAGAAACCCTTCCCGAATGGAGGTTTTTTGTTGACAGGCACATAGAAATGACCAGCCGCCACAATGGCATTGCTCTGAGCACCCATGTGCACCGAGCTGTAGGTGGCTCCACAGTCCTTCTTCACAGCCGCCTTGTAGTGAGCGCATTTGATGGAGGGGAAGGTATTGCTCGCCACAGCCTCCGCATAGTAGATGTAGGAGCGCGAGTGGGAGCAGGTACCCGAAGCATCCAGTCCGCAACCGGGTTGCTTGCTGCCTCCATTGGGGTAGAAGGCGCTTCTGCCGATCGGCTTGAGGAAGCCGAGTTTGCCGCCATTGGTGTGGATCGACTCCACATAGCGAGCATCTTCGTCCGACAGACGCTTGGAGGGGCTACTGAAACTGTACAGCGGCATGGCGGGATCCAAGCCAATAATGGTGTCGACACGCCCCTGCTTGACTTTCTTCCCTGCGAAACCGCAGACGTGGGCGCCCAAGCTGTGACCGATCAACGTTAGGGTGTCGAAGGACATGGCGAATTCCGTATGCAAGAAGTCAATCATGTTGGCCACAGTTTCACCAACAACGGGGACATACTTCACAGACTTCGAATAGACAGTCCTCGAACGGGAGCTCCAGTCGACAGCGATGATGTTGTACTCGCCGCGGGACAACCAGGCGTCGCGGACGAAGACATTCAGGTCAGCCTCATAGCTTTCAGTCCAGCCGTGAGTGATGAATCTGTGGATAATTTTATTGCGTACGGTAATGCACTTCTTCCTCAACGGGATGTTTTACTCACCTGGTCGGGTGGTCCTTGTTGAAATTAGACTCCTTGATCGACTTGTGAGTGGGCTTGATTTGTTGGGGTTCCTCTGGATTGGATCTCGTATACAAGTAGAATCCTACTTTTGCGGTGTGGCGTTTGTCCACTGCCGACTCCAGGTCGTCCGACTCGTCGTCGTCGTCGTCGTCGTCGTCGTCGCCGAAGGCTTCTTCCACAGAAACCCACTCGAAGGAGCCGTCAAGTTGTGGCACGTACCAACCGTTCTCACCATTGACGCGTAGCTCCTGCGACTCCTCAACAGGAGCACCAAGAGCTGAAAAAGGAAATGCCCGGTGAGCGTATTCACCCTTCGCATTCTAACGAAACTTACCGAAAGCCAACAGTGTTAGAGTCACCAGCGCCAAGTATTTCATGCTGCTCTGTGAGTTATAACAGAAATGCGAACAGATTCGCCTTTTATACCGCAGAAATTATTTGCAAAATACGAGGCTGATAGCTGCTGACGTCCGAAACGAATATTTTTTTGCCACTTCAGTATATCAAACATTGCGATTTTTTCTGCATTAACGACTTTGTGCTATCAAATTACTCAGGTATCAGCGATAACCACGCTAAAGCTGCTTAAAGCCAAAAGAAAATTCCCAACACGGTTCGGGAAACACGACCTTCTGAAGTACTTTACACTGAGATGAGTCTGTTGAGATATGGAAAGTCTGAACTGGCTTCTGACTGCTTTTCACCATCTTAGAGTACAGATATGATATGCACCATAATCTGACTTCCAATATATTTCGCGAATTTCAGTTATTTTTATACATGACACACGAATGGAGGGGGTATAATATATTATTCGCATTTGTAACGCAGCGAAGGAGACGAGGCAGATATAGAAACGTATATATCTTCTTGCTCTGCGTCACCTAATGTCTGTGTGTCCATCTGTCTGCCCGTCCCTTGTTCTGCCCGCTGAAATCACGACTACAGGAGAAAGAATAGAGATATCGCGATCAAATTTTACAAAAACATTCTTTCTTACACAGAGCAGTTTGGTATTGAAAATGGGCGAAATTGATTAACAACCACGCCTACCCTTTATATCCAAAGCAAAAGCAAAGAAATGAGAAAATAAGACAAATTTCGTTCCGTAGTATCTAGCAAAATTTCCCCAAAGATGTGTGTGGCTCGCCCAATTCGACGACTGTAAAGGATTTAAGAGCCTTTAAGTGCTTTCTAGGGCATCTCTTTCGGTTTTGCGGATGTAGGGTATTTAGATTTTGGCCAGTCGTCGTACTTGTAATCTTTTCGGAGGTCTTATCTTTGCTTATGCCATGAAAACAAGAAATTTTCACATACTCTTTTCTTTATTAAAGAACAATAAAAGTACACAATATGGAATGTTTCGAAACCTAAACACCTTTACCGAACGGCGACTCACGGTTGACCGGTACGAAGAAGTGTCCGGACGCCATGTAAACGTTGCTCGGAGCACCCATGCGCACCGAACTGTAGGTGGCGCCGCAATCATTCGTGGTGGCTTGGGTGTAGTTCTCGCACTTGACCGCAGGGAATGTATTTTGCCTCACAGCCTCCGCATAGTAGATGTAGGAACGTGAATGGGCGCATATCTGGAAAGCGTCGAAACCACAACCAGGCTGACTGATGCCGCCATTCGGATAGAAGGCGCTTCTTCCGATGGGCTTCAGGAAGCCCAACATGCCGCCGTTGGTGTGAATTGATTCCACATAATTTGCATCGGCGGCTGACAGGCGATTCTCAGGGTTGTCGTATTCGAACAGGGGCGAGGCTGGGTCCAGAGCAATGATGGTGTCGACACGCCCCATTGCGACATTCTTGCCGGCGAAACCGCACACGTGAGCACCCAAGCTGTGGCCAATCAGCAACAAGGTATCGAGTGACATGCCGAACTCCGCATGTAGGAAGTCGATCATGCCGGCCACAACTCCACCAACAATACCAACTTTATTCTTGGATCTGCTGTAGATAATACTGCTTGCGTAATAACTCCAGTCGACCACGATGATATTGTATTCGCCCCTGGACAACCAGGCATCACGCACCAGACTATTCAGCTTGGCGGTGTAGTCTTCCCTCCAGCCATGGATGACGAATCTGGGAGGAAAAATTCTCGGTTCTTGCCCGGATACCTAAAAAGCATTTGCCGCCTACCTTGTGGGATGATCCTTGTTGAAATGCGACTCCTCAATGGACTCGTGTGTAGACTCGATTAATTCCGGCTTGTTTGGATTGAACTGCGTGTGCAGATAGAAATTTACAGGCGATCCTACCACATCGGGAAGATTATCCTCGCGCACGAGCTCCTCCAAAGCAGAAACCTCCTCCTTGTAGACCCACTCGAAGGAGCCGTCTATCTGCGGCACGTACCATCCATTCTCACCATTGACTCGGCGCTCCTGGGACTTCTCGGCAGGAGCACCAAAGGCTACAAGTATCAGAAGGATAATACAAGTGTGGTTGCAATAGCGGCGTGTGATCGAGCTCACCGATGGCCAGCAAGGATATAGTTAAGAGCACCGAAAACTTCATGTTGTTGCGATTCGAGACACCATGACCGAAATGCGAAGAACTCGGATTTATATAATGGAAATCTGGCGGAAGCGAACATCACGCCACATGTATATCGGCGTGCGTGCTTAGATAAGGGATGACGTCCGTGGCGCCGATATCAGATAATTGCGTGTAATAAGACGTCAGACGTTAATCAACGCACTGTGCTGAGGGTGGGCCTGTCGGTGTCGGCTCAACGCTGAGAGCTCTTCTAGTGTGTCCATTGTAGCTGATTATCTTTTCCGATTTCAGTTTTAATTTGTAACTGATAAAAGGTTAAAAACCCTTGCTACCGAAAGCAGATTAATCGAGGCCATAACAAAAAATCAAATTGCTGTAATAAACTTAAAAATTCACCCGGAATATTTTTCTCTGATAAACATTGGCAATCACATTTTGTGAAAAATAAAGCCAATTAATTAGCGATCGTGACATCAAGGGAAAACCACAGAAAGGACTATCACAACATGACATTTCCATCTGTTGGCAAAACAAAATATTCAGAATGTTGTTTTTAGCAGTTGAAACAAAGTATTGCCTTGGTTGTCGCTCACTGCAACACGCTTGCTGCTTAAATGCGATCATCCGTAATCTACTACTTTTCTCTACTTTACAGCTACGGATTTATTGCGGTGGCGCAGTAAAAATTTAACTTTTTTACTTGCATTATGTGGCGTTTCTTACAGCTTTTCCACAGCTTTCCTGGGTTTTCTTTCTTTCTTAGCAGCGATACTGTTTCACAAAAAACACAATACGGATTTGACGTACCTTCTTCATTTCATACTTTATGAGAGCAACACAGCTCTGAGAGGGAGAGGAAGAGTAACAAGGGATCGTTAGTAGTTATTGTGAGAACGATGGTATGACGGTATTGTGAGATGATAGGAGGGGAGGCAGCGGGTGATAACGATAATAGACGACTACAAGCGATAATCGCTCCACAAGAGGTTTTTGGTTCAGACTCCACCACATTTTCATCGCATAATTTTAGGCATTCGCTCTAAATCAGTGTGGAATTCGTATTTTTGTTTCTCATAAAAGAGGTTTGATGATTTCGGAATCCGAATTGAATGTCATAAAGTTTCTGGGAGTTTTGTATCTGGCAACAATCGCATTAAATCGATTGTTTGCATGGAGTTCTCTTCGTCGTCAACGGAAAGTGCTGTCATTTCACAGTGTTGCGCGTTTGTTGCTGTTTGTTCTTCAGTTGGATCGCCGTCGGCTTTTAGTTTCGATTTAAAAGATGTGCGTGCGAATTCATTAATGCTGTCATTTGTAGGTTTTGGCTGCCATTTCAAGTCATTGCAACAATTAAGTATTAGAATTAAAATTATTAGAAAATCCTACAATTGAGAGAATTTAACAAACATTCCATTTAAGTGTGAACTCTAAATTAGAAAAATTTATTTTATTATTAATACGAAAAACTCACTTTAATAGGAGTTGAAGTCCTTTAAGTGTTTTTGTATGGCAAACTTTTGCTTTACATTGATTTGATTCTTCAGATAATCGTCGATTAAAGTAGTAAAAATTCATTGTATCGATTTTCCAAACTTGCTGCTTGCTGGTAAGTTTACTCGCAGATTCGGGCATAAAATGCATTCGTGGAAGAAGAAGTCAACTTTTATTTGCTCAAAGAAAGCGTTTTAACAAAATTATGGATTTTTAGAAACTGTAGAATCGGAATGGTTGAACGAGCACCGCTTATTTATTTCAAAATCGAACATCTGAAAGGAATTTTCAAATGATTGCACCAAATTTACAGCAAGAAGGGGAAAATTTCACGAGAAAACGTCGAAAACGTGGAAATCGTCGTGGAAACTTCATACAACACATACATGTGTGCGTATCTTCGTCTCGAAATTTATTATCCGAGAAGGTCAGCAACTCCCACGCCCCTCTCCACACCCCTCACTCCCACAACACCTCGCCCTCCTCCCCGCACACACAAACTGCTGACCTTCGAACTCCGCTTATAAATGATTCACGCTGAAGAAGTGTTTCCACAAATTTCTTGGATTGCTGAGAGGGGAGAGGGAGAGGGGACGCCGATCAACAGAAAACACGCTCAATGAATGACATGTATGTATGTGCGTGTGTGTGTGTGTGTGTGTGTGCATCCACACGAGTTCAAAGAATTCCACTGCACTAAAAAACGGTTCTGCTGGGATGGCCTGCTGAGTGTCATGGCTGAGCTGGGTTATCTGACGTTGTGTTTTATAGCTGCGTTATTACTGTCAGCAGCAGCAGCAGCATCGGCAAAGAGCACCGGCAGCGGCAGCGGCAGGGGCAGCGGCAGGGGCAGCGGCAGGGGCAGCGGCCAACAAGAGCAACAAAAACACAAAAACAACGAGAACAGAGGGAGCGCAGTGACTGCAGCAGCTCTTGCACTGGCTACCTGCTGTTCTGCTTTCTACACCTGTCCCCCTCTCCTTGTTGTTGCTTTCCGGGTAGTTCTTCAGCCGTGAGTGACATCACCATCAATACAACAACCACACACACCATCACCACGCTGAGAGAGGCCTTCTGTGTACCCCTGCCCCCCCCCCCCCCACCCAATTATTGAACACGCTTCTTCTCGGCAAGGCATTCAAATATTTTCAACATACTTGGAAGATTTTCTTATCATTTCCCGCTGATCCTTTCTCATTTTCAGTTGATGTTTTCCCCAGTTTCAATTGTTCTCTTCACATTTTCGACTGGAAAAATTCTATTTTCAAGCGTTCTTTTGTGACATCCAAATGGGAAATCTCGGCAATTCAATTGCTGCTTTCGACTGAGAATGAATTCCAAATGAAAAATCTCATTTTTAATCGTTCTTTTTAAATCTCCAAATGGCAAACCTCATTACCAATTGATGCTTCTCAGTTACATGTGACGAATTACAACTGGAAATGATGTGGAAGAAGGCCTGGCTGGCTGGTCTTTCCGGATGGCTGGCTGTCTGTCTGTCCAGACGCTATGGGATAAAAAGTCCATACGAAATACATTTCCTCTCACTCGCAGTTGTTGACGAGCGTGTGTTGCCTTTCTGTTGTGCAGGAGTCGAGCGACGCATTCTGTTCTCCGCCTTTCCCAAGAATCACCGCAGCAGCAGCAGTGGAGAAGGCGGAAAACCATAAAATAATCCGTGAACGCCAAGTCAACATCGTGTCTCCCCGCAAGCGAGCGCCTCCCGCGGAATTCGAGACGCACTCTTCTTCGGAAACGGACCGAGAAGTGGACCGACGACGGCGCGGCGCTCCTTTGGCGGCGATGAGAATCGACTGGAATTACTAGGCGCGCGCTGCCAGCAGACTCTACACGCGAGAGTGCGGCTCAGTAGCGGCACCGCGTTCTCCGCACCGGCAAACCGCAGCTGCGGACGCCCGGCAAGCTTGTTAGCGTGGAATGAAGTTGTTTGCACGCAGAGTGACGCTTATTTAGATGCACGTGCGTCGCAGATTTACGATTGCGAGTGGCAGGAGCTCAGCAGCCAAACCAGTGTTGCCAACTATGAACTCTAATGTGATTGCAAATGCTGCGCAGGAAGAGCGCGGCAAGAGAGGAGCGGCTACTATTAACTCTACGGCGAGAGTAAAGAGAAGAAGAGAAACCACCACAAACGTTGAGGAGGAGAAACTTTAAGGACTTTAAACTCTCTTGCACGCCCCGAAAC
The DNA here is from genome assembly GCA_922984085.1 of Sicus ferrugineus. NCBI lineage: Eukaryota > Metazoa > Arthropoda > Insecta > Diptera > Conopidae > Sicus > Sicus ferrugineus. Next base: position 29,909,377 of record OV277351.1, read on the forward strand.
GTATGCTTGCAATCAAGTTTTCAATAAAAACTTAATCCGCATCCCCGAGAGCAAACGTTCTCCGAGAGACACCGACTTACAAGGGATTCCCAGGCAGGCACTAAAAGACGGGAGAGACGGGCGACCCCACACTGACGTGGCAATTAAAATTAATTTTAATTAAATTTAATGAATCGCTCAGAGCACACGCGTGCCGCAGCAACGCGAACTTCGCACCGCACGCACGCTGCCACCAGACTGCCGCTCAAACAAGGTCAACCCAGCGAACAAGCGGCAGGATCGCAGTTGTGCTCTCGCAGCAAGCAATGGAAAGCAAGTGCAAGCGCAGGCTGTGATGTAATTTTTTACTTAATTATCCATTTGTGTAACTGGTTCTTACTCATTTTTATGAATTCATGAGCTTTTTGTTTATTTAGTATTTTTAATTTTTATTCCTTGCAATCCCTGCTAAAAATGCAGGAATTTCCGCACTCGGCTTTGCGTTTGTTGGGTTGCGAATACGTTGGCAGTTTGATGTCCCAAAACGTGGAGCTCCTCCGCCACCCCAAGTGGGCGGCGGAGCTGATGTTGTTGTTGTTGTTCTTGTTGATCGCTGGGATGGCAAGCACGCTGATAATATGATGTTGGCATGCTCATCTCCAACGGTTTCATGATGTTGTTGTTGTTGTTGTTGTTGTTATAAGTGATGAGGAAGGTGGTGGTGGTGGTGGTGGTTGTTGTTGCTCTTGTGGTTGTTGTTGTTGTTGATCATTCGGCCGTAGCTGATAAAAGAGAGAATGTTGTTGAGAATATTAAAGATGATGATGTTGTTGCTGGTGCGTTGATGCTGAAAATCAATTTCATAAAATTAAATTAAACATGGGTGCTGTTGTTGTTGTTGTTGTTGTTGCTGCTGCTGCTGCTGCTGCTGCTGCTGATGGTTGGTTGGTTGGTTGGTTGAAGTCTTCGTCATCCCTCGAGCGAATTAAATCAGGCCAATCGAGTGGCGTCCTCACAACTGTGATTATCACAGCGAGAGGAAGCCCATTTTCGTTTAAATGAACAAAAGAACGCCGTTGAATTGACAGATAGGAGTGAAAACCGTTGATTAATTAATGCAATTTCCACGTACGGAGAGAAAACAAGCAGCGGAGAGAAGAAACTAATTTGAAAGCACTTTTTAAAGCACTTCAATAAAGTACTTCTTAAATTACTTTGCTCTAGAAATGTTAAAGCTGTTGAGATTTTATTTTTTAAATCATTTCTGATGGAGTTTAAATTCCACACAGAAGCACGTGAAGTTTTCATTCGAGAAAACTCGATGCGAGGCGGCCGGCCGGGCGGCGACTCGGAAGTCAGGACCACAGAAAACCAACCGCAGAATTCTTCACACTTTTATTTCGGTCTTTCGTTTATTATTTCGGTCTTCCACGCTCCCGATCTGTCAACACCGGCGGCGTGCCACCGCCCCTCTCGCTGCCCCGCTCGCTCAACGAGATGTTGAAATTGTATGGAGGAGAAAGAAGGAAAATCAAGACATTTTCTGAATGCCAAGGAAGCTTGAAGAGAGTCAAAAGCAGCACGTTGTCAGCATGAGCTCGCGCGCTCCACTCTCCACTCTCCGCTCTCCGCTCCCCCCGCAGCACAACGCTCGACCTTTCAGATCCAGCCAGTGCTTGGCTGTCGCGAACTGCGCTGGGTTTTGCCTGGGTTTCCCAAAATTTCCACATGACAGCTCGGTGAACTTCCACACCGCAGCGCTGAAATACATCGACAGTTGTAACTTTTTCACTTTCTTATTCTCTCGCGGTGTTTGAATGGATTTCGGAGCAGCGAGTTCAAGTGCGTGAGCGGGAGCGCGGAGCGGCGAGCGGCGAGCGGCAGCAAGAGCGAGGAGATTGTTTTCCTTTCTTCCTTCGGAAATTTCAAAACGTCAGCTTCAAGAAGTGTTAAAATATTTGATGTCATCAAATCTAATGGATAAAAAGCGCGTATGAAGCGAATGGAAGTTGGTCAGTTGCTGAGGTTGTCGTTGTCGTTGTCACAATGTCAACTTATTTCTGACTTCTTTAAGATTCTTTAAATATGCTGGAGTCTCCAGATTTCACTTACAAATTTTCTTCCTTTTAATGGATTATAAAAGATATCTCAAAACAGAGAATTTTACATTTCAAATTTCATATACAACAATTTTGTTTACGGCTGACGGCGAGAACGACTCCGCGACTTTCTGCGCCGGCTGCTCGAGCGATTGCGCCGGCTGCTTGACCCGCGGCGGCGGCTTGCTGCCCTCTTGCGGCGGCTGCCGGAACGTCTTGCACGCTTTCGTCCTCGGCGCCCGCCGCGATCATCCAAATCGTCCGCATCCAAGGTTTCGGTGCGCTGTAGAAGAATGCGAATGTGTTATTTGATGCGAAACCCGCCACTTCCACCCCTTCCACCCCTTCCAACTCCATCACCCCACCACCCCATTTTTCAATTGCATACCTGATTTGCACTCCGCGGTCCTCTTACATCCTCTTCGGAGCTGCTCTCATCCGGCATCCGTTCTCCTGTTTTTCTATTCATTTTAATTACCACTTATTTAATTTAACGCCACAATGCAAACACGATGCAAAATAGAATATCTATAAAATACGACACGACGTTTTCTAATGGAAAATAGTAACAATTTTCTGAAAGCTTGCTTTGAGTTGCTCGAAATATCAGTACTGATTTTCGGCACAGTTGAAATCGGCAAAGTAGATTCGTTCCTTGTGCCAGCATCGTGAAGTCGTCTGTCGACCTGTGTCAGCGTGAAGAGCACGGAAACCACATGTGTGATCGTCGAAGTAGGGACATTTTCTGTGGCACGATTTGCCAAACTCGAAGCCAAATAGATGTTAAAAACGGCTTCGTGGTGGATGGACGATAACTGACGATGAAAGTTCAACCACGTGGGTCGTACTTCCAGACGAGGCTAAGAATTCCACAGCAGGATTTACGCAGCAGTAATTGCTCTTCTCTTGGAAGAATACGAAACTGACACGGCGTAATTTGTACGGTGAGCTTCTGGGGCGAGATAAATATGCTCCCACTTTCGTCGCTCTTTTGTCTGAGGAAGCCATAGCAACGTGGGTTCCTTTGATGAAAACGTGGAGCTCCCTTACTAAATTACAGGAGTTTCCTAGATCTGAAAACAGTCATTACATTAGAGCGCGACAGACATTCAATGCGCTGAAAACTATTGGCTGAGGAATGTGCGACGCCAATATTTCATCATCGGAAGCCGTTTTTTGCAGAATGGCAGACCTTTCGCAAGCATTCGAAATTAACTACAGCCAACTACAGCCGTTCCTGGACGAAGACGGAATGGTTCGAGTTGGCGGACAGCTTCAGCTACTATATGATCACGCCAATGAAAAACATCCGATAGATTTAGCACAGAGTCGCACATCGTCAACCTAATTGTCCAAAACTCCCATATGTGTCATATATAAAATGGTCAGGCGATCTCCGTGCTCTTCACGCTGACACAGGCCGACAGACGATTTCCCGATGCTGGCACGAGGAACGAATCTACTTTGCCGATTTCAACTGTGTCGAAAATCAGTACTGATATTTCGAGCAACTCAAAGCAGGCTTTCAGAAAATTGTTACTATTTTCCATTTGAAAACGTCGTGTCGTATTTTATATATATTATATTTTGCATCGTGTTTGCATTGTGGCGTTAAATTAAATAAGTGGTAATTAAAATGAATAGAAATACAGGAGAACGGATGCCGGATGAGAGCAGCTCCGAGGAGGACGTAAGAGGACCGCGGAGTGCAAATCAGGTATGCAATTGAAAAATGGGTGGGTGGGGTGACGGAGTTGGAAGGGGTGGAAGGGGTGGAAGTGGCGGGTTTCGCATCAAATAACACATTCGCATTCTTCTACAGCGCACCGAAACCTTGGATGCGGACGATTTGGATGATCGCGGCGGGCGCCGAGGACGAAAGCGTGCAAGACGTTCCGGCAGCCGCCGCAAGAGGGCAGCAAGCCGCCGCCGCGGGTCAAGCAGCCGGCGCAAACGCTCGAGCAGCCGGCGCAGAAAGTCGCGGAGTCGTTCTCGCCGTCAGCCGTAAACAAAATTGTTGTATATGAAATTTGAAATGTAAAATTCTCTGTTTTGAGATATCTTTTATAATCCATTAAAAGGAAGAAAATTATGAAGTAAAGCCTCGAGACTCGACAATATTTGAAGCGCCGGGAGATAGTTGTTCGATGATATTTGATACCGCGGCAGATATTGCCGTCTGAATATCTGCTACCGTAAAAAAGATCCAACCTTTTGAACCCTTTTTTCGACGCTTTTTACCTCTCAACTATTTTGAATCAGCGCAGATACGAAGAAGAAACATCGTGCAGCATGCAAGCCTTTCGTAGTTTCGTGTAAACGTCCGCTCAACTTATCATCAGACGTCAGTGGATGTCGTTTGCGTCCTTTTACACGTCGAGCCTGCGAGGAGTGCGGGGAATCGAGGAACGTGAGCGCTTCTAAGAAAGTACCGACTGAGTCATCGGCCTGCAGTTGCAGTGTGTGGAGGTCGGGAGTCGACTACAAAGAAGGTCCATCCATCCAGAAGAGGTCAATCGGGCGCTCGCAGGGACGAGCCGCCTCGGAGACTCCAACAGCCAACCAGCCGAGCTGCCCTGAGCTCGAAATGAGACAACCAGGCTGAGGAAGGCAGTTTGGAATATTCGACGGCAGAATTAGATAGCAATAAATTGGACGGAAATGAAAACGATGACTGGACGAAAGTCGCGACTGAGAACGACGGGCCTGCTTCGCTGCCAACGTCAGAGAAGTAAGCTGGCTGAAATTGAAAAAGTCTCGAACTTCGAACTGAAATGGAAAATTGGCCTTCCTCTCGCTTGCCCCCGAAAAGGTCGGTCACAGGCAGCAAAACCCACCAGTCACAACACCATCCTACCCTTTCTGACCCCACCCCTCGCTCCTGCCTCCCCACCGCCAGAAACATGTCAGCGAATGTCAAAAACATTTGCAGCAGCCAACATTGTTTGACATGAGGCAACATGACAGCAGCTGGACGCCAAAGTATGCCTAGAATTGTCAAGTTCGATGGAAGGCTGCTTTGAGGGTGGACGGGGGGCGCGAGGGGGCGGGGGGAGGAAGTTGGTCCACCCTTGATGAGAAGCGAAGTGAGCAAGGACAGCGAAAGGTTACCGAAAATTCGCCACTTCACCGCGCGGAGTTCAATTCCGAGATGAGAATCCATTCATGCCGTCCATTATTTCGGCACCGAATGCCGACTGCTGGGCGCTCGCGACTGCCGCGTCAATGTCCGCGTCAATTTCGACCCCTTCCGGGCATGCAAATGCGCACCGTTGGCGGGAGCTGGCGCTGGCATTCGAGGCCTTTTTCAGTTTAGACATTTTTCGGCATTCGTTTTCGTTCTCATTCTCGTTCTCGTTGTCGTTGTCGTTTCCGGGTTTTTATGAAGGCATTTTTTGCATTTTTGATGCCGTCCAAAGTTTTGCTCTTCTCGTCAGGCGGTATTTCATGTTCGGATTTACATAGTTTGGGATGCCGGCGTCTGCTCACCCCTTTCGCGTTATCGGCGCCCACTGCCACGTCCGCCTCCTTCGCTGCCGACTGTTTTATCCCGCTGACCGCGCCTTCATTATTCTGGGCATCAAATTGTCAATCCGCTTGAAATGGGGTTTTCCAGCGGGGTTTTCGGGTTGACTTGGGTGTCGAAAAACTGACGGGAATTTCGGTTGAGGGCACGAGTTGGACAGCGTTATGGGTACCGCATGTTATCGAACAATGGACTGTGAACGACGTGGATACATCGGCAGGACGACGGCATCCTTGCTTCCCGAAGCAGGACTGCGAAAGCTGAGGGAGCACCTGAGAAAATTTTGCCCAACTTCAAGAGATCCACTTTGTTTCTTTAAAGTCAGTGGATTGAAATCAAGCCGGCGTTTTGTTTACACTGCAATTTCGTTAGATTCGAGAAATACCTGGCAAATTTACGATTTTCCCAATATAATTTTAATTTAGGCGCTCAGTGCGGCCGCCAGCCGCAAAATACCGCCACGCAAGCCATCAGCACGCTTCGGTTCCGCGCAAATGGTTGCCGTAACATTATGGAAATCCGATTTATAAGCGGCTGTGTAAGCAACGCTGAAGTGTAAACTCAACATTTTCGACTCTTTTAATTCGAAAGCTGAGTTTAAATTGCGCTTTTCACGGCTTCCCGTCGATGGGAAAGCACATCGAAGCAGAGGCACGCCCCTTCTTCTTCCAGAATGGGATGTGGGGTGTGGCTGGCAGGGCGGGGTGTGCAAAAACACGCTGTCATTCATGAAGATCCGCCACCACCGCCTCATTTCGCCCGGCGCGATTTACTTGTTGCAGCTGCTGCGAGTGAAGTGGAGCCTGCCGGTCACGTGTTGTGTGCGCACACGTGTGTGTGTGTGTGTGTGTGTGCATGTGTGTGTGTGCATGGCTATGTAGTGCCCATCTGCACAGCGAGCCTTGCGAGCAGGATTGCCACTCGACGCCTAAATGAAGAAAATTAAGAAAGAAGAAAGTTGTCAATGAATTCATTTATAATTACTAATAACACAATAAAATCATACTAAATCCCCTTTTTTAAGCACAAAGTACCAGCCACTGGTTGGTACAGCTGTGCCGAAGTGGTAGCGGAGTCATGGGAGGCGGCAGACGCTTCAGACTTCCGCAGAATGAGTGCAGACCACACTGACGCACGTTGTTTTTCATGTTTTTTCATATTTCCATCTTCTTTCTCATGTAAAAAAGAAATTAAATTTAAATTTAAATTTGCACTTCACAGCACTTCGCTGTTGCTGTTTATAATGTTGTTCTTCCGGCTTTCAACAACACGCTGGTGGCGAAAAGCTTCTCTGCATTTCGGCCAGAATGCAAGGGACTCACTCGAGTCGATTGTTTGGCGGTCTACAGAAATTCACAAAAATAAGAAAATCCAAAATCAATTAAAATACTCTTGTTGTGTTTACTTTGGTTGTTGTTGTTGCTTTTGTTGTTGTTGTTGTTATTGTTTTTGTTATTATTTGTTGTTGTTGTTGTTGTTTTCCTGCCATAATGAGCGCTTTTTAGTTTATTCTTTCAATGAGGATTTTTAATTTAAGCACAACTGCCGTCGTTGTCGTCGTTGTTGTTGTTGTTGTTGTTGTTGTTGTTTTTGTTGTAACCGTTGTTGTTTTTGTTGTAACCGTTGTTGTTGTTGTTGCCGCCGCCGCCGCTGTAGTTTCCGTGTATTAAGTGCATTTTAATTAAAAGCAAAGAATGGCAGAATTTGTTTTCGTGTGTCTCTTGTTGGCGGCTGCTGTGGCTCTCAGGCAAAAAGTTGCTTAAGAAGGTTTTCGTCTTCCAGGGAGTTTAAGAGACTCGAGTTGTTGTCTTCGCTTTTGTTAATAATTAATGTTGGCTGAAACAGCTGTTCTTCGTAAGCAGACGAAGCGGCAAAACTTGCGGAGATGCCGACGAAAATCAGCGGCAGTAACTTCGAAATGAGAGAGTAAGTGGCTTCTCACTTCAGGAGAGGATCTCCCGAAAGCAGAGAGTAGAAAACTTTGCAATTCCTTTGATCGATCATCGTGTAATCTATTAATTTAGTTTGTTGAGTTACTGGTGCCATCCACGGATTTTCTGGCATTACAGCGAAATCCTGCACTACAATCGCTCACTCGCTGTGTTGAAACTGAAGAAGTACAGTCACCACAAAGATACTCTGAAGAGTTGAGAACGCTTTCACAAACAATTAATCGCTCGAATCAAATAAGTTGTTGTTTGTTGTTTGTACGCAATCACAAATAACAAAATACTGTATTTTGACTATCCGTGATTGTCGATTTACTACTCAATTCAATGCAATTCAACTCAATTCAACTTTGATTTGGCATTTTCGTTTGTTGGGTTGAGTTACGCCTTCAGCTGATTGAAGATTATAATTTCCAATTTGACCAAAACGGTTCCAATTTGACAGATAAGTTTTCAATTTTACGGATTAAATTTTCAATTTGACGAATACAATTTTCAATTTAACAGCACGGTTTTCAGTTTGAAGAATTCGGTTTTCATCTGACAAATAGGCTTTCAATTTGACAAATTCTTTTTCAATTTGACAAATTCGATTTGCAATTTGAGAAATTGTTTTTTCACACTGCGAACAATTTATGATTTGTAAAGCGAACCTCAGGAGTTCCTTGACCGAGAAAACTGACGATCACAAGCCTTCATATTAACAAGCACGGAGGACTTAAAACGACCGCCTTTTCTTTAAAATGACAATTTAATTTTAAAATCTGGCGAACCTTCTGTGGAATCACTTGAGAATTAACATTTAGATTAATGGAATCGAATCGTCTTTTCTTCTCTGCGAAAGAGACTTCAGAAAATATTCTCTATTTAAGTTTCTCCGCTTTTCCAGCAGCAAAACCCTAAGCGAGGCAGGAGAGGAAACGAGGGATTTGCAAGGATTACGAAGATCGTATTAAAATAAATGAGATGTTCAGCAATTCCACACGCATGTCGGCCGTTAAAATTGCCATCCACAACATTTTCATTGCCTTTGATGGCCCTCAAAAATGCATTCGTTCAGCAATTAATGGCGGTGCGTCGAGCATTCCAATTAATTTCAGAAGACGCCGGCAGAGGGAGCGCGATGTGGCGTGAGGAAGTCGTAAAATTTGTCAGCCGCCCGCCCAGATGTGACGCATCCAGCATCCGAAATGACGACCCGTGACGGCGGCCGGCGGCTGGCGGCTGGCGGCCCACGCGGTGCCGTTTCTTCCTTGCGATTTTGAGTGATTTGGCTTGGCACTCGTCGACGCCCGGCACGCGGGGGAGGGAGGGAGTGGCAACCTTCCTCCCTCCATACATCTCTTCTTCTTCTTCTTCTTCTTCTTCTTCTTCTTCTTCCTCTTGCTCGTCATCTTGCTCTTCTTCTTTTTTCGCTTCTTCCAGAACATCAAAGATATTTAAAGTGCCTTCTAAATGCATTTAATCGATGCAATGCCAATCCATTAAATTTGTTGTTGCTGTTGTTGCTGTGCTTTTCTTTATGGTTGCGAGTGTGTTTAACCCACGCGTGCGGACGCATTAGTTGTGTAAACAAATCAATTTAATTGCCTTTTAGAGGCATTTTTGAATCCTTCTGGCTGTCCAGACTCATTCGAGCAGCATTTTGCAGCAGAGCGACGCACTCGACTCGTAAATGAGGAAGAGCAAATGGAAGAAATGGTTGCATTCATGATTTTATTGCGCATTTTGTGGAATTCCAAGATATCGAAATACACACAAGGAAAATATGAGGAATGTACGAGCTTTTTTCCAGCATAGATCGTCTAATTGCTCGATTGAACTCAGTGAAAGCTCCACTAAAAGGATTTGATTCAGTTTAAAATCGAAGTGCTTCTCTTTCAAATTGGATTCTAATCTCACTTAGGAGTTCTGCGACTCCCTGAGTACTCAGAATAACTCGTCACATGCATACACAGCAGCTTGTGAGCGCGTGTGTCGCCAGTCACTCCGAACTCTGTAGATGGTGCTCGCTTAACTCAAGCTGCACCAGGGTTAATATGGGGAGAAACACGACTTCTGGCAACATGTAACTTCAACATGCTTACGTCTCTTGCTCAACATGTTTCTCTTCGCATGCTGTTGCGGCCAAACACAAGCAACATTTCTTGCTCCTCTGTTTTGATCCGTCTCTGCGGTGGTTTGCCTCTTGGTTGGTGCTCGCGATCATGTGGCAGCAGTTCACAGCACAACAACAAAACAACAAAACAACAAAACGAGAGGCTGAAAACCAGAGAAACGAACCTCACAAAACCGTGCTCCGCTCGGACTCTAGTTTGCAGGCGAGAAAAAGAGAAACCAAAACTACTTTCATTATTCACAGCGGCGATTACGGTTGCTGGCGCTGCTGCTGATCGGCGTCGCCCAGAGCGAGTGAGCGCGCGATGCAGGCGCAGACAGTGAGTGGGACCTGCGACAGAGGGACAGCCGGCCAAACAGACAGCCAGCCAGCCAGCCGCTCGTAGATCAGCGGCGGGATGGAGGGGTCAGACAGTCGGCAGCAGCAGCAGCAGCAGCAGCAGCACCAGCAGCGGTAGCATATTGGAAAAGCAACTTTTTAATGATGTGCTTTAGTCAAAAGCCAGATACCGTTGGGAACGGACTGTGGCGCTCGCTGTTCGTAGCACGAGTTGAAATATTTGTCGTCGGGAGTCCGTTTTTGGCGATCGTTCCTGTCACTTGTTTGCGATTAAATTTGTCTTGTTTTGAACGTTTCTGCTCGTGTCTAAATAAGCAAAGTTTTGCAGAGTTTCCTTCGGCTTCCAAAGTTGGCGGGGCAGATGAAGAAATCCCGACAGTGAGAAGTCCATTTTGAACGAAAAAAAGCAAAAGTGTGAGAAAAAACCAAGATAAATCAACAAATTGAAAAAATTACTTGTGCGGGTGGCATTGAGAAGGGTTCGATCGGGGAAAGAGGGGGAGATCGGAGGCCGAAATTTATATCGAGTTGTTGGAGAAACTAAAAACCAAAACTAGAAATTAAAAAAAACCAACAACCGCCAAGACGATTAAAAGTTGCCCTTCCATCAAGTGGGAAACAAGAAAACGTTGAATGGCAGAGTTTTCTGTGCCACTGTCACAAAACGGATATAACGCAGCAGCAGCAACAACAACACCAACAGCAACAACAACAACAACACCACCAACAACAAGTAAGGCATCACAAGTTATAATATGTCCGAGTTTCATGGACTCCGCCAAAAAATACTCACTAAATCCGTAATAAGTTGCGATCAGCAGAAGCAAAAATAACAATCCCAGTCCCAACAACAAGAGCAGCAACAACGCAGAACAAGTTGCTGCCTTCGCAGCTCTCAGCAGCAACTGCAAATGTCGTTTTGTTGTTGTTGGATGAAGTAATATTGCGTGGGTGAGAAGAGTGAAAAAAGTGTGAAGAACTGAAGACAAGAAAAGCTGTGAAAACATTTTCAAGGCATTAAAAAGATTTGAGGAATTTTACAAATGGAATTTTGAGAAAAATTGGATTTAAGCGCAGAGCTGAAGAAGTTTCATCACACGGCAACAACAACAAGAGATGGAATGCATCAGCAGTTCGAGAGGCTTTGCATCGATTTATGGATTGTAAAAACAAAATGTAAGCAAACTTTCTGTTTCTTGTTTTCTCCTGTTTCATGTTTCCTTTCTCGTCTACATGTTAAGTTAGCGATTTCCTGCAACGTCTGCCGTCGTCCTGACAGGTGAAAATCCTCAAAGAAATTTATTTGCTCTACTCGACTTTTTCTTAGTTAGACTTCAGTTATTTTAACTTTGAAATGAAAGCGTGACTTGAACGCCGGACGTGTTTGTCTCACACACGAGACCTCCGAAGATCTGTGAAACTTAAAAATGCACCGCTGAATGAGTCAATTTGCCGTCGTTTCTCTTTCGGACGGCAGGTTTGACTCGAGTTGCTCCTTCTCCTCCTCCTCCTCGTCCGCGGGGACGACCGTGCATCAGCTGCGGTCGTGCCTGCGCAGTTCTGACTTCTGCCGCAACGTGTTCGGCTGCCCAACAGCAGCCGTCGCAGTGCCGAGAAAGTGTTGCACGAAATCCGGACTGCCATCAGTCGGGCGCCGCGGCCAGCTTGAGTTATGGGCGATCGGTTTGAGTGAGCTGCGGCACCCCGCAGATCGGCGGCTAAATATAAACCTCCACACGAGAATAACGTTGGAGCCCAAAAAATGGAAGAGGCGACTAATCTGCGCGGCCCGCGGCAGAAGCGTCACCCACACGCTGCGCTCGAGGCGTGTAAAGTGGAGCAAATCAATCCAAGCCGGCAAGCAGCAGGCACTGCGAACGCGGCAGGAGCAACGGACGCGGTGGCGGCGGTGGCGGCGGCGGCACGGCCATGATTGGGAACCGAATTGACGCGAGAAACTAGAGCGCTGCAGGCGGATGCGGAGGAGGAGCGCAGTGTGCTCGGCGCTGCGATTGATTTCGCTGCCTCCGTGGAGGGCAGCAGCGTGGAGCGCTCGAGTGATGCGCCACAAGGGGTTCTCGTGGTCTCATTATGCGTGCGGCGTGCGGCGTGCGTATTAAAAGCGGGTTAATGGAACGTACGGCGACGGCGAGCTCCGGTGCAGCTCGGCGCAAACACAAAAATATGGTCACCAAATAGGAAACGCAAGCTTCCGCGCTCTCGCAGCAGCGTGACTGGAAGCCTCAAACGTCTCTTTTAATCCCCGGGAAGCATTAAATCTGCGTGTCGGTCCACAGCTCTGGCTGGCTCTGGCTGAAGGTGACTCATATGCACAGTGGATACTCGGTTGTCCACGGGCTGCACTGGCACACACGCAGCTCGCAGCTGGCTTGCTGGCTCTGCTATTGTAATTATTCCTGTTATTGTTATTACGAACTCATTTCATTGCGTTGTTTATTTTAATGGAAGCCAAAGCCGTGGCAAGAACAGCCACAGCGACCGCTATTGTGGCGGAACAAAAACCTGCGCATTTTCCCGTGCGCTCGCACTTCATAATTATCACTTCCATACTTCCTGCAGCCCTTCCTGCCCCTTGAGCAGCGACATCGCGTTGTACTCGTGCAACCGCGGCTTGGCTTCTTCTGCAGCACTGACTGGATCATCAGCTACCACTTCGAGTAGGTTTTTCGTCCGATTGAGGGCAGTTTTCGGTTTAAAAACGTCACATTTACTGCAAAACCCCATCGGTCGATGGTGGGGCGCATTGAAGTGCGGTCCTCTCTGACATGTGATTTGGTGTGATACAGTGGAGAAAACCGTGTAGATTTGGAGCCGCTGACACTCTGAGTTTTTTTGCACTCTGAGTTTTATATTCAGTTCGTTGTTCCATCCGTGATGAAGAGTCCAGCACAGAAGATCCGGAAGAATGGAGTCCATCTGCCCGACAAAGCGTGGAGAGCGAGTCCCTTCTGTGGGAGCCCGACTACGAAACTTCCAAACTGAACTTGCAAGTGCGCGCTCGCTTTTGATGTCGTATACCGAACACATCTTTCAATATGGACGAATGTAGGCCTCTGCATAGTTTTCGCGTTTCCAACACATCGCCACTGCAGATAGTGGAAGAGCGTGTATAGATCCGTCCATCATCAATCTTCACGCCACTCGGAATAATTAGATTAACATCCCAGCCAATATCGCGTCTGCACTCGCTTGCCGCGTCATACAGGAAGTTCGGCTTCCATGAGTCCGTGAGTAACGTCGGTATCATTCAACCCAAAACAAGGGAAGCCACAGGAGAGCACTACAGTCGGTCGAAGCAGACACAAAATGCATGCTAAGGTTACCAGTTTCTAATGCCCCCAATCGCCGAAAATACCATTTCAATGAGATGGCTGCAGAAATGGAAAACGGTGGGGAAAATGGAAACGTAGAGAAGATATTTGCTTCCACCAGACACACCTTCTTATCCAAGGTAGGCCTTCGGCACCGTCGTAGTTTCGCATGGTCATCACGTCCACCGCCGAGTGTAGGGTGCAAAGAGGCCTAAATCAGCCGAGCGTGCGTTTTGCCTACACACGTTTATTCCTCCGAGCTTCCGGTCGCTGGGCTTAGAATTTTCACGCTAAAAACTGCTCTGCCACTTGTTGTTCTTTTAGCTGTTTTCTGGCTGTGTTGTTGCTGCTTGTTGTTGCTGTGGCTGTTGCTGTTGCAGGCATAATTGTCGTTTGTTGCCTTTGTTTCCTGCAGTTATTTTTATTGCGTCTGATGCACGGTTCGAGGCTTGTTACCCGCAGCCGTCTGCCCCGTCCTTTGCCGTCTGCGCCGCGGCCATGGAACTCCGTCTGCCGAAGCGACATAAAACGTGTCTGTCGCTACGTTTGCCTGATTCCTTAACACGCTTCAAGGGATCAGCAACTCAACTTGTTGCCTTCTTAATGTGTGTTTTATTCCTCGGCTTCCCTAATTGTAACCCCGCACAAAGAAATGCGGAAAAGAGGAGGAAAGCAATATAAAAGCCGGCTCAACAGCGGCCAGCAAGTGGCCGACGTGTCGGGACAATCAGGCGATATTCGAAGGAAGACGTGCTACCCGGTCTGGAGTCTAACTTGCGTTAATGCTGCATGCCTCCGATGCTAGCCTGCATCCAGGCTTGAGGTCCTCCGAGCGGCACCAAAGAGCTTCTCCTGTCTTTTTCACATTTAGCCGATCCAACTTCGGTCTAGGCAGATCTACGATAGCTTTGGGAAAACTTTTCGCTACAGCCTGGGAAAATGTTTATCGCGGTTAAGACATCGTATGCAACACGAAAGAGAGCCCCCGCTCTTCGGGGTCTTCGGGGTCTTCGGGGTCAGCGGTGAAGCAGAGTATTAAGGAAACCCGGGAACATCAGGAGGAGATCTAAGAAGAGCAGACTGGAGTACTGGAATACTCCAGTCTGCCTTCCAATGCTTAGAAAGGAGGAAACATATATCGTAGTGTGTGTACGTGCATACAAAATGCACTGCTGTCCCTGCAAGAGATAATAGAGCTTCAGCAAGTGAATGCTCTTCGCTGGAGCGCCATCTACAACACACTGTGGCTAATAATAGAAGATAACGTGGCGCCAAGTTGGCAATTCATAACTGCCGCCAAGCGCCGATGGCATCAATGGCAGCGATCACTCGGCGATCACTCGGCGATCACTCGGCGATCACTTGGCGTGATGGCGCTCAGTATTACGCAACACTTAGATAATAATTCAGTAGTGAGCATCGCAAGGTTCCCACCAGCTCAGAACACGATGCTCGATGCTCAGACTTGTTCAACAGGTCGAGCGCTCGCTGGCTCCGGATTCTGTCCGGGCAAAGCTGAGAAACACATTACATTTATTTTGCGCACACGGACGCTGCCGCACCGCCCGATGAGAGACGCCGACCAGCAACAGCAGCGTTCGCACAACCTTCCGAACCAGCGAAGACAAGAACCAGCTGTTGGCGTTCATCAATAACAAAAAGAATGAATGAATAAATAAATAAAAACACGATCTCTTGGATTATCAGTGTCAGTTGCAGGCTAGTAGCAGCAACAGCGCAGCACAACACACACCCAGCAGTCACTTGCTGTGGCAATGAAATGAAAAATCGGCAGCAGCAATCGCTGATTGACGCGCGGACAGCCGGACGAGCACTCGCCGCCGCCATCGTGAGGCGGCATGAATTCCAATTAATCGCCTACTTAATGTCGCTTGAATTGGTGATTGGGTCGTTCGGTTCTCATGATAGTCGCCGTTCGCCCAGCGGCAGCCGCAACCACACACCTCGGCGACGGCCAACATGTTGCGGTCCGAGTTCTTGCAACGCTTTGTTCCCATGGCCGGCGTGTGCAAGGCTCCGGAACTCTTTGATCGCCGTTCGTTTGCCCTGAACCTGATCTGCGATCATCACAGTCGACAAATCAGAACAGCAGCGGCGACAGCAACAGCATTTCAATATGCAGTTGACGATCGTCTTCTGTGATGGAGGATCGCTTTCATGCTGCACTTGATTACAGTGTTGATGATCGTGCGCCGAATGATTTCACTGCGGATTCGCTTCGATGAAACGGTTTTCGGGGAACTGCAGGCACTGGCTGACGGGATTCTAAAGAAGGGAAGATCAAAATAAAAATTCGATCAATGCTGACCCACCGGCACTGGGATCGAGTCGTGATCACTGCTTCGTAGTTCTGCTTTCAGTGAGAAAAGCAAAATGATTGCTGTTGCAGACGAACATCTTGATGGTTCTCCTCAGCGATATCAATAACTTGCTTCTGCATGCCGCCAGTGACGGCTTCGGCGTTGTTAATTCAACCGCTAGGATCTGCTGGTGATCTCGCGAGCATCTCGGGTGATGCTATTACGGACGTTGCAATTTTCGCACGTTTCCTTACTTCTGTCGCCCGAGAGGTGGCTTTAGTGTGCGTCTTTTCCACGAAGAGATCCCATCAGCGATCAAGTCTGTGGAATGGAAGCTCACTTCCTCTTCTTCTCGTTTACTTTCTATTTTCCCAATCGATCTTCCGAAAACTGGAGCAGCTCTGAGGTGGCTCGTCAGAAAGTGCCTTCGGAGCCAGTTGTTGACTGCTTTTCGAACACCGATCTTCATGAAATGGCTTCCTCTTCATGAAATGACTTCCGATTATTCCTGCTTTTTAAATTCCTCAGGTTTCTGCGATGAAATACGTCCACTTTAATGTCGTCGAGATATCCTGACTGTTGCTGGGTGTCTAATTAATGCGAAAGTATTCGACCCGTTCACTCCAGCCACTGAAAAGATCCGCAAAGCGCGGATGTTTATGTTCGTTTCTGCGAACGGCAGTTGGGCAGAAGCTCCATTAACTCACCGTAATATTGTCATTTGAACTTTCAACTGGCGTGCGAAGACACGTCGTAAAAAAGCGGTTCCATCACCGCCTTTGTTCGAGCGTCACTTATCGCGCTAATAAAATATTTACTATTTCACATCTGAATGCTCCATCGAGCCGGCACCTCGAGTACTTATTTCGCCCATGTAGTGCTCAAACGGCCGTTAAAGCCACGTACAGCTTCCGATAAGCTTTAAAAGTTTAACGACTTGATACCACATATTTTTCGTAAAGTCATAAAAATATTCTTTCCGTACAAAAACAAACTGTGCGCCGTATGGTGTCTCATATTTATATATGAACGCAGGCAGGCCGCACGAGGGTCCACGCCGCACAGCGTGCAATGACCGCAACTGCGAGGAAGCCGGGGATTTTTCCGAATTTATTAATAAATCCTGGCTGTTGTCGCAAGTGAGTGATTTTGGGCAGTTCGATTTCTCAATTTCGGAAACACCAAATTAGCTGGAAGACATGAAGTCGTCCGGCAGAGTCTAATCAATGCATGTGAGAAGGAAGACAAACTGGTTTCTGCTGCCGCCAAACTGGTATCAATGACATGCAAATGATTATCTTGCTCTCGTAGGTTGTGTTATACTTGGAGTTGAATTCAGATACGCAGATCTGCCAAAGACCGTGTGACGTAATACGATAATCTGAAGACTTCGCGGTCTCGAATGAAGACACGATACTACACTCTCATCTTTTAATTCCGTTTTTAAATTGTAAAAAATAAAATTAAGTGGAATCGCAAAAGGAAATTATTTATCCTCAAGCTCAAGTCGATTTAATATAAACTTAAAAATTTGATTAAACACTCGCAAATTAGATTATAAACTCACAAATTAGAACACAAACTTGCAAAATTGATTAAAAATCTACAATTTTGGGTACTCGCAAATCACAAGTTAGAATATAAACTCAAACATTTGATTGAAAACTCACAACTTTGAATACATACTCACAAATCGTGTGCTTTGTGAGTATGTATCAACTCACAAATTTTAATAAAAAGTTAAAAATTTAAACATAACCTCACAAATTTCAAAACAAACTCACAACTTAGAATATAACTCACAAATTATAATATAAACTTGAATATAAACTAAGAAATTTTTGCTGATTTTTGTATTTTACACTTTTATCATCATATCGAATTCGAAATGGGTCAGATAACCGTGGGTCTGCCGTGTCCACCGTGGGTCTGTCTTTTCCAGCCCAACGCTGAAACCTCTACAGGTTGGCGAGTACTTGCAAGCGGAATGGAAGATACGTTTCAGGCTAAAAACAGACTTCTTCGGCGTTTCTTCCTTGGCGCCTTTTGTCTGCGATAATAAGTTGACTTGTTTTGAAAGCTGCATAAAAAAAAGATGAGAAACTTAACCTTGTCTTCACAACAAACTTCGCAGCTTTTGCGCTGCGTTGAAGCTCGTTGTTGTTCCGTCGCAGCTTGCTGGGAAAAGAAATAACAATGCCGCAGTGACTGTAGGAGGCAAGCCAACGTTCAGCGAGCCGTCCAAACCTGCCAGCCAGCCAGCACTGGGTACCAACCATTCACCACCACCGACCACATCGCACGGATATTCAATCTGCGCGTACGGTGCACGAGTTCGAGTTGACATTTAAAACGTGTTTCAATGCTGTTCGCTTCGTTGTGTTGTGTGAGTTTTACTGATGTAATTCTTCGTATTTTTATTCTTCTCCAGTGCAGCTACTGTAATTAAACAATCGAGCTACCACTGCACTCCGCTCCACTCCGCTCCCCTCCACGCCACTCCACGCCACTCCACGCCACTCCACTCCACTCACTGAAGCTGCTTTTAATTGGTTCTCGAACCCGTTCCGTAGAAGAGGGGAGGCGGGCGTGCCAAGAAGAAGCTACCGCTGCCCCACCCGTTTTGTTGCTTGTTTCGTGACCTGGATCAATCACTTTCCAAAAACTAAAATAAGAATCGGCAAGACTCGCGAGCTGCCCTGCATGCCAAGACTTGATGTGAACGACGATCCCCTCCCCTGCCCTCCTCGACCGCCTTTCCTGCTGGTCCCCCAACTCTACTAACTTGGTTAATTATTGAAATGGCTTTTGGAATTCCTTAGTTTTGTCTAGTTTTTAACTTTACTGCCTTTTTTCTCTTTCTTCGCTCAACCCGCGCTTTTTCTCTTACCTGGGCGAACTTCACCGTCGTCTCGTCTCTAAGATGGCAGCTTTTTATCTAACTGTTAATTAAATCATTAAAAACACATCCTTCATTCTTACGAAATCCCAAAGTGCTTTTCTCCTCCACTGACTTGACACTCAGTGGATTTTCCCTCTAACTGGCGCACGAGTATCTGACTGTTTCTGGAATTTTTTAGATGGTTTCTCGTTTGAATTCCCGTGCGGATTACTGACTCTTACCGCTTTTATAGCGAATACTTCTGCATTCTTTTAGCAGGTCTGAAAAGTACATTCAAAGTGATGTGATGGAAGTTCGGCAGATTCTGCGTTGTTTCTTCGCGCGTTATCAACACGGAGCATCATTGCTCATCGCTGTCGTTGATAGTGTGTTTCGTCTGTGTTAAATATGAAATATCGATGATGTTCCTTAATCAGCTGATAAGAAGCTCTGCTTCTTTGGAGCCCTACAGCCCTGAAGATACCGTAGACGGCGCTCGTATGCACGCCATTCATTAGCTCTCCGAGTAGACTTTCGAACTGTTTCAGTTGTATTTTGTCTCAATTTCGTCTGTACTTCTTGCTGCCATTTCTAGGTCAAGATTGATTCTCCGCTTGTTTTGAAGGTACTTCTGGTCTTCACTGGTTGTTCTTCGGCTTGAAGACTCTTAAAGTTGATTAAATTTTAAGTTCTTGCTGTTTGCTATCGCTTTTCAGTTGATATCGAATGGCGAATCCATGATTCAAAGGTAGCGCTTCGTTTTATGTGATCCGATAAGAGTCGCCCATGTAATCTCGTCCCCATTAACTTGCGAGACTTTTATAGTCCGCAAGTTAATGGGGGCCGACTGGCAATTGAGGAATTTTGCGATTCCTAAGCTTGACTAGCACGGAAAAACGCTTCAGCTTCATGTAACTGAATTCAAAATACAGAAATCTACAGCACTGGAGGTGACTGGCGTATTTTGTTGTTGGTGTGTTTCAGAGGTATTCACATTGACATCGCATTGAATTTTGCGCTGTATTACGAGGAGCGAACACGTCAAATTCTTGTTGTTGCGATAAGCAATCGTCGCTAAACGCTGCACGATTTTTTGCACTTCCTTCGCTACAAAATCTTCGTACTTCCTGTTTATTAAATTTTTACGAAAACCTCACAAATTCACCCGTACGCGGCTTCCACGAGCGAGATAACTAAATATTTGTTGTTTAGTCAAGTGTTAAAAATGTTGTGATAAGTTTTTTGCTCACAAACTTAATAGCGATTTGAGTGAAATGTATTTCAGGCATCTGAATTTCTTTAAATTGGAATTCTTGCTGCCAAGAATGAAGAACGAATAATTCATTTGCAGCGACATGCGTATGACTTCACCAGAAATGTGCAATGTGGGTGTGGCTCGCCCACTTTTCCACCAGTTTTTTTTTTCTAATTTTGTCCCCTAAAATTTTTATATTATTGACGTTTGGTAACTCACGCCTTGAGTTTAATGTTTTGTTTTCAGTTTAACGCAATTGTCTTTGGAAAATGCAGATATATAAAATACATACATACGTATATACATATATAAAAAGCATACTAATTACTTACATTTATAAGAAATTTCTTCACGCAGCGATTCTGCAAAAAAAAGAAGAAAATCGGCGTTAAATCCGATATAGTCTTCAAATTTGGAAATAACTGCCATCAATCTTTAAAATCTTCAGATTTCTCACACTTTTTAGTATTGCGTTGAGAGAGGTTTTGAAATTGTGGAGTTGAGAACATTGAAATTTTGCAGAATTTCAGGTTTTGAGTCGGTTTTTCTCGCTAAATGTTTGAGAACTTGAGAATACCGGTAATCACAGAGAAGTATCGCACTATCCCCGTTTTATTACTTCTACGAAATTCCTTAGGAATGACAAACTCACAACAACACTTCTCAGCAATCCTTAGAAATTCCTGAAAGTCTTCCCGGTGGCGTCACATCCATCAAACGAGCCTACAAACGGTTCGGTCTGAACGCAATTTGACGTTATCGCGGTATCGCCGCCGAAGAACGTGCGCGCGCAGCGTTGCCACACGGAGGAATCGGCCGCTGGCCACTTGCATTCATCACTGCAGCCCGCGGCAAGCGCGGCGCCGCATCATCGTGGTGGTCGCTACGAATTTCAATGCACGATTTTCTTCAGCAAATATTTGCTTCTATTGACCCAGCAAACTAGCTATCCGTCCGTCCGTCCGTCTGTCCGTCTGTTTGCCCGTCCGCCTGTCTGTCTGTCCGACAACGTAACTGCTCAGTAGTTTTCACACTCGCCGACTGTCTGCACTTTGAAGTGGACGACAAATCTAACAACTCCGCGAAGACTTGCGAAGAGACAAGTAGGAAAAAGAAAGAAAATATTTACATTTCTATCTGCAGAGCAACACACAACCAGAACAAGTATATCAGCACAAAAGTATGAATATGTATGGAGCGAACATTAGCGGTTCTTATGAATTATATTGACATTGACCGTGTTTCGTTCGATTTTTGCTCGCCAGAGCTGTTGCTGTTGCTTCCTTAGTTCTCAGTGATGACTGTTGTTTTATACGGGTACTCGTAGATTTCGTATTCTTCTATTATCGAAAACTCAAGCTGAGCTCAAATTAGTTCGCTGAAAGTCGCATATATTTACATCTTATATAAGAAAAATTAATGAAAAATATACAGACATATTTGATGTTTTCGTTAATTTTACATATTGGAACATATAAAAACTTTGGAAGTTGTAGGATTTTCAGCTTCCCAAATGAATTCGAATAGCTGACGTCCAAATTTTTAATAATTTTTGCGCGACGCTAAAAAATAAGAAAAATAATTCAGCTGAAAACTGAAAATTCTGAGACTCTGCTGAAAATTGTTGCACATTTTAAAGTATTTAAAGTTCTCTCGTGTTACTGATTACTTAATGAGATGTTGAATTATTGGTCGCAATTTCGAAACATGAAAAGGGCCTGAAAAATCCGCTGTCCAGGCCAACATCAGTGCGATACTGTGGCAACACCGTCAGCCAGTCCTAAAGGTTTCGCAAAAATTCGAACTGTTTGTTTGCATTTTGCAACTTTAAATTTCTCTTTTGGCGCTTGATTAAAATTTCACAAACCGAAAGCCAGAAAGTGGCTTTAATTGCTCTCGCAGCGACTGCTAAAATCGTGCTTAAATATGCACGGCGCTGTCGTTTGTCTCTCGCATGTAGCTCAGCTGGTGCAACAACTTGAAATACGTAAGCAAAGCGAACGAAAACCACAGGAAATCAACTGCGTTGAAGCAAATATCGATTTCGGAGCGGTTTTTGGCACCGACTGTCCAGCCAGTAATGTAAGCAAATCGAGGAACTTGGCTGGTTCCAGTTTTTGCTACTATTTAGTTATCAATAGCGCTGTTGTCACTGTTAGCGTTACTCTTGCTGCTTCTGCTGCGCGTTCTCGCACCTACTGCTGCCTTCAGTGCAGGTCAATGTATGCGACGACACTTCGTATTGCAGCTGTTGACACTTCATAAATAACAATGAAGAGATTGTTTTGGCTTTCTGAATTCAGCTCCTTCTTCTTTTTCATTCCACCAGAGCTCCAATCTAAGCAGTGTTTGTGTTCCCTCCCCACGCCCCCCCCCCCCGCAAAACCTCCATTAATCATTCATTAATTTATTGATTTGCTCGCGCACTTGCTTCCCCTGTCACACACTCTACGGAGCCTCAATTGAATCAAATTGAACGCAATTGAATTGTGTCAAAGGTGTTCCTGTGTTTGTGCGACGCTTAATTACCCGCTGAATTTCCGTGTTTCCGTCGGAGGAACGGAGAGATAGAGGGATGGAGGGATGGCGTGAAAGGCCTGGGAATCACATGACTCAGTGATCTAGAGCTCGATTTCCCGCAAAATTTAACGCCTAATTGAGTAGGCTGGGAGAGAGTGTGTCGCACTACTATAAATGCTGCTGCCCCTGTTTTGAATAAACAGAGCAGCTCCTTCCTGGTCGAAACCCTAGAACGCCAAATTGAAGGAGAAGAGGGACGCGGAAATATAAATATCTTTAGTCGCGGCAACATCTAAAATTATCTAAAATTATCTTCACCTATGTTAACATTTACCGTTACCGTTACGGTTACCGTTACGGTTACCGTTACCGTTACCGTTATCATTACCATTACCATCACCATTATTATTACCATTACCATTACCATTACCATTACCATTACCATTACCATTACCATTACCATTACCATTACCATTACCATTACCATTACTATTACTATTACCACTACCATTACTATTTCTATTACCATTACCATTATAATCACCATTACTACTACCATTACCATTACGATTACCATTGCCATTACTATTACCATTACCATTACCTTTAATATTACCATTACTATTACCTTTACCGTTATCGTTATCGTTATCGTTATCGTTATCGTTATCGTTATCGTTATCGTTATCGTTATCGTTATCGTTATCGTTATCGTTATCGTTATCGTTATCGTTATCGTTATCGTTATCGTTATCGTTATCGTTATCGTTATCGTTATCGTTATCGTTATCGTTATCGTTATCGTTATCGTTATCGTTATCGTTATCGTTATCGTTATCGTTATCGTTATCGTTATCGTTATCGTTATCGTTATCGTTATCGTTATCGTTATCGTTATCGTTATCGTTATCGTTATCGTTATCGTTATCGTTATCGTTATCGTTATCGTTATCGTTATCGTTATCGTTATCGTTATCGTTATCGTTATCGTTATCGTTATCGTTATCGTTATCGTTATCGTTATCGTTATCGTTATCGTTATCGTTATCGTTATCGTTATCGTTATCGTTATCGTTATCGTTATCGTTATCGTTATCGTTATCGTTATCGTTATCGTTATCGTTATCGTTATCGTTATCGTTATCGTTATCGTTATCGTTATCGTTATCGTTATCGTTATCGTTATCGTTATCGTTATCGTTATCGTTATCGTTATCGTTATCGTTATCGTTATCGTTATCGTTATCGTTATCGTTATCGTTATCGTTATCGTTATCGTTATCGTTATCGTTATCGTTATCGTTATCGTTATCGTTATCGTTATCGTTATCGTTATCGTTATCGTTATCGTTATCGTTATCGTTATCGTTATCGTTATCGTTATCGTTATCGTTATCGTTATCGTTATCGTTATCGTTATCGTTATCGTTATCGTTATCGTTATCGTTATCGTTATCGTTATCGTTATCGTTATCGTTATCGTTATCGTTATCGTTATCGTTATCGTTATCGTTATCGTTATCGTTATCGTTATCGTTATCGTTATCGTTATCGTTATCGTTATCGTTATCGTTATCGTTATCGTTATCGTTATCGTTGCCGTTACCGTTAAATCTGTTTTATATTTTATTTCATTCGAGTTAAATCAGTTTCCAAATCTTACTTCAACGGTTTCCTCGTCCCTTCTGCCCAATGAAAATGATTTTCCTGTAATTTAATTGAAATAGAGGGGATCCTACTTTTAACACCTTCCTAAATCGTTTATTATCTTTTATTACCCAATTATGCCGCGATGAAAGTAACTCTGACACGTAATTAGGTTGCAACGTAATAAATTGATTCACGGACTTGAGATTCCGTGTCGCTTTTTGCTATTCCGCACTTCCATCAGCAGTGAACCGCTCGTAGGGCTTTCGCTGGCGGTACCATACCTATTTTTGGTTCATTGGTAGGTAATAAATTCCCAGCTGAAACCCGTGCATATTTAATAAAATTTTGACACTGGCAATAAAGTGGGTCAGACTGGCTTGCTACGCTGCCTTTTGTTGCTGCAGACACGATTCCTCCTAATTTTATGGGCTCCTCCTCCTCTTCTTCTTCCTCTTCTTCTTCTGTTCGTGCTCTTCTTTCGGGTTTTTATTTAAAGCCCTGAA
Organism: Sicus ferrugineus; assembly: GCA_922984085.1. Lineage (NCBI taxonomy): Eukaryota > Metazoa > Arthropoda > Insecta > Diptera > Conopidae > Sicus > Sicus ferrugineus. Next base: position 29,933,850 of record OV277351.1, read on the forward strand.
TTTTTTAATGAAATCAATTAGCAGTTCATTGAATAGCGAAATATTTCTCTCCCCTTTGAGTGACTGATTAAACTTTTCCTTTTAATTGTATGCTTCAGCCACCGATGTATGCATTACGTTATATTTGTTATATAATTTTAATTGGATACTGCCTGTTGTTGTTGTTTGCATTATTATCGCGCTACTTGTAGTTGTGCAACGAAAACGCTTTTCGGTGAAGCGCTATTGAATGTAAATAAAAGAGAAGCGCAGCATTTCAACCCAAAACAGCGTTTTATCTTGCTGTTTTCATATTTTAACTGGAAAAGCACAAATTATGAATGCGTGATTTTCGTTGCATTCATAATTAATAACCTGATATGACTGAGTTGGTGAGGGACTTTTGCCTTATTAAGCGACTCAACAGTAATTGGGGAAAACCGGAGGTGTTTTTCGAGAACCCAGAGGCTTTCCTTTTTCAATTCGCTTTCCGTAGAATGATATATGGAACCACTTAAGTTTTTATGGTGGATCTGCCGAAACCCTCATCGCTTCAGAGAACGAGAGAGAGAGAGAGAGAGAGAGAGAGAGAGAGAGGGAGTTAAGAGTTGTTGTCAAATAAAAGGTTTTACGACCTAGAATGTCAGGGAAAGAGTGAAAGCGCGTGAGTGTCTACCAGTAGTAGGGATTCTTCATAATTGAGGCGCTGCCATGGAAAAGCCTGGAGCATTAAAAGATTAAAAACACTGGTGGCATTCCGTGAAATCAAGTTGATTCCCTCTGACCTGCGCAGTGATGTTTCGACGGCGACCAGCAGGCTTCGTCAAACCTCCCAGCAACCAGAGTACGTAAATGAGGGGAACCGAAAGGGTTCGAACTTTCGACGAACGTGTGGCAAGCTGACAGAATACCGCAGCAGCTAACCGACCTAATAATTATGGAGAACTGCGGCGTTGCGCCTCTCAGCGTGACCCTCACACCAAGAGAGCCATTAAATGTCGACAAATGCAGCCGAGACCGTCAGTCTGCCGAACTGGCCGGCTGTCCGACTGACTGGTTGTCTCTTTACATATCTACTCGCCTGTTCGCAGTTGTGTGGAAACAACATACTATACTGTCCACACTTTCATATGACCTCGCAGGTAGATGGCGTTGGCAGAAAGGACTCTCGCTCTCTCCCTCGCTCTCCTTCTTGAGTTGTACCTGCAGCCTACCTTGTGCCTTGCTCGTGATTCTGGGTAAGCCTTGAGCGACGGTCCGTGCGTCTCTGGCCAGCACACTCATTAAGTGGATACGGTCACTCACGGCTAAGAGATACGTACTAATCTCGAGACCTGTCCGATCTGGCGGCAAACTGTCCATCCTTGTCCAACACCCTCATCGAGCGCCTGCCTGGCCGTGAAGTACTTACGCGCCGCCGGATACTTTCAACCGTAGCTCGCCAAGAAGTTCTGGCCTCCCGCACTCAAGTGTTCTTGCCTTCTTACGTAAGTTCGTCTTTCGGTTCTTCTATTGTTGCGTTTCGGTATCGTCGGTGTTGGACGGTCCATTGAGGCCTCCGTGATGGTGTCGGTATATTAGTTCTTCGTGCGCTACGGTTTTCATCAGTCTGTGTTCAGATTTCGAATATTTCACACGATAAGTGATTTTACAATCGAATTGAAATTTTACGTTCTCGAGAAAGTGAGAAGATTTTGAAAACTCGTGATTGAATTCGGTGAATTCAAGTGAGAAATTTTAAGGTAAACGTCTGTTGTGTGATATTGTCGAGAACAACAACCTTTGCTAAACCATTCTAAACGCTTACTAATCTTTGTAAGCATTTCTTTGAAAAGTTTGTGTGAAGTAATCAAATTGTTTGCAGTGTACGATAAGAATTGAAGTAGTTTTCTTGCGTTCAACTAAAGTGCATGAAATGCGTTTATAAAAGATACAAAATGCGATGATATTTATTTTGTTTCTATCATTTCAATAACACTTTCCACAAGCTAAATTCTCTTATCTAATATTTCAGTCATTTTTACTCGATTCTGTCAGTTCACATTGCTGTTGTGTCTTCATTATTTCTCTAAAGTGAACTCGTGTGATGCGTTTTTCGTGTTTCCAGCGAACGTAAGCATATCTTTTCGAGTGTTTGCCAGCAGTGTATTCTGCGACCTTCAAATAAACACTTCAGTTGATGACATTCTAATGAACACTCGAGTGTCATTTGACTCTCTAGGTTAGATATCGGCTTTGCCATTCGCCTCACGTGAATTCTTATTAATAACTTTCTACACATCTCGCGACCTTTTGTGGTGACACGAACACTACTAGTGTGCATAAAGGCGCCATAATAATGACTTCATTAGTGGTTTGGGGTTTGCTTCGGAGCGCTTGTAGGCGGCTTCATCGAAGTGATTCGTAAAACGAAGATAACTACAATCGGTTTTGGGATTTTCATGGAAATGAATTGTGGTATTAAAAAACTAAGCCACGAATGCCAATTTAACCGTCTTCGATGTGTTTTAGTTGCTTCTACAATCGTTAATTGCGAACGCATTGCTTCTACAGCCTCTCCGTACACCAGTTTCCAAATCCTCGCTATTTCTGCTGAGTTCAATATCCGGAATTCAATACCACGCATTTCCTTGAGATCCGCCGAAACCGGTCTGTCGAGCGGTCGATCGGTTGGCGGTCGGTCGATCGATCGGTCGATCCAACAAGAAAATCGCTGTGCGAGCCGCGTCAGATCGAGTTGCCGATTACAAAATTGCGTTGCGAAAACACCGTCCGCCGCAGCGAAAACGCATGAACATGTGCAGAAAATTTGTTTGCCATAAAATGTGAAATGAAAACTCGCACAAGGAAAATAAAGGCGAGCAAGACTTCTGTTTATTGATCTTTAATGCTGCGGCAACATATTTCGCGCAGAGGAGCAGGCTGAGGTGGGCTGCATACGCGCGCGACCCCAAACATCTCTTTGTTTATAAATTCGGCACGCGTCTGCTTTGTGAGTTTCTGCCACAGATTCGTTCGCTTCTGATGTTCCATCCACCTCTTTTGATTTGTTTAAATGTTTTGCTGATTTTTATCGCATCCACACACATGTATCGCGTAAACAAACGAAGCGCAACCAAATAAACAGAACCGGACGGATCATATTTTTGTGTTGCAATGATATTCCTTCCATGGGGTTTTTTCACAAAAGCTCTTCATTAAGCAAACGTATTTTTCACCCTAATTAAGAGCGGAAAACATTTTTTGCTTCTTCTACTCGTTTTGCGTCTTTTAAACTTTTGATTGAAAATTCGATATAATTTTGCATGGGTGGAAAAAACTGTTGCGAGCGAATTCAGTGCAAGTTTTTGAGTGAGCTTTTTTCTTGTTTATTCATATGAATTTTTCACACGTTCGCAATTAATTTTACTCTATTGTTTTGTTTATTTAATGATTTCCCACTTTTTTGGCCATTTTGGTTCGGTATTTTTTATTCTTGTTTATGGCAAAAATTGGGAAGGTTTGTATTTTAAATAGATTTTCAATCAAGTTATAATCAAGTAGATTGCAAGAAATTTCCACTCGCCTGCAGATAATTCGTAAGTAATTTAAATGAAATGGAGGAATAATAAAACAAAAACTCGGTGATCAGCAACTCTTCTAAAAGCTAAAAATGTATTGAAATCACTAATTCTTGGCGATGTAATATATAAAGAGATTGCAGGATATCGAGGTGGCAAGGCCACGCGTGCATTCCTACTTCTACGAGTAGAAAATCTGATCACCTCGACTAATCGAAATCGGTCGCTCTAAAATGGCAAATGACGTTTAGAAAGTTGATATTTGAAAAATAAATCCAAATTTGCTATTCCAACAAGAACTCAGAAGCTTTCCACACTTTTAATTTTGATCATAATTCGGTTTGAACATTTCACTGCAGAGTACATCACAAGTGTTTCTAATTTTCTGCTCGTACTTGTGTTGTAAATGCTATTTCCTGCGCTATTCCGAAATGATAAACCTGCAGTTGGAGGTGAAATCGTCGAATCTACTGCCAACGCAAAGGTCAGACAGACGACAACACCAGTTCACGATCATCGTCTGTGAAATCAGCACAATTAGACAGTAAGTTGTGTGGCATGCAAGTCGATTACAAGATTATCAGCACTGAATCGTGCAGCAGTAACTTATTGCTCAATTAACGATTAGCCGTAGAGTTAAGTAAGTGAGAATTCGTAATCGTAATCGTTGACGTTGCATCAGCGTGATCGACAACGTCGAGATTGAGTATTGAAAACCTGAAGGAACTCATCTCAACGGAGCGAAGAGATATTCGGTGGAATTAGCATGGAAACCTTTGGACTCGAGAAAGTAGTTCGATCCACGTTACAAAAGGTCTTTTATGCGTATGAATACTAACGAAAAGATGTGGTAACCTTCACTGGTGCTGAGTTAGGAGATACTTTACTTCAAGTTTATGTCTATTCAATAGATACGAGCATCATTCACAGCGTTCAAGCTTCAATTCAGGCGAATCTTGACTTATAATGAGGTTTTCCTCAATTAACGCGATTATTTTCGAGTAGGTTTTCATTGTCGAGTAGTAACGTGGTGCTTGCAAGGTTGTTCGCTGGAAAACAATGCAACTTTGCTTATTTCTCAGATTCTAAGTAACGAAAACTCCGCTATATATATTCATTGCGATCTCAATTTGATTTCTGGCTAATAAAATCAAGCTAAGTCTGTTCTAACAACTTCGAAAGGGTAGCAACCATTCAGCTAACTTCCGCACAGGTTTGCATTCCACAGAAAACAACAGCCACAGCAAATAGAAAGTATATATTTTATGTAGCATATATCCTCCGATTTCCATAATCCAGTGTGTTGCGGATTCCACAATCCACAATTGGAGACGAAAGGCAGCAAAAAGAGGGAAACAAAGAGAAGGGAAATTAACAAGAACGACATTCTCAACAGTTTTAACCATCGACATACCGTAAATTATTTCTTCACGATAAACTCAGTGCAGTAATAATAAAAGGTTACGCGACAGACACGGAGAAAAAGTCACCAGGGCTAAATTTATGTGGCAGCCAGTAATTATGTGGGCCTTCAGCAGCGAGCGAGTGCTGTAAATTTGTACGACGTACGCCCGAAAGTACTCGTAGCATAAAATATTGCCGAGCTGATAACCAAACCGATACTAGATGGCTGCACCGACCGCCGACCGGACCGAACAATGAAAGATATTCAGCTGGTGCAGCTTTCGGTCAAAGCTGGTCTACGCCGAAGCACTGCCGTCAATCCACTGCCTCCGCACGCTTCACGGTCCACACGATCCTGTGCGGCTGCACCAGGAATATTTGTTGCCATTAAAAATTTGTAGCCAGCATTTAACACCTAAGTAAATTTAAAACAGTCGGCTTTTTCTCTAGTTTCAATTAGATTGCCGCAAACGAGTAGCAAACAATTTAAACGCCTGTTTGTGGGGGTGGTGGACTTAATTAGACGAGCGGTTCGACGCTCTAAGTAATGAGCGCCAGTATTCGGCTGGCTGATTTTGCATTTTTTCGAAAACCGCAATTAAAACCGAGGACCCACACAGTTGAGTGCAGCCTGTAAATCGTTATAGAGCTGAATTTTAATTAAGTACTCGTACTTTTGCTATTTTAATTGAGTTAGCAGATTTTGAACCGAAATTTAGAAGGTGTTCTTGGTGCTTATTATACTGTAGGTTATTTTTAAACACCTTCAAAACCTTTAAATACTCCTGATCCCCAAATATATCGAGCCTCTTAAAATGCTTTAGAGGCTTTCAAGTACTTCGAATACTAGTTTCAAATTTTCGAATCAACAAAGAAGCGCTAAAATACCCTAAAATGAATTATATAATCCTCTCATACAAACGCATCTTCTCTCTATCTCTCCCTCTCTCTCTCTCTCTCTCCCTCTCTCTCTCCCTCTCTCTCTTTCTCACTCCCTCTCTCTCTCTTTATCTCTCTCTTTCTCTGTTCTTTCTCTCCCCTGTTGCTCCTCTCTCTGCCTCTGTCAATCGTTCTTTCGCTCTCTGTCTCTTTTCTCTCTCTCTCTCTGATTTATCTTTAAACTCTCTCTCTCTATCTCTCCCTCCCTCTCTCCCTCTCTTACTCTCTCTCTCTCTCTCTCCCTCCCTATATTCCTGTCTATATCTATCTCCCTCTCTCTATCTCCCTCTTTCTCTCCCTCCATCTCTCCCACCCTCTCTCTGTCCCCCTCTCTCGCTATCACTCTCTCACTCTCTCTCTATCTCTCCCACCCTCTCTCTGTCCCCCTCTCTCGCTCTCACTCTCTCTCTCTCTCTCTATATCTCTCTCTCTCTCTCTCTCCCTCTCTCTCTCTATTTCTCTCTCTCTCTCTCTCTCTCTCTCTCTATTTCTCTCTTAATCTCAGTTTATCTCTCTAATCTCTCCCTCAAAGTGGTCTTAATTCTAATTTACTTTATTAACCGTTTACTCTCTCAACTCCATTTTCAGTTACATAAACAGGCCACTCTGAACCGCCGCTCTCAACCTCAGAGAGCCGAGAGGCTTCAAATAGTGAAATAACACCAGATGCAGAAGGACGGCGAACAGCTGAACAACATGCTGCCCTCAATTCTACGGACGGTGGTGGCATTTAATATGTTTGCCATCATTGGGATGACGACGCAGGCATTCGCGCTGCCCATCACATCGCAGCCCATCGAGAGCACCGCGGAGAACCTCGCTTGGCAGGCGTGGATCATGATGCCGCCGCACCAGCAGAGCCAGGAGAAGTCACGCAAAGTGACTCCAAAATCGATATTCGTTCTGCCGAATCGCGTTCAGATACCCGCTCCTGTGGTCGCCGCAGAGGCCCAGCAGTGGACGGGGGAAGCCGGCAGCGGCAGCGGGTTCTACGCACCCATCGAGTGCCCGCTGGGGCATCGGCAGTTCGAGTCGCGCTGCATACCGACGCTCGATATCGATCGCGAGCAGCTGCTGATACAGGAGCTGCAAGCGCTGTTGCAGCAGGGCGGCGGTGGCGACAACAGCAGCAGCAACAACAACTACGATTATGACTACGACTACAGCGAGGAGGAGGGGGCTGCAGCACCATTCGGCGCTAATGGCGGGCCGACCGTGATGTACAAGAGCAGCAGCGAGTCGTCGTCATTATCGCTTCCAACGGTGGCCGGCGTCACCAACTACGATGACGGAGAGCGAGCCGTCGCCCACCAGGACTCCCCACTGAAATTCAACTTCTTTAAATCGAACTACCCGACCAACGTCGACAGCAACCACAACCAGACGCGATCAGTTGACGCCGCGGGGCCCGAAACCAACACCAATTCCTGGGAAGGTTCGGTCCCGCTCCTCGCCGATCCCAGTCAGTCGAATGGAACTGAGACATCGACGGTCGAGGGAGAGAAGAGAGTAAGCGGTAGTGTTGGCAGCAGCAGCACCGAAAGCGGCCACAATGGCACCACCATCGCGCCGAACACTGAGCCGAGTCGCTTTTCGTTGATCGACGTCGATGCCATCATCCTGCCGGCTGCGTCAGGACACGCGCAGCCACACGAGGTGTCCCTCCTCAAGGACGACCAAGAAGTGCAGCTGATAACTACTGTTGCCGATCGGCAAGAGGGTCGCCCAAGAGATGCTGTCGCAACAACGACGAAGCATTTCGATATCACAGATTTGCTCAAAGCTGATTCATTGCTGCCGTTGCACGGTAAGACAGAAACAGCAACAATAACGACAGCAACAGCAACAGCAACACCATTAACAACAGTGGCTGGAACAACAGCAACAGCAACACCACCACCACCCCCCACATCAATACAAACAGCAGCGGCAACCGCATCAGCAACACAGTTGCCATCGCTCGCAACACCACTGACAGCAGCAACACCGAACGGACCAGCATCTCCAACAGCAGTCAATCACCACCCCACCGCAGACACCACGTCGCTGCTTTCAACCGTAACGCACGAGGAGGCGAGTACGCAGCCGCAGACGCTTGCCGAATTGCTGGAGGAATCAGATCGGCATTCCGACGGCGAGCAGGAGGAAAAAGAGGATCGCGAGCGCAGTGTCACGTTGGACAGCCTGGACGACGAAACGGAAACCAGTGAAGCGGAGACCACAACAGATCCGGCTCCGCCCACGACTTTCCCGCCATCTGCTGCGGAGACCACTGCGAACGAAGACGCGACGACAACCGTCCTCACTGCCGAATCCGAGCAACAGTCGCCCACAACAAGTAAACAGCACGCGGCACCGGAGGAGACGAAAGTCGAACCGGTTGAGGAAGAGATGCAGGGCGCCCGAAGTCATGGCGGTGATGACGACGACCTGTTGGCCAGCCAAGCGACACCGTTATCCACTGTGAGCGCCACAACGAGCGATGGCGATGGCGATGGCGATCGTTTTGGTGATGGTGCTGGTGATCGCGTCGGCGACGATGGTGATCAGCTTAACTATCGGTCTGCGAATGAGGAGGCCGCTGCGACTGCATCTGATGGCTTGGGTAGGCGGCACACAGTGGGCGAGGACGTAGGTTTGGCATTGGAACAGATACCAAAGAGCACGATAATAACTACAACACCACCACCAACAACAACAACAACAACATCAGCAACAACAACAACAGCAACAACATCGACAACATCGAAAACTGTAGCTAGAGAAACTGATATCGCTGAGGAATTGCGGGTCATCAATGAGTTGGTAAAGAGTAGGCGGCAGGCGGCTGCGAAGAATAACACAGCAGCGGCAGCAACAGCAGGAACATCAGAAAGTATAACAAACATAACAACGTCAACGGACATGCAAGGAACAACGATGACTGAAACCGATACGCGGCCCACACCCGTCGCTGGCCGTGATGTCGCCGCCGCCGATGTTGGTTCAGCAGCAACACTAACAGCTGAAGAAAGTATCAGCTCAGCAAAAACAACAACGCAAAGAACAACAACGACACCCGAAGGTAGTGAGGTGGCACCAACGTTGTGGTCGAAATTGATGCCGATGTTGGGTTTGAGTGCAACAGTAACACATGAAACACCACAAACTACAGTAAGAACAGCTGAGACAGTAACTCCAAAGGTAATCAACACTGCAACAGCCGCAGCCGCAGCAACAGCAACACCTACAGCAACAATAACAACTGCACCGAAACGCAATTTCAGTAACAATGCTAACAACCGAAACAGCAAAATAATTCGATTAAAACGGCCGAGTTCAAGTGGTTTGAGTCAGAAAGCAAAGAAATTAGCAAAACCAGCAACAGCAACAGCGTCGTCCGCTTCCACAACAAGAAGAACGCCGTGGACTCATCTGCCCTCCAGAGAGTTGTCACCGACATCGGAACCATCCGATGACGACAGCTCATCGCCGTACTGGTGGCTGCCCATCAGTTGGCGGGTGGACCACCCAGCTGCGTCCTCCTCGGCCACCAACCCACCTCCGCGTGCCGCTGCCACCGAACAAGACTCGTCGCTGCTGCTGCGCTTCTGGTCCGCGTTTCCGGGCCACAAGATCAGAGCGAAAGAATAGCGCAGAGGAATCGAACTTACGTTTTTAGTCTGAAAAGAATTTTTTCAGTCGCTGAAGCCAAAATATTACAATGAGCCGACCGACCGCCCACCCAACCGATCACCCAATCGACCACCCAACCGACCATCCGACCGACCAACCGACAGACCACCCGTTCGAGCACCCGACCGACCACCCGACGGACCACCCGACGTACCACCCGACGTACCACCCGACAGACCACGCGACAGACCACGCGACCGACCAGGCGACCGACCAGGCGACCGACCACGCGACCGACCACCCGACCGACCACCCGACCAACCACCCGACAGACCACCCGACAGACCACCAGACCGACCACCAGACCGACCACCCGTTCGACCAACTAATCGATCATCCAACCGACCGCACAACCGACCACACAACCGACCATCCTAACGACTGACTATGCTGATCATCGAACCTGACTGACGGTTTAACCGGTTGATTATGATTATTACATGGTTAATCGACAGCTTTCGTTTGAAGGCTTGATTAGGCAGTCGAAGAGCCATTAATTGTAAAAGCCTCGATTTTCGGCTAATTAGACCTTCGATTAATCGGCTTTCGAGTTAATGGAGTATATTGGAAATAATCGAAATCTGATTTTGGTTATTTTTGCAATGATTTCATTAACTGAACAATCAAGTGATTTGGCATGTTTGGTTTATCGGTAAATCGCGTTTACTGTCTACTCGACTTTTAAACGAAGGCTGAACTTTAATCGATTAATGGGTTCGAGATCAAAAATCGAAGCACTTGAGCTACAGAACTCGACCGAAGTGCTTACACGGGAAGCACTTTTGGGGCTCTTCGGTCTAACTGATCACAGCAAACAGCAAAATAAATCGAACAAAAAACTGCAGCAAGTACTAAATCACAAAAAAAGAAACAGAAAAAATCATTTGCCGATATGAAAGCAACTTCAAACTGTTAGAAGCTGCAAAATGCGTTCGCTTTAGACTGCAACAAAAAGCAGCCGGTGGTTGGGGGTGCGTCACGGGAGGCGGGCAATTGGAAGCAGGATGGGCGTCGCTTGTAAACGAGTAGCAACATTTCTTGTGATTTTTAACAGTAGCTCGTGCGATGCTTTTAACGAATTTGCCGTAAATTTATTAACTCTCGATGTCGTTGTAGATATTTTAAGAGCTCACCGTTGTTGTTGTTATAACAGTCTGTATATGTTTTGTATAAAGTATTTTTTATTTTCCTTAAAGTGCGAAATCGTCTAGCTAACAAATCGTATTGTAATTAAGTTCAAAGCAACATTTGTAATCAGTAGAAGGCAACTTTATCAACTTAACTGTTTTATGTACAAATTAAAAAAAATCTTTTAGTAATGAAACCTAACATAATTTTTAATAAAAAAAACTAGAATTAGACATGCGTGGAAACCCAGAGAGATTCATCAAAGCGCCAGAAATGTGTAAACCCAGGAAAAAGTGGGGATGGGAATGTGGAGAAATCTGTGAGTAGAAATCGAAGAATTGCAGGTGAAATACAGAAGTTTGGAGAAAAAAAAGTAGAAGGGATGAGTTGTGCACTAAAGTACTGAAAGTAGGTAAATTGGGAGAAGTTAGGAGCACAAAGAGACCATCGTGAGTAGAATCTTGCACAGGATGACACGATGATTTCGAAAGATTCGGAACGATGAAAGCGAACGATTCGAAATGACTACGGTAGAGATCGCTAAAAACTGAAGGAGTTTCTAATAAAGAGGAGTCGTGAAAATCCCAGAATTAAGAGGCTGGGGAAAACGTAACTGATGAAAGAGATGCGGTGCAGTGCAATAGATACCTGTCCCTCTCAGCCTGCACTGAAAGCATAGAACACTATTTTTTTAAAGTTCACAGCGAGGCACACGGATGGTTTGTTCCGCTTCTACCTTAACAAGTTTCTCAAATATTGCGATAATGTTTGGCATCCATCTACTCTCTTAAACTCTCTTGCACTCTCCCTTTCCCTTCTGTGAGTCCGATTAGAAAATTGTCACCATTGCACGTTTCTTACACGAAAAGCAGAAGTCAAATATTGCAAGAACCGGTGGCGGGTTTCCACGCATTAAAGAGCTTTCATATCATTATAGAACTAGGAAATCCCCCCTATATACATTAGAGAATTAAGCAATGGATCATATTTTGTGTTACCTCTTGTCTATGCTGGAGCTCGCCTTGATTACGTGCGAGATATCCGGAATTATCTGTTGTCTATATCTAGCTGTTGCTCTTGTATCGAAACGATCTTGTGAACTTCTATATGCGCTATAATTCTCAGTTCACTTTTGTAAATACCATCCGCAAATATACTAGCTACTTAATATTAAGATGCTCCGATAGTCTATACTCATGTGCACTTTAGAGTTTTCGCTGGAATGGTCGATAAAAGATCTTCTGAGATCAAAGAAATGTACTCACTCGTAGAATAAGAACAAAAATCAGTTTTCAATAAAGCAAAAAACTTCAAAAAGCGGAAAGAAAGCATTTAAGAGGATGAAAAATAAAAACAAATTGTTATCAAGGGAAAATCGTTTTGATTTTTATACACTGCAAAAGAGGGGGAGGAGTCTTGGGGAGGAATTGAGGGGAAGATCTTGGATCATCTGCCCCTCAGTTGTACCGCCAGGCTGAAGAAACAGTTTAAATCTTTCGAGACATTTAAAATGCGGGGAGAACAACTACTACGATTCAGTTTTCGCTGAAAATAAGTAATTAGTTTTTTCCGCCTTATAATGTGGGCTGCAAATGGGGAAAATTACCCCCTGGACACTGTAATTTCTAGGGAAATATATTCTGGGCGGAAAAAACAGGTAAAATATGTTCTTTGCTTCTGAGAGTCGGGTTTTCAGCGAAGACTCGTTTTAACAGTTTTTGACTTAAGAGAATATTAAGCTTAGTTTAAACTCAGTTCAGAATTATTTCAAATTATTTCAAGGTAAGTTTAAATCAAGTTTAAATTAGTTTAACTGACTATAAGTTAAGCTGAAATTAACCTAAACTTAAAAGTTCAGCATGCATTGTTGTGACTACACGGGAACACTTCGATACAACATACGATAGATTAACCTCACAAAGTAAATTAATTTCAAATAACATTAAGAGTGTCCTACAGCGATTGCGTAAAAAACTCTTCAAAAAACATCGTCTGTGAAACGTATGCGTCTCAGAGAAGTCAAGCAGGTTTTGAAGACGAGGATTCAGAGAGAGGGGAAGGAAAACATTTGCACCACATGCGAGACATTATTGCGCAAATTCAGGATTCGCAAGGCTAAACGAAGAATTTATTTTTATTTACCTGCTGCATGAGTGACTGCGGGAGGAGGAGGGGAAGTTTGCTTGTTTAAGTGATTGCTGATTGAACAACCCTAACGGCACAACGTTCGTTTAAATGTATGCGTGCCCTTCGAGGCGAGAGCCGCCATCAGATGTTGTTTGCCTTCAAAAATTACTTTCATTACGTCCTTAGCACGCTTTTAGCCAAATAGAATTCTGTTACTTATACAAATCTGACGGTATCTCTGCTATATCTGGCTCTGTATTATTTCAGCTTTCAGTCAACCTCACCTCCTCTGCTCCTCCGCCTCCTCCGCTCCACCGCTTCCACCGCTCCTCCGCCTCCTTTGCTGCGCAAACAACAAATGCGAATGCAAATCATGCGCGTAATCGTAGCTCAAGTCAGCTTCATTATTGCAAGTCGAAGTGCGAAACCGCTCGATAATCAGCGTGGGTGTGGCACGCTTCCCGGAACACCTCCGTCCACCCCTTCCCGCACCGCCGAGAGCGAGCCGCCTTCCACTTGACTTCACGCTAACAATTTGCTTACTTATTTGCATTTAATGCAAGCACTGGAAGCTTCGTTACGGCGCTCGCTCCGAAACAATATTGAGTGAATCCCAACTAAATTTCACGCCTGCTGGGCCACCTGGAAGTCCTCATTGAGCACTGGTGGCACACATGAATGCGGCTGATTGCGGTGAATACGATTTACTTACCATCTCGACGGCATAGAATTCGACGTGCCATCGAATTCACTTGCGATGCTTGTTTACGGCCGAAATATACGGGGTGGGCGGACAAATGGAAAGCCCTGCATGTCCGGGTGGTGATGGGGGAGGCGAAGGCAAGGAAGAACTACAACATCACAAAGTTGTGTCGGTTGTTTATATGGTAGAAATTATTTAAGTGCAGAGTGAATTGCTTCGAAAACAAAGAGTTTTGCTCGTTTAAAAGCTGTAAATATTGAATATGCACCCAGTTGAGTGGAACATTGTGAAGAGATTTCAAAACTTCAGTTCATATTGCGATTTCCAACTCCGTAGCTAGAAATCTTAGCCGTTTGACGACGTGAAAATAAGGAAGAAATGTGAGAAGGAGTATGAGTCTCGATCAAGCTAATTTCAAATTGCTGAATCTTCCTGCAGGATGCGAAAATGCACCCACTAAACATGAGAGCAACAGCAAAACTACACTAATTTCGGTGGCTTTTAATGCCCTTGAAGCCGTCAAGTGGCGAGTGCAACACACACACACACACACACACACACACAAGCTCACACGTACACAAGTAAGTACTTAGCTAAATTAACATTTTGTTTTTTGCTCTGATGCGCTCCTCAATTATCATTAGAAAGCAAAGAGCGCGTTAGAGTAACGAGACAAGTAAAACTAGTTACAGCACAGGAAAGCAGAGCAAAGCGCAAAATATGAAAAGAAATAAATAATCACAAGAAGCTCATAAAATAATAAACTCATTAAATTTAAGCAGTGGAAAGGACACCGGAAAAATGCACAAACACACAGACACCGCATCCAGATGCGGACCACAGCAACCACATCGAGATACTTAAGGCATGATTAAGAGACACTTCGAGACTTGAGACAGCGATGTGTGGCAAAGCAGAAATGAGGAGCTCGCAGCGTATCCTTATTTAATGGCATTACAACTGAGAATTCAGCTGGCAATGTTGGTCCGCAGTCCTTGCGGAAGGTAATGAAGAGACAGCAAACGAGGCAGATGGAGTGCGGCACAGAAAGTGGACACTCAGTGGGCGCGTAACAAAGGGAAGGATAAAACAAGCGAGTTTCTAATTTTCCCCCACATCTATTCGCTAAAATGTGAGGAAACTCTGAGTTTTCCATGCAGGAAAGTGTATTTTTTACACGTACATTTAAAATTCCTTCAGTGAAATTCTCACCACACTGCGCTCTCTCTTGCGGAGAGGAGAGCGTGTGAAAGTAGCGCACAGTTCGGAAATACGCCGCCTGCAAAATAAGTTAAAAAACAATTGTAACACCAAACGAAACTTGAACGTATTTTTTAGCGTAAGTGAATTTAATTGAATGCATGAAACCACTAATTTAATCAAGTTAATTGATTACAACTAAGTTAATTAATTACTATGCTTAAAATCTCATCAAAATTAATCATATTTCAGTTGAGTAAACTATTGAAAAATGAAGATTGCACGTGGAATTTGACCAAAGTTTCCTACGGATTTATCAAGGAGCGGATCAAGTCCTCGTTTGCCGAAATGTCCATGCTGAAGAATCGGGACCGCCTCACCAAGCGCTCATCCTCCTCCGACAGCGCGTACATGTCCTCGATCGGCAGCAAAACCTCCACCTCGTTTGGTGTCAGCAGCTTCCTGGCGTCCTTCCGGAAGTTCTGTATCTTCACCGTCATCTCGTTGTACGCCAACATGAAGTTCTCCAGCGGAATCTCCGGGCTGCGCAAGTATTTCGCCTCGATCATGTCGATCTCGACGATGAGACGAAGCAACAGGAAGTCGGCGTACCTCTTCTGCGCCTGCAGCTCCGAGAGCTCCTCCAGCCAGACGAGCGGCCGCGTGCACAGCCACACGACGAGGGCCAGGAACGCCAGCACCGTCAGCACCATCAGCAGCAGCAGCGCGAGGACGAAGTGGTTGATCTCGGTGAAGCAGATGACGGCGAAGTTCCGCCAGAAGATCAGGTCCCGGTCGTGGTACTTGAACTGGTAGTCCAGCAAGCCGACGCACACCGCGGTCAACACGGACACGAACCAGATGCAGTGGTAGTGCTCGCGGAAGATCTGGTGCAGTTTCTGGCGAATTGTGGGCATGATAGGCGGCTTCCCTTTCAAAGCGTGAATTTAAAATTTTGCTGCTTTCATAAATTTTCTGCTGCTCTATTCACTGAATAAAATTTGTTTGACTGAATTCTGACATTTTATTCTCTCTAATAATCTGGAATTGATTAATTTTACAAGGTAGCGAAACTGAAATCATTCAAGGAAAGTAGAAGCCTTCTAAGAAAAGCGATAAAGCGCCTCAGCTTTCAGAAAGCGGGGCCGTCATGCGTTCATACGTCTGCACGTGCGTCCGTACGTCTCTCCGTACATCCGTCCCGCGTGAGGCGCGTTATGATTCTGTATATTCAACACACTTCGTCGTCCTTGGCCTTGCAATATCGTAGCGAAGTGGGCCAGCCGCCGGTGAAGCGAGTAATTGGTGTCGACAGCTACATTTCGCGCCCTTCGGATGCATTGCACTTGACGGGAGTCACGGTCGGCGCGCGGCGCGTACCTCGGGTTAAAACAGGTGGGAGATGCCACCCCCTTGACTAATCCAGCCCACACCCATCAGTCTACTATCCCAGTTAGTAAGTAATAATCACGACAAGTTTGGTTAAATTGGTCGCCGCGGTTGAAGATACACGCGGTCTCCAACCCCCGCACAACGACCTTCACTCATATTCGTGTTTTCTACTTTCTTTAAATTTTCTATTTTTTCGAATTTTCTACTTTCTCTAAATTTTCTACTTTCTTTCAATTTTCTACTTTCTCCAAATTTTTCGCTTTCTTTAAATTTTCTACTTTCTTCAAATTTTCCGCTTTCTTTGAATTTTCTACTTTCTTTGAATTTTCTACTTTCTTTAAATTTTCTACTTTCTTTGAGTTTTGACTTACTTAAATTTTCTACTTCCTTTAAATTTTCTACTCTCGTAAGCTTGTGAAATTCTGTCAAACGGAAAATTTTCTAGACGACAAAAGTCTTGCCTGGATTTAGTGAAGCAAAATTTATTAAAATTTATTTCTTCTAATTTTAGAGAATAAAAATTTGTGAATCCACGAAATTCCGACCACACGCTTAAAGAAGAAACTCCACTTACCATGCTGAGAATTCTTCAGAGACTGGACCAAATTTTTAGCGATCACCACCGGTGCATCGGCTTGTCTTCCGCCCTGATCTTGGTTTGGGTCGCCTTCTTAGACTATCAGCTGCGGTACCACGACCGAGACCTGGAATTCTGGTTGGATGTGATCGCCCACTGCTT
This sequence comes from Sicus ferrugineus, assembly GCA_922984085.1. Classification (NCBI taxonomy): domain Eukaryota; kingdom Metazoa; phylum Arthropoda; class Insecta; order Diptera; family Conopidae; genus Sicus; species Sicus ferrugineus. The sequence goes on from OV277351.1 coordinate 29,950,696, forward strand.
CACGGAACTCGACTTCTTCGTGCTCGTGATAGTCCTGATGGCCGTGTTCATGGGGTCCGTGCTTCTGGGCGCCGTCTTTTGGCTTAGCATGGGGCCGGTCGACCGGTACGACGACGTCTCGGAAGCGCAGGCACGGAAGCACTACGCCAACCGACTGTTCCTGCGTCTCATTATCGACGTCGACGCCGTCGAGCAGAAGTACCTGCGCGGCCCGGACGACATTCCGCAGGAGAGCTTCATATTGGCGCACGAAGAGATGGTGGCCGCGGTCGACCGCTTCCGCAGGGACGCCAGGAGACTCGTGACGCTGAACCAGGAGGAGCTCTCGCTGTCGACGGAGGAGTTGTACTCGCTGACGGAGGAGGACGAGCGCATTGTGCGTCGATCCCCGTACTTCCACATGAACATCTCGGTTGATGTGGACTTAGTTATTTCCCTGATAAACCCGAATTCTGATGACATTTCGTAAATTTTGTGTGATCTTTATTTTGTAACATTTCATCGTAATTTAAATAAAAGTCATTTCGACTCGATTCTCGAGAGTTTTTGGTTCGTGAGATTTCTGCAGTTTACATTCAGTCTTGAAGATTTCTATTATATCTTCGTTTTTCCCCCTCTCTGTCTCTCTCTCTCTCTCTCTCTCTCTCTCTCTCTCTCTGTGTCTCTCTTATCGTCCTTTCTTGTCTTAAAATTAAATTGCATATTTCGTCACAGAAGAACCTTAAAAATTTACTGTTCGCTTGTCGAAAAAGCAAATCAGCATATAAATTAGAGTGGTCGGAGAGAGGAGGAGAAACGGAGGAATGTTACACTGAAATTTGAGAGCAACTCGATGAAGGGCATCTGCTGATTTATTTCCTCAGATGCGAGTGGCTCAGAGCGAGCTTAAGTAAATTTTAGTGGAAATGAGTATCCCGCGTTGAGAGCGGAAGGAGAGCAGGGGCGCGAAAGATGTGTAGCGCTCTCCGCGCTCTTGTTTCTATTTTACGGACCTATAAAACAAATCGTCCCAATTTAAAACTAACAACTTCTTTTGCAACGAAATTGATTAACGCAAATGCAAATACGGATGAGCACAGACACGCGCATGTATATGTGTATACATACATACATATATGAACCCATATTCACGTCCAGATGTTGTTGCCCGCATGTGAAATCCAGATAATCTCTGGATTAAAAATTTATAAGCAAATCTGCAGTTTATGGCTCGAGCTGCTGTCGACGAGAGAAGCAGAAATCCTTTCAGAAGTTTAACAGAACAGACAAACAAGCCAACAACATCTTATAAACTTCGCCAAACATATGGGAGGACAGAAAATAGAGAGAAACTTTGTGTGGAGTTAGTTTTCGCTGCCCGTTATTGCCTGGCAGTGTGAAATTTTTATCGAATTTGAATTGCGGAAAGCTGGCAACGCAGCAAGTGCAGTTCGGAAAAGTGTAGCAATTGGGAAGGAAAATGAAGAGACGGCAGAAGAGAAGCAAGAGAGGCGTAGGAAAGCGCTCTTCCTCTGGATCAAAAATAACGCAGCTACATCGACGACGAGCTTGTTTCTTATTCGAGAGTTTTCAGCCGAAAAGCGAGCTGCTTTGAAAAGTTCGTAGCAAACAAAATTACACTCGCCAGAGCAGTTAGAAGTTGAGTGTTCAGGGTGGGGGAGGAGTGGGGGAGGATGGCCGGGGGTGGGTTGCATGACGATGTGAGAAAGTTAAGTTGCAAAGATTCTATGAAGTACTCGGAGCAAATTCAACTGACCTCGTTTACCTCAACTGACACAGCCAGGAAAAGCATTGAGATGCTCAAGAAGTCATGGATAAAGAAATTGAGATAACATTGACAGTGACAACAAAATGCCGCAGTGAAAACCACTTAAAACACTCTGTAGTCAGTAACAACAAACGAAACTATTTAAAAATAGTGCGCGATTCCACGACGAATGGGCCAAAAATCGTCACACAACTGTGCTCGCCTCTCGCCGATTTCGATTGATTTCCCAGATGTCGAAACATTGCGTGGATAGCGAAGCCAGAATGACAACAACACATCTAAGTAACCCGCTTCGTTAACCAGACATCGCCTCTCAATGTCGCCTCTAACTTCAAGTTGTAGAGGAATTTCCGATGAATTTCCCTCTACTTTTAGAGCGAAAAGATATCAATGATGCATTGATTTCATCTTCTAGTCGTACTCCTGACTTGTGTGTGCGAGTGGGTGTGTCTGTTTGTGTGTGTGTGTGTGTGTGCAGCAAGGACTTGCAGAAACTATCCCGCTATCAATTCGGTCCTGAATATCCGACCTTCGCCAGCACACCGAAAAACATGCTGTTGCTTCCACTGCAGTGCCGAATGCGTGATTTGCAACTTCTGCCATAAAAGTTTCCTCGGCAGCTGGAGAAACTATTAAAGTGAATTTCAGCAACTTCAAAGCGCCTCCAGCCTTTAATTTCTTTCAGACTGCGCGTGAAAACTTGAGATGAGTGCATGTGTGCGCGTTTCAGGAGCGGGTTTATCTACTCAAGTTAAAAGTGTTTCACGTGTTTATTTGCATCCGAGTTTATTTGCAGGGAAAATGAAAAGAAAAGCATGTTGATTCCCAGAGACCGACGACAGCATTCGGTAATTCGCGAATCTAATTCTGCGTACGAGGACAACTCAACTTCTGGGACATCGTCTTGCGAAACATGTGGGCCGTCCATACCATTTCCGGGGGAAGATTACGGTCGCACTCTGAAGGTTTCCCATCACTTGAATGCGTGTGTCCTGTTGGCGTTTCCGTGCGCGTTTCGTTCGGTTGCTTGATGCAGCCACAGGACCGTCGGCGCTTAAAGGCGTTTAAAAATCTCAATAACTTTTGCAGCTTCAACAATTACGTCTCAAAATTCTAGAAATTGTGAAATTCTAAAGCTGTATTAATTAAAACTGCGAACATTAAATTACATTTTCGAAACAAGGTTGACGTCAGGCAGAATCAATTATCAGTCAGGTTCTCAGCAAGCTCGTTCTGCGTGGCCATCGTTGTTGTTGTTGTTGTAGTTATCGTTGTTATTGTTCTCGTTATTGTTGTCGGCATCGCTCTTGTTGTCGTTGTTGCTGTTGTTAATTTCAACACATAAGATACACGTTGAGCGAAGAGTTTTGTGCTGCTATTTGAGTTGCAACATCCGGCGGAAAATCAAATTTCCACACACTCACACACACACACACATCTATAGACTCCGTTAGTCGGGTTAAAGTTGACGCAAAAAGCGATGTTAAACTGAAATAACAACCAGAGAAACAAGAAAACAACAAAAAAAGCGACGAAGAAACCAATTAATTGAAAAAATTTCCGTAGTAGTTTTTCTACTACTTTTTAAGCGGAACAAAACGGAAATGAACGGAAGGGAACTTTTGCTGAACGTCATCTGGACGCGAGAACAAACATCTGCTGAAATTCCGGCACACGGGATGGCGATGGCGAGGCGATGGCGAGGCGATGGCGGTGGCGGTGGCGATGGCGGTGGCGGTGGCGATGGCGGTGGCGATGGCGGTGGCGGTGGCGATGGCGATGGCGATGGCGATGGCGATGGCGATGGCGATGGCGATGGCGATGGCGATGGCGATGGCGATGGCGATGGCGATGGCGATGGCGATGGCGATGGCGATGGCGATGGCGATGGCGATGGCGATGGCGATGCCACTGCTGGTAGCGATAAGATGCGGCGATTGCAACTTAAACGGATTTTGTGGTGGAGGCGCGTCTCTACAAGGGCGGGTGGGGGGTGGCATCGGTAGCGGAAATCATCAGCAGCAGCAACTCGGATACTTATTTCGGCGTGCAAAACAACAAACGAATTACGCCGTTCATAGCTGCCGCGGTGTGTGTGTGGATGTGTTTTCGATGGAGGAGGCAATGTGAGTGATTGTGTGTGTGCGTGTGTTTGTTTGTTCGCCTTTATTTGCGTGGGACTCTGTGTGGGTTTGTGTGTGTGTGTGCGTATCAAATGGCTGGAAGCCTTTGGCAAGCGCGAAGATTGAAATGGAAACAAATTGCTCACAACAACAACAACAGCAACAACGGCAAGCAAACAACCTAAACAACAACACAAACAGCAGGACAAACTGAGGAACAACGACAGCAGGAACCCCAAACGACGAGCATCAGCAAGGAAAAAAGTTGATTTGGCTCTTCCTGCTTCTGCTTCCGTTCCGCCAGTTTCGCGTCAGTCAGCCGCGCCCAACCACCGCCTCCCCCAATGCGAACCCCTTTCGCGATGCTATTCGACGCCTGATTGAAGCCACGCAACTCGAATGCTTCCTCGCTCGTCCGCTGTCGATTGTTTGTTATTTTTGTTTGCCGGTGGAGGAGGGATGGTGGTCCGCGGAGGGGTGTTGGGGTCGGGGGAGGGGGTAGGGTAATGCGACTCTCAGACAGAGAGAACAGTGCAGTTCTCCGGCAAAGAAAAGGCTGCGTGGGAATAACTTTCGTCAACAAACGTTTCCATCTGAAGAACGCGCATTTTCCGTTCTTGTTCACTGCTGCTTCTCTGCGATTTCCTCGTGACTCCGCATCTCTTGTGTGTGTGTGTGTGTGTGTGTGTGTGTGTGTGTGTGTGTGTGTGCAGCCCGCTTGCTGAGTAGCAATCGATGATGCCTCCGCACCAAGTCGATCGCAGCAGCCGGCACTTCAGCTGGTTAGCAATCGCACTCCTTGCAGTGGTCCGTGTCCTCGTGAAGCGGCTGCTCCTGACGCACATTTGCGTGGCTGTGAATGCTGCTGCTGCTGCTGCTGCTGCACTTGTTACGCTCTCGTCGACTGACTATTGTTGCTGCACGAGTCTGCTGTTGCTGCTGCACGAGTCGGTTGTTGTTGCTGGCTGCCGCCGTTTTGAGCCGGATGGCCACTTCAAGTTTGGATTTCAAGTGAAAAGTTTCAGCGCGCTGATGTTTATTGTTGTTGCGTTCTTCTCATCCCTTTGTTGCACCTCGCTGTTTCTCATCCTGAGTGTTGGTTTTACTTCTCGCACTCGCGGCTCTCGAAACGTGCTGCCGCTCACCACAATAGTCGCCGACAGCAGAGTTTAGCAACTTGTTGTTAGTCGCCGTCGATGTCCGTCCCCGACGACCACTCGACGCTCTTCGGTCTTGTTGTGCGGGTTGTCGTTGTTGTTGCCGTTGTCGCTCGGTGATTTTTATGGCCCAATAAAGTTTTATTAGTTTTGCCAGTTGTTATAATTTCCACTTCGGCTTTTCAATTGCATGCGAAATGAAAATGGAAAATTGAATCTCGGTTTCTCGTTTCCCATGGCGTAGTTGTTGTTGCTGTTGTTGTTGCTGTTGTTGTTTCGATTGTTTTAGCTGCTATGGAGGTGTTTGTTTGTTGTCTAGTTGCAACAAGGTTATTACGGTGATGAGTGCTTTTTAAGTGTTACGAGCGGTACGTCGGCACTTCAAGAGCGTCCTGCGATCGCATTCAGGGAGGCTGGCGTTTCATTTGCTGTGCGCGTGTGTGTGTGGCTGGAATTAGTGTGTTATTATTATGTGTTGTGTGTTGTTTATTCAAGACCACCAGCAGGTGTAAAAAAATCCTCTAATTAGTTTTTCCGATGAAGAATGGATGCACTTGGTTACGCTTGAAGTCTGATTTCTACCTCGCAACACCCGCTTTTCCTTAATAGAACACAAAGTTCACCTCCTTTCGCCGAAAGCCCCCCCGATTTTCCCCCAAAACATTGGCAATTTCGTACGAATTTCCGGAATGAAATCACTGAAGGGGTTAAACTGAAGCTGGATGAGTCGTTCATCACTCCGAAACAAAACTCGATTATATACGATTTAAATCAAATTTTAAAATGAAGTCAAATTTTCGGCAAACCCAAATTCGAACTAGATCTGCTGGAATGACGTCTCGCAGGGAGGCACATCACGCCCGATAAAAACTAAAACAAATCCGTGGCGCTCTCAATGCGGATAAAACGCCAAAAAACAGCGTCCATCGAGCGCGGTTGCCGGGAAGGGCTAGAAAAACCCTCGGAAAAGTCTCCCAGCTGTAAACTCCAGCTTCGCATCAGCCACCAATAAAAAGCCACCTGACAAAAGCAGAAGAAAGGGAAAAGTACACGATCTGGGGGAATTCAGTGTGGCGTCCTGACTTCGTTGGCGTTTATTTGCATATTCATTTTTTCCAACGCGGAATTTAATTTTCAGATTAAATTCTAAGTTCTCACAAAAAGTGAGCCACCAACAAAAAGCCGAGCGACTGTGAGGCGAAACGAAAACCAGCGGGCGTTGGGAAAGAAAGAAACAGAGTGCTTTTGAGCCCTTTAACTTTTTGAACCCGTGAGCACTTTTGCTACTTGCACGCTAGAAAACACTAGAATTGTATTTAAATGGTGTTTTCTGAAGATTTTCTATGGCCAACTTCACCGATCGTACAGATGAAATGGCCTCTTCTATATACATAAAAATGCGTGACTTATTCCTTGTTGGGATACTGATTCCGAATTTGAGACTTATTTTGGATCCATTTGTCGCGTTTGTCATATTGCTGACTTTTTCTGCTCATCTCACTACATGAAAACAGGAATAACCAGCTTTAAAAAGTTGTACGTAAATAAAATGTTGTTTTTTCCATCTGTGATCTATTACACGTGAGTTTGTTTGATAAAAGTTGGAAAGTGAATATAGTAGCTCAATGGGAATATAGAGAAATAAGGTGACTTTTTGCCTTAAATGAGCTTCTCCTACATTAAAGTCGAATTCTGATGTTTTCTTCTATGCATATTAAACTGGAACAGTGCGTTAAGTTTCCAACGCATACGATAGGAAAATTAGCGCGTTTAAGTTAGAATTTCTTAACTTGACTGAGTATATGAAAGCATACAATTGTTGAATCCCTATATAATTTTACGCTTTAACTTTAATGATGCTTGTGAACATCACAATTTGTTATTATTTCTTTTCATACACGTAAAGGTTTTCTCCCGTTCTACTTAAACGTGAAAACTGCTTCTAATTAAAAAGCCATCAAAGCCCTCTTTCGGTTGCAAAGACCAACTAAATTTTTGCCAGATTCAATAAAAGGCGAGATTTTCGTCTCCAAAATAACCATCTCAGCAAAAAATTAGTTAAAGTTGGCGCGCAAACTTTGCGAATCACTGAAGCAATTAATTAACTTCGCACTTCAAATAGACACCATCATCGTTCATTTGCCAATCACCTCCTGGTCTTCTTTTCTGTCAATATTTAGATGAGCCGCCGGACAGGTTTTAATTAAAGTCCGCACAGCACGTCACGTTTCGCCCGCACATTCAGTCCCGCAGTGGCAAAAGTTATACCGAGTTTAATGATTACAGTAAGCACGAGTTTTCACGCAATAAACCCGTGCGAAGATAAATCCATTGATGGTTTTTGGCAATTGTTGATGTTTTTGCTGTTGCTGTGGCGGGCTTTCTTAAGCTTTTTTCATTGCCACGACTTTACTTAATGCCTTTCACAACTTTGCGCAGGACTTTGCTCTGGAGACTTCAGCAGGTTATTAATGAGTGCCGCGGAGATTTCCTACTGCCAGTTAAGACGAATTTGCTTCGAGTTTAATGGCAATGAGAACAAGTACATTTTAGTTAGTAGTAGGGAAATCGTTCTGGGAGGACTATTCCAAGAACGTCAATCAAGTTTTTAACTGAAAATAGCAGAAAAACGAAGCCATTTTTCACTACACTTTATAGAGAAGAGAACAACTTTAAAGATTCGTACATTTTCGAAATGTATTTACAACTATTTCAAGCAAAACTATCTACGGATATTCGGGTACCTTTGCACTGCGTGTAGTATACGTCGGCTTGGACCAAATAATTTCACTTCCATTAACTGTGTCTTCAGTTGAAATGTCAAAAGTTGTTGCACAAATTTCATTTCTGTTCTCTTCACTTCTGTGGCCTTGTCACCCGACTTCATCCGACTATGGAGTTACACTCACACTCACACACACACACACACACACACACACACACACGCCAACACATTGTATCGTGTATATCAGCAGCAACCTGACCACTGCAAAACCACAAGGTTCTGCTAAAAAGGACCAACCAGCTTCCAAACGAATCCAGCCGCACAGGAGACGTACGTGTCCTTGTGTGCGCAGGAATGTGATAAACGACGAAATGAAATTTATACACTTTTACAACAACAACAACAGCAAAAGCAACACCAATAACTGCTTACACATGTATGTAGTTGTAAGTAACTTAAACAAATTGTATATATGTGTATGTGTGACTGATGAAAAAGAAACAAGCCTCGACAGAAGAGAGAGAGAGAGAGAGAGAGAGAGAGAGAGAGAGAGGGAGAGAGAGATATTAAGCTACGAACACCAAGGATAACACAACGGAATTCTTGACAGCAAAAACATTAAACTCCGTTACAAAATGTAGTATAACGGCAAAGCAATTCAATTGCCAGAAAGCGCACGGACACCCACACACACTCGTACTCACTCACCCTGGGGCCGAAATAATGTCTGAGGCCCACAGGTGTCAGAGTGCGAGAAGTAATGATGTGCTGGACCGAAAACAGCAGTAGAAATCGTATCGGAACTGAAATTAAGTGTGCAACAATTCCAGTGCTCGAAACGAAATGATTAACTTGCAGTTGCCGGCGGCCCCGGAGACACACGCCGTGTTCTCATCTTCAGCGATGAGGGTGTAGATGTATTTGTGTGCAGTAAATGCTTTAGTAGTTGATTTCTCCCTAAACTTTGCATTTCCGTGAAAACACACTTTTATTTCAGCGATCGTCGCCATATTTTAATTCCACATCTCGGATGAACTTGACTCTCACATCGAACTCATTCATTGATTGCTTTCCATAATTTTGAAGTCAATAATTTTGAATTCGTAGACTTGATCGCGCTTCAACTCACCCACCACCGATCTGACGTCATTTGAACCAGCGCTGAGTTCGTTTACAGCCACGTTTAGCAACGCGTTCGTTGACTGAGTGGCTTCGAGAATGTTTTGCAAACAAATCGATCCGACACATTCGAGTTAATAGTCTTCGAAATTCATGTGCGTGCCACGAATTGCAACAAGAGCGACAGACATCTGTATTCCAGTGTATTTCGGACTGATTGTTAGGCCGCAATATGCATCACGTTTTCGGGTCGAGCAGGTTTGTTTTTATTTTATTATTTTGTTTTCTTCTTTGTTTGGTTGCGTGTCGCTGATACGATAATGTCGCTGTTACGATAATGTCGCTATTACGATAATGTAGCGCACTGTGTTACTGGGCGCCTAAGTGAAGTAACTTGAAACTGCGGTAATGAACTTTAAGTGGTCCTCAACTGACCCTTAACCGACCCTTAACTCACCCTTAACTCACCCTTAACTGACCCTTAACTGACCCTTAACTGACCTTTAACTGACTCTTCCACCTTTAGGTCGGCAAGCGTGATGACTCATCAGTCCCTTCAATGCTAGTTACGCTTTGGCGGAAAGGGAATTACATTCTCTAAGTTTTGTATATCTTATTTTAGCTACTTATAGCTTGCCTATTTAATCATCCGTCGTATTAAATGAATCTTGAAGTGTTGGTGAGTTTTCAATACCTCAGAATATGCGTGCAAAACACCTCAGAATATACGTGAAGAGCAAATCTCCCGAATCAGCCTGCATGCGGAGGAGAGCAGCGTCTGCTCCACCTTACTTCGAATTCCACCCCGCGACGCAGTAAAACTTTCAACTGATTTATAGGCATCCTTGCGCCTCGAAGAGTCTTTTAAACTGCATTAAGTGGCGTACTTAAAAAATTCCTGGCAAATAAATCAAAAATAATTAAAGTACAGAGACTCGTATAAGCTCCCGCTCCACGTCACTCTGCTCTCCCCACCACGCCCTCTCCACCACACCCTCCGCCTTCCCCGCGGCTAACCACTCCCACTGCACTTGCAGTTTTAAGGCACCAACTGCGATACTGAAAAGCGTCTCACGCTGCAACTCAGTTGCTACAAACGAAAAAGATGCAATTTTGTAACACGTAAGAAACTTCGAGCTCAGTTGCGTTTGCAAAACGACGCAGCCTGCCGCTCTCTGCACCCAACTCGATAAAAACTTGCATGATGTAAAATTAACGTAATACAAGACAAGATTTCGTGGCGAGAGCAGCGAGACAACAGGAACGCCGTGGCGGGCTAGAAGTTCGCCTTCCTTCTAAACTTCTAAGAAGCGAGTGTTTTATATAGCAGCCGGCAAAAGGACGAAGGAAGGGCTGCGGCATGTTTTCGTAGCTGCAGTGATGTAATAAATACACACGAGCAGCTAATTATTCGCAGTTTCCCTTCGTGAGAGTGTGTGCGCGGGAATGCAATTTAAACTGTACAAAATGCTTACCATCACACATGTACAACAGGGCACACTAATGCAGCACACACACACACACAGACACACACACACACAGACACAGACACACACACACACAGACACACACCGACTCCAACGTCTCGTAGACATTTCGAGTTAAGTGGAAATATAAATCAAGTTGAAAAGATGAAAATTCCTACTTCAGGGATACGAATGGCGTTGCAGGGCCGAAGAGCTGAAAAGGAAGCACTCGTAAATAGAACTTTAAATATATTTAGTTGTACCCGAACAATTAGTTAACAAAACTAAATGACAGCATTAGAACTGAGAAGCCTTTTCGACCTCGTTTCGCAACTCTTTCGGACTGCGAATTCCGTTTCATTGTGTCGTCGAATGAAATGCGACAACGGGCAGTCGGAAAGCATTCCGAAATGCTGCTAATAATGACGGCTTCGAATCGAATCGAAAATCCCGCGCATGATGATGAAGTTGAAAGTCAATTTGTGGACTTATTGCGCTCTCAGAAGTAGGGAACAATAATTGAAGCGCTTTGGAAGAAACTTCCTCGCAAGAAAGAAACAACTTTCTCGCGGACACGACTATTTCGTATTTTCGTAAGCATCGTCTTCATTGATCACACGAATCGTGTAGTTATTGGACAGGCGATTCCCCGCCAAAATAGAAGAATCAATCGCGTTTATCGCGAAGGCGATTTCTTTCCAACTCAGTTTTATTAAGTTATTAAAATTCGTTGATTAAAATTCTGAATTCCATTCATCTGGAAAATAGTCCTGCAGAGCACTAAAAAAGTTCACAGCTTTTTCACATGGCAACTCTGTAAATGAAGCGGCATCCATCAACAACAAAAAAAGAAAGAACTTTCTCACAAAATCTCAGCGAGCATTAAAAGAGGCGAAATAAAAAAGTCAACATAAAAAAGTAAATAAAAGAAAGAAGTTTTCTCCAAATATTGTAAATTCTTAAGTAGAGTTGCCAACGCAGGTTGTGCCTTTCGTCGCCACTAAACCTCTCCTCGCCCTGCCTTCCCTACACAGCAACCTTTAGTGTTTAAAAGAAAGAGAGAGAGATTTTTTGTAGAGCTATAACCAGTACAGTGTTATTGCTATTGTCGTTGTTGTTGTTGTTGTTGTTCCAATACATCGCCGCACATTTTATTTCCACTTACACTGCTGATGATGTTGGCTGGTGCAAAATAACGATTGCGACAACATTCAGACAAAATTCCGACACCAAGAGGCGATACGCCTCGTTAGCAAGACTTCCGACGAGGGCTTTGGGGGTGGGAATGGGGATGGGGTCGTGTTAGGAGTGTGACAGCGTGTGTGAGTGTGCGGAAATGGTCGGCGTCAGTGGGTGGGTACAACAAGCGGCACGAAAATGTGAAAAGCGCGATAGTGTGGCAACATTGGCACATCTGTTCGGCGCAGCAGGCATGTAAGCGCTATATAAGCGCTTAACACTTATTGCGTGGAGGCAAATCGTAAATGAAAATCGTCTTACACGTTCTCGCACTTCCATTCCTACTTTGCGGTAATTTAAGCACAAAGTTCAGCTGTAAAGTTCGAAAGCAAATACAGATTTCATTTGTCGGGTTTTCCTCCATTCTTCTCAAATTACGAGTACAATAGCACTGCCAAATTATGCTGTTTGTTTTTCATTATCGCAGAGAATTTTAAATTGTATTTGAAAATCACTACCATATTACGTGTAATAAAGCGAGATTTTTATTTTATTCGTACAACTTAACTGATCTCTGTTCTTAATTACATTCGACCTTTTTTGATCTCTGCTTCCTTTACGGTACGTGAGAAGCCCAAAAGTAAAATTTTCGCGCATCCCCCTCTCGCCGATTTTCTCATTTCCGTACTTATGCAGCCGCTGTGATTCGTGCCTTAAGCTGATGCTATTCCATAATTACAACTCTTCCCGTCCGCCCTCGTTGCGGCATCGTGGAGAATTCTTAATTGCACTGCTTACTACGGACAGAAATTAATAAATAAGACTACCAAAATCCGTAAACACTCGGAGCGCGTATAACTTTAAAATGAGAAATGATAACAACGAGCACAAATAATAAAGCAGCTGCGGCTGCGGCTGCGGCTGAAGACAACGGTAACAAAAGCTTCGGGTTCAACTTCTGAGCAAATAAAATGTACCGAATACAAAATAAGACCGTTAAAGCCAACCACGACCAACTTCGCAGCCACCAGCCAGCGACCCAATCAAGCGATCCAACACGGCCGCAAAGGACTTCAAGTGGAGAAGCAGCTGGAGTCAGTCGTCGCTCCCCAGCGATAAGATGGCCAAGGCGTTGAAGTAGCTAAGCGAACGCGGAGAAGGGAAGAACGGAAGAAGGGGGAGAAGCTGCAGAAGAAGAAAAAGGAAAGAAGTTAAGAAGCAGAAAAAGAGGCGGGAGGCTTTTAAATCTGGGGAGAAGAGGACGATGCTGAATTTCAGTTTTAAATTTCTGAAGGCAGAAGCACGCCGAAAGCTGTGCTGAGCAGCAAAAGCATCGCAGCTCGGGCTGGATAGTTTTAAAATAACTTTGTTATTTAAAAAGTTAAAAGGGATACAGAGAGGAAAAACAACGAGCAGCTCAGGATTTCAAAGGAATTGCTTAAAAACGTTATATCCATGAATTTCAAAGACCTCGGTGGACAAAAGAGCCAAAAAAGCAGCATCGAGACGTAGACGTGATGAGAATAGAGAGAAAGAGATAGAGTGGGAAATGGGACAGAGGAGATAATGAAATTTTATTTAAGGCTGTATTACCGTGGGGCGCTAAGATGCACTAAATAAAAATAAAGAAGGAAGAGAAATAATGGGAATTGCCATATTTTCTTTAAGGACTATTAAGAGAAAAAATTCTAAAGTTCATTATTACGTTCTTGGAATCGTATTATATAAATGAAATTTCATTCAATACAACCGATATCTTCAAGCTCTCTGTGTCTGAAACTGTTTTTCTAGAAGAAAACATTTGAGGGAGCTTTTGATTTAGTTAAGTTAAACTATGAGTTAAATTTCTCTTTAAAGGAGAAAGAGGAGTTCAAGGATAAGTTACGCCAACTAAATCGATTCTATTCAGTTCAATTGCTCTTTCTTAAAAAATAACCTCTTGCCTAGCGCTCGTATGGTCCCATTATATATGTTGGCGCTATATTACCGTGATGGGGTTACAATCAGGGGTTCCCCGGATTTCCACGGAAGTTCTACCGAAAACCTCTTGCAATGGAAGTCTAAAAATATCATAAAGACTGAGCAATAACACCCTCCACTCAATCGAAATCCTTTCCTGCTCAAGCAAATCCAAACAAAACGGATTCCTTTTCCTGAACATCTTCGAGTTCGGTATTGTGCGATTCCAGTTCGGTCTCAGGTAGCATTTAGGAAAACCAGTAATCAATTAAAACTTTTGTTCTCCGACCCCCCGAAGCTGTTTTCGTCGTCGTTTCCCCAGTAAGCCTTCATTGCAACAAGGATTTCTATTGCATTGTTTGGAAAATTTACAGAGCAACAAAAAGTCCATCTGCGCGATTATTGTTACTGCTTGCTGTTGCCATTGTGGGCGATGTTGCTGGTGTTGTTGTTGGTGTTGCTGTTGGTGTTGTGTGTGTGCTGTAAGTGTTTCTTGCATTCAAGTAAAAGTTGTTACTGGGTGTTTGTGAAGTGCAGTTCGAGTTGCCCTCCAGAGAGAGAGAGAGAGAGAGAGAGTGAGAGAGAGAGAGTGAGAGAGAGAGAGAGAGAGAGAAGGTAGCAATAAGGCAACGCTAACGCTGACTGCCTCTGCATGCAGCACGACAAAGTAGAAAAATATTGAAAGAATTTCTTAGCAAAATAAAACTCGCACAAAAGACTCAACAAAAGGCTGACAAAGTTTTCGAAATCAAAGCGGTTGTGAGGAGGGAGTGGTGAAGGGGTGGGGTTGCGGCGGGTCGTGTGCGGGGGTGGGGTGGATGGTGCAGGAAGCGGTGGGGCATTGAGAATAAAAATTGAAGATTGAGATCTTCAATGGGAAATGGAACGAAATCTTGACTAACGTATACTTCTGCAGTTGTTGTTGTTGTTTTTGTTGCTGCTGTTGTTGTTGGCGTTGTTGCAGCTGCACTTGTTTTCCCAGTGTGGATTAAATATTACCAGCGAAGCAGCAGCAGCAGCAGCGGCAACAACAGCAAAATGATGCAGCTTAACTGCGGCTCACTCGCCGAAATGAAATAATAAATATTTTTAAGAATGAGTGGAAAACTTTTATGTTGCACGCCAGAGACGCGACTAATCTGAGAAGGAAGTCGTCGGCGATAGCGTTGCCAGACTTCAGGTGCGTGTTTGCGCGAGCGTGTGTGTGCGTGTGTGTGTGTGTGTGTGCATGGAGAGCAGTGATACGAGAGATTGAGGTGTACGATGAGAGTTCTGGATAAACGGAGCGAGATATTCAACTGACGTGCAACGGACACTTTAAATGAAGATGTGAGCATGTTGTTGTTGTTGTTGTTGTTGTTGTTGAATATTTGAAAAACTGAATGGCAACTGTTGCCACTTCTGTGGGAAATTTCCTAACCTTAGTAATTTTAATTGCGTTTGGAAGTCGAATTGATGTTGCCTTCAGTTGTTTTGCACCTTTCGTGCGACTTTTATAATATTGCGGAAATTTTAATGAAAACATTTTCGCTATAGAGGACCGCGGAATAAATGTTGACTAGCAATAAAAAAGTAAAAGCAAGCAACCCTCACCCGCTGTGGCGAAATGTTTTCGAAAAGCTTTAAATCGATTTATTTTCCGTCTCATAAATATCAATCGAAACATTTAAAGTATAATATAAATCAAAATGTATCATAAAACTCGACGAAAACAGAAACAATGAAGTGCTGGTAATGTGTGCATGTGTGTGTGTGTGTGTGTGTGTGTGTGTGTGTGTGTGTGCGCGTGGGAAGGGTGGGAGTGGATACGCGTTTCTACAGATGAAGTGACTCGAATTGTCAGGTTGGTAAAATTTATTAGTGTTAACAGGATATCAGGAAGCGGAAGCAGCAGCAGCGGCAGTGGCGCAGGAGGCGAAAGGTGAGCGGGCGCCAGGCGAACAGATTCGACACGGTTCGCCAGCAGAAGCGAGTTGCGAGCTCAACTTTCGCCGGACGTAGATAACAATGGCTGGCGTGCGTCGTCGCTCTCCGCGGCCATAAAAACACAGAAACTTTTCCGCATTTCTGGTGTGTTTTGTTGGCTTTAATTTCTTTTTTCATAAATTTTGAACTTTGCCAATTGAAACTTTATTTTACGTTTTTCGATTTGTGCGCTGAGCGGCGGGAGAGGGAGGGAAGCTTGCTACCGCCTGCCAACAACTCATTTCAAGGCTGCTTGGTCAGCGTAAGAAAGCCGGTGGTGGGGTGGTGAGGGTCAGCGGGAGAGGGTGAGAAGGTGTGGCGTAAAACACTCGTATTTCCACTGTTTCTGACTTGACATGCTGTTCGTTGCCGAATTTCCCCGAGTGGGTCGTTCTGCGCTCCTCGATATCCAGTCATTGCTTCAGTTTCGGAAAGCATTGCCTACTTTTAGGCGTGCGTGTGTTGAGTGTCTAGCGGACAGAGCGGTTCAGTAGAAAATAAAAATGTTCGAAAAATTGCAAGACTCTCTCGAATCAAAAGCTCAAATTTGCATTTTCCACAGTTTGCAGATGTCAGAGTTGAATAGCCACGTGCAGGAGTTTTGTCAATGCTTCCAAAGTCGGATTCTTCAGTTAGAAAAGCAAACTACGAAGGTCGTCCCTGCTGCTCGAAATACTCGTAATGAGACGCTCGACGCTCGACGCTCGACGCTCTTCCGCTCAACCTCTCGTATGAGTGCGGGATACGAGATCCTTATCGAATGCAGCTTCTTGAAGCGAAATTAAAGCCGAGTCACTTATAAAGCCGAGCAGCGTGTAGAATCGCGCGCTCACTGCATCCAGCAGCGGCGTGTAACAGAGAGCGAAAAATGACACGCTCAAAAATGTGATACTCTGAACACGAGCAGCTTGTGAGCATGTATGGGAAAATGAGCGAACGCGCAGCGAGCGAACCCACGCCGAACGAAGCGTCATATATCAC
Organism: Sicus ferrugineus; assembly: GCA_922984085.1. NCBI lineage: Eukaryota > Metazoa > Arthropoda > Insecta > Diptera > Conopidae > Sicus > Sicus ferrugineus. The sequence continues at coordinate 29,967,138 of OV277351.1, forward strand.
GCTGACGTTTTAATTTACTCGCAGAGGAGCAGGACGAAGCTAAACCGCGCAGCAGCGAGCGAATGCAACCGCAAAAACGAACCACCAGAAACGATGACGAGATAGTGAAAGAATTCGAATGAGAAATGTTGCTGCTGAAATGAGTACCTCGGCGCTGCTGTGGGGAAACGGGGATAATTTGCTGCAGATCGCCGCAGCGACGCTCTGAACGGCGGCTGATAACGAAATGAAACGCAGCGAAACCGTAATAAAGAAGTCGCGTTTTCAGCAGCTTTTCAGCAGCGGCGGTCTTGTTTATGTTTCATTAGCAATTATTTTGCAGTGGCGACCTCGCTGGCAACAATGGCTGGCTGCGGAAGGTGCAGCTGAAGCAGACGAAGCACTAACTTCGTCTTGAGTTTCATACGTCGTGTGCAACACCAGCTGGAAGTACGTGGGTGCAGTAGGGAGGACGAGTTCACGCCTTCCACATCGCCTGTGAGGAGCGTGCAATGATTTATTTTTGGTAGGAGGAAGCAAAACGCAAATGAGTTCATAAATATCTGTCAACCCTCGCGTAGTACAACGTTTCCGTTGTCGTTTTTTATGCAGCGAAATCGAATGTTTTGTTTACGTGGTTCTTATAATTCCTCTTCTCTTCCTCTTCGTGCGATGAAACAAAGAACACGCAATCATAACAACTCACAATTCCAGAGCACCCTGTGAGGAGCTGTTTTAAAGTGCCGCCTGAAAGTATGCAACTGAAACGAAGACGAATGAAGAGGGTTGCCAGCGGAGTAATGAGATCTGTGGAGAGACGTCAATGCGATCTGCTCGGTTAATGCAAGATGACGAGTATTGCAATTTGCATGCGAGTGCTGCAGCAGAAAATAAATGCAACAACAACAAAGCTCAGCCGCATTTTCCAGCTGAGAGCATTTCGCAAAAATTTGCATAATTCCTCAAAAGCAGTAACGACGTGAAAAAGCTGATGCGAAATCCGCGAGAGAGAGAGAGAGAGCAGAAATCAATTTCACTTCACTTTCCAGACGCTTGTAAGCAGACAGGTGCGTCCGCAGAGGGGGGACGGAAGAGGCGGATGGTACCGACGAGCGACAAGAGTGAAAATGGACGGATAAAAATAACTGGTCACGACAAGGAAAAACACGCTGCCCCTCGGCGTCCAGCAACACGCACGCAGCGTCAACTGCAGCACCAGAAAAACGAAGCAAGCAAGAGCGAGGAGTTGGTGGCCAACGTCGAAGGTGTTTTGAATTGCTTCTCCCCAGGAACCCAACAGAGCAATAAAAGCAATAAAAGATTCGCGCTCAAAATAGCAGCAGCAGACGCTTCGCGGGGCTCGTGATCGCGCTTTTATAGCTGACTTCAGGTCTCGAAAAACAGCTGCAGCAATAAAGGCAGCCAGAAGCGGCTTCAGTGGCCGCATGTCGGCACTCCGAGCGGCTTCGGCTGAATGTCGAGGTTGCTGTCGTGGACGAACTCGAAAATTGATTTCGGTCATGAAATTGTTAATATCCGGAAGCATTTTGTCGACCATTAAACGTACACGCTAAATTCGGTTTACACATGGTGTCCGGGGAGGGGAAGCGGGGGGCGGGGTGCCCATCCCAGACATCCCTAACAACTCAGCCGAGCCAGACAGCTAATTTAAAGCTTCCCCGAGCTACGAGTCGAAAACAAAAAGGGAGAGCGGGGTGAAATTTGCACGGAATATGTGAGGAAAAACACGCTAAAAACCGCACCATTAACTTAAGTGGCTTTTTAAATTGCATGAAGCAGGGAGTGGAACTCACTGCCCGCTCCTCCCCCTTCCCGGCGAGGCTTTGTTGTTGTGCAGCCGCGGTTTTGTGACTCTCACTCTCAATTTTAACGCGGGGCGTCCTGAAATCGAGTTCTTTTCCGCTGAAAACTGCTCTCGGTTGTGCGGCAACATATGTTTCATTTCCGGTGTGCAACAATAACAACAACAACAACAACAGCAGCAACAAAGCACCAACAACAACAGCGACAACTACAAGAATCGTAGAAGCAACAATAGCTCTCCACTCGGTTTGGTCCATTAAACACACCCGGCATTCTGAGGAACCGTCGAGGGATGTTGGAATAACTGCAAGTTTTAGTTTTCTCTTCAAGCGCATTCTGCATATTTTTTTCCTTCTCCACAATCCATCGTATGAAAAGTTATTAGATGTAAAAACTTAATAAAAATCAACTGAAAATTATGTTTGCAGCGTATTGCAATTGAATGGGTACGCGCAAGTTATTTTCTATAGGGAACCGAGAATTCTCTGAAAAGAAATCAGTGCCATAAACAGAATTTTGTTACTGATCATCTTACAGATAGAGAGGGAGACGGGAGAGAGAGAGAGATAGAGGTACAGACAGATCACATGTGTGGGGAGACACAAAGAGGAAGAGAGACACAAGCAGAGACAGATAGACAGAGAGGAAGATAAACTCTCTAAGATAAGACAGAAAATTAGACAAAGGCAGAAAGCGGGACAGACAGAGAGAGAGGGAGAGAGGGTGAGAGGGAGAGGGAGAGAGGGTGAGGGAGAGAGAAGAAGAGAGATAGAGTGCCTGGGTAGAGGGGTGGGGGGCAACCCTTTCTCAAAAGAGTATAATAACTTTAATCAACTTCACGCAACCGCCTCCAATTTTCACCCCAGGAAGCGGACTTCGAATACGATACTCACGGAATGGACACCCAGAGATCGTACAGCGGAGATGTTAATAGAGGATGTGCTGCTGACGTCGTTACGTTGTGAGTCCGTGTTTTATGAAGTCTTATTAAAAGTTGCACACAAAGAGGTCTTTGCGCGAATAAAAATGCAATTACAACAGTCTATTTGCACAAATAACTTCAACAGATGATGGGGGAAACTTTCTCTATGGTTGTTCATGGGTCGTGTTCACTGAGCAGAGCAATCGATTGAGATGATAACCTGAGCTAACTGAATTATCCTTCGAGCAGAGGATACTTAAAACTCCGTAAAAATCCCCCGCTTTAAGGATAATTAAAACTTGGTTGATTAAACGAGGAATGCACTCAGCTTACTGAGAGCGTGCAAACTTGGCGTGGAGGTGCAAGAGCTCAGGAAGAGGGCGTTCTTTTGAGGGAAAGCAGGACTTTACCAGTGAAGTACTTTTCATCAAAGATATTCCACCTGAAAGGGATTCTGAATGTTTTACAACATCTTTTTAACTCGCTTTCTTACCCACTCATTGATTTTAAAAAAATTCTCGTTTATTTTAATATTCTGATAAGAATGACATTAAAAGTCGTTTCGTTTAATATTCCGTATAACAGAAATAATCGATTGCGATGCCGTTCGATTTTGTTCTGCTTTTACTGAAATAAAGTAAATTGAGGATTCGCAGGACGAAGATGGAACTGTGAAACCGCACGCTGTCAATTGCATCCGGGGAGGACAAGCTGCCGGAAGCGGCAATAAATAAATTAAAATAACAAACAAGCACTCAAAAGCGGCGCCTCACCAGCAGCGCGCCACACCCTGTCAACAGGGAGCCGCTGCCAGCAAGCCAACTGCAGCCGCCACAGCCGAGCCGCCCCGCAGGAAACAAACGTCGCCTGCCACAGGACGACGCCTCCTTTCGCACGTCTGCTGCATTCGGCTCTTTTCGGTTTTCGACGCCGCTTTCTTTGCCCCTCCCGCTCGTGGGCCATTTTCGGTCCTGACAACGTGGCTTGCAAGCCACGAGGACGAGCACTTGAAATATGAACGCGCGCGCGTTCTTGTACACTCGGGTCACTCGAGCCAGGCGAAGTCAGAAAAAGGACGAGCACGCCCGGAACAATAAAAATATAAATGTCCGAGTTTTTTCCACGGCCAGCAAGTGCTGCAATTTGCACATGCACATCCTTTAGCAGAGGTCCTTGCGGTCCTGTGCGCCCCCCGCCCCGGTGTCGGTGCAGTTCATGTTGTTCATGTGAAAAATTGGACAAAATCGTTTCGGCAAACCACAAGAGGCAAAACAACACGAACACCGAAGGATAACACGAACATCGTCTCGGTAGTCGACAGGACACCGCAAGAGCCGCAGCGCTGCCGGGGGAGGTGCGACATATGGAAAAACTACATTATCTAGAAATTTATCTGCAATCGCAAGGTGGACGGGTCAGTTCTGGCCATCTCTGCACGCGGTATTGCGAGAAGGCGTGTCCCGTGAGATACATCAGCGCTAGAGACGGAATGGGAAGAGCAAAAAGCTGAAACTTCGATAAAAACTTGAACATGGAAGGCCGAATCGCCCGTTTGAGTGGATACAAAAATACAACGGCAACCGGAGGAAGAGGAGGAAATGAATTCTTTCATTACTGCTTCCAGAGCGTCGTTAGAGTTAACGAGGCGTGATCTATATACACCTCCTAGCGGCAACTCCTCTCGGCTGAAGTCACGGCGCGGAAGTGGTCAGCTCGGTCCATCTTTCTTGTGATCAGTGAAACTATCACAAGTAACAACTTCAAGTGGAAATCGAATTCCAAACTGCAAAGATTCCATACAGATGGCAGCATAAATAAGACGACTTTCGGAATTTCCATGTGTTTTTTAATTTCATAACACTCGCCCTTCACTGCCTTGGATTGATTTGTGTTTTTACAGTCAGAAGAAGGGGAGGAAGAGTGGATAGCCACTGTGTCACCCCATCAGTGGCGGGAGGACTGCTTGACACCAAGACTTCATGGCATTCAACTGCAGCGATATTCGTTAACCCTTCGATTGCCCATTACTCGAGGTCGTTAGTGAAAATTGCCTAAAACTTCGGTAGGATCAACTCACGCACGCCATACTTCAGCTTCGAGTGGAACAAACTTATTTTTCCTCGAGAAGAACTCAATTCAGCAGACGTTCTTGCAATAGTTCCAGTCATTACCTCTTCTACCACGCCACCCCGCCCCTCCCGCCATCTTCATCCCCTTATCCCGGCCGCCTCCTATCCAGCCGACGAGCGCGTGATTGATGACTCAAACTCTAGAATGGTTTCACTTTAAGTGATTATTCTTGCATTCGTTGTACTCTGCTCTTCGTTCTCATTCAGCATGAAACCTTCGAAGAGAAGCGGGTCCGCTAGGGATTGAATACTATGAGACCCACACCCCGTACTTACCCCACCACATGTACGGATGCTCGTAATAATTTCCAAAGTGGAGTGGAAACTTGTTACAAAGAATGCAACTAAAACCAGCTGCAACAAAGCAAAACGACCCGGACTTTCCGCTGACTCTGCTGTTTTAAGTTGTTGCAGGAATAAAGTGGCCAGCAAGTAGATCCCGGTGCAGGGTTCACGTGGGGAAGAGCGCGCGCATGGGAGGTGGGTTTCGCACTCTCTGGCCACCTCGCTCCCGTCTGCCGCACGGACATGACGATGCACTTTAACAATCGAAGTCTCATATGCTGCTGCTGCTGCCTCGTCTCAGCAATGATTTGAAGGTTGTTTTTATCGCTTCATAACCTGAAGCCCCTCGCCCCCTTCCCCCACCCACCACAACACTCGCTGCTCCAAACCGCAATCCCGCACCGCTTTTGTGTGATTGGTTTTCCCGCTGTCGTCCCGAGGAGCTCATCGCTCTTCTCCCGAAGCATGTAAGTGCCGACGTACATGCTTCATCATGTTAAATGAGGAAATACTGCCACGTGTAGGTGCGAACGGTTTCCGCTTCCGGAATCTCTATAATACAGCAGCATATCCACCTTGCAAGTTGTGTTTTTAATACTTCCTCATGCAAGACTTGCTCGCCGGTAAGCGCGGCGACGCGGCTGAAGCGACGAAAGGGTGGCTGATTATGAGCGAAGAAGAAGACAATGAAAAACCCTCGACGGGATCCCTAGCAGTCGTTGTTGGGAATGGCAGGCCGGCAGACCCCACTAAGTGGCTAACGTTGGAATTGCTTACAGGACGCTTATGCGGCTGAGTACTCGAAGGAGTGTCCTTTTCGCTGCCGGGCTGCAAGAAGAGAGGCTGCGAGGGACGAAGAGGAGAAGCTCTTGTTTTTTTACCACTAACAAGTTTCTAATTAAGTGGCCTGCAATGATGGAGCGGCCCGAGGGACATGGGGATAGAGAGGTGGCTGTAATGGAGGAAGCAGATGAAGCTACGATATTAAGAAGTTTTCGTCCTAGTTCGTTGTTGCCATGGAGACACGCCCACTGCAGTGTGCTTGGACGTGTCCGTGAAGTGACACCGAATAATATGCACACTTGAAGGATTCGTAATAAGAACGGGAACAAGGAGAGGGCGGCGGAATTCCCGATACACGTCTAATGCCTAAGGGGCAGCTTCAGTTACTTCTTGCACCGGTCTCAAGATCGCACTCGTAGAGTCCCAAACAAGACGAGCGCGTACTGGCTGGGCCAACCTTTCGAATAATTAACCACACAAGGCACTCGAGTTGAACTCTTAACTTTTCGGCCAACAAGCTTGCCGCTGACCGTGATTTTTATCTCTTCCTCCGTTCGTCCGGTCGTCCGTCCAGCCTCTCGCCTGCGCTTAACGGTGTCCGCCCTTTTCTACTCTAGTTAGTCGACGGCGTATGTAGTTGTAGAGCGCTCGCTGTCCACTTAAATGTCGTCTGCAAGTGAAACTGCGATTTTTGGTACCGAATGTTGTGTTGCATAGTGTTTGTGCAACTTTGCTTCCTGCTTTCGTCGTCTTCCCTCCTTCTTTCTCCTCAAACCCCTTCTCCTCCACCTCCTCACCCACTCCCATGCTTCCGCACGCTGTTATTGTGTGGATTTTGCCGTGGTTGCTTGTATTGATACTCACTGTTTGAAACAATTTTCACTCGACTGTTTGTTCCATGCATTTTATTGTGTGAAGAAGAACGGAAGGAAGAGGGCCATGTGTATGTGTGTGTGTGTGTGTGTTCCTGCATAATAAGCAGGAAGCGCGCTTTTTGTTAACTCCGTAGGCCGGTGTATAGAAAAATAGCTATCTGAGCTCCTTGTATTATTATGTCGAAGCTGTTCTGCTTTTTCCGACACTTCACAACAAGCTACGAAAAAGCAGTGAAAATATTTTTTATAAGAGAAACTATCGGAAAATCAAAAATCTACTATTTCGACTAGAACTTTTAATCAACTGGAAGAAATTCTCCTTAAGGAAACCTAGAACAGCAGCCACCATGCACAAGAGAGCTCGCCACTTGTTCGCCTTCCGTTCCAAGAAGAAGCAGGTCCTCATAACGAATTCCATGGAGGACGACACCGCCTCGATATACTCCACCTCCACACATTCCTCGCGTATTACCCTGGTGGGTGGCTTCACCAACGACATCGACTTGGCTCTGGACTTACGCGAAGTTATGACGGTGAGTGCAACTCTGCCACGGGATGAAAGATGCCACCTTCAAGGTCATCACGATTTCCGCAGGCTTACGACGACAGCGGCATGGACGTCACGCCGAAGCCAATCGAGGACGAGTTGTACGCGCCGTACTTCGAGCGCCTCCGGGTCAAAGCACTGAAGCACGAAGTCTTCCAGCGGGCTCTGCTTGCACACCGCGAGGCGTCGCTTCCGAGGGTGGGTTCTCTGTCGCGCCTGGGCGCCTTCAGGGTCTCGATGGACGACATCATCGAGGGCGTCGGAAACGAGAACATACAGTACGACGAGCGCAGCATCTACGAGACGGACGCGTACGGCTCCTTGTACTCGTTCAGCTTGGACGAGGAGTCAGTGGATTACGAGGAGATGCCAGAGGTAGAGACTGAGGACTTTGGCAGGGCGGTGCTGCGCCGAACCGAGGAGATGCTACTGTACGAACAGCAGTCCGCGCTGGTGCTGCGCAACACCAAGGCAGGTAAGCGCGCGGAAGAGGACAACAAGACCTACGAGTACATAACGGTGGGCAAGGGCAGGCTGCGACTGCGCGACGATTCCGAGGCTCAGACTAACTATGTGCTGTACAAGTCGCGCGACTGCAACACGGACTACCCGGGCGCCATTAACAGGAGTCTGATTGCCTCCAGCTTCGACGTGTACGACCTCCTGCAGTCTACGAAGAAGAAGAAGCCAGTCAAGAGGGCGACCACTACTATTGGAGGATTTAGTGGCGAACCGGTTCGCCAAGTCGTGGCCGTCAGGTCGCCCCTGGGCGAGTCGCCATCGCCCGAAGAGCAGATGGCCAACATAGCGCGACTGTCGAAATTCAAGACGGCCTGCATGATAGTCAGGCGTATGCTGACTGGCTTCACCTTCGAAGAGCCTCAGAAGCGCTTCCGCGACCTGACGGGAGACGATATGAAGGCGCCCGTCTACATGATCTCGTACAGCGTGAACCTGCTCTTCCGCTTCGAGGCCATCGCGACGGACAAGGAGCGCAAAGCCGTCACAGACCTCGCTTGGTGTCCCAGGAACAGCGACGTCCTGGCCGCCGGCTACGGCATCTTCTCCTTCTCGGCCATGCACGTGCCGCAGTCGGGATACGCGTGCGTGTGGAACATTAAGAACCCGGAGTTCCCTGAGCGTTACTTCTTCTTCAACGTGCCCGTCGTGTGCACGTCCTTCTCGCCAATGATTGGCACTTTGCTGGCCGTGGGTCTGTACGACGGGCAAATTCATGTTTTCGACATCACGGAACCAAATCAACCGGCGATCGCCGTCACGAATCGCCGCACTTCGCCCACCTGTGAGCCGGTCATGATGATCAAGTGGATCGGCACCAACATCGACGAGCGACTGCAGATCGAGCCCTTCCTGTCGGTCATGCAGAATAGCTCCGTGACGAAGCACTGCATCATCAACAGCCCCTACTTGTTGAGCTACCGGCAGATGGGCCTGGAGCGCGCTGAGGGCAGAGGCGACATATTCGAGAGAATGGACCAGAGAACGCGTGTGCAGGCGAATCGGCATCCACAGGGCTTGAACATGACGTTGCACCCGGTTCAGAAGGACGTCTACTACGTGCTCACCGACGAGGGCTGCTTCCACAAGTGCTCAACTAATTACCCTCACCAACACTTGGAGGTCATTGACGTCCATAAGGCTGGGGTGACTAATATGGATTTTTCGCCGTGGTCCCCATCGCTTTATCTGACGAGCGGTAATGACTGGTGAGTGGCAAACTGTGACGAGGAGGGAGTTGGTTGGTCAGGATGGAAAGATGCGCTGTATGCTAATTAGTATATCTTCTTTTCTATCTCTCAGGAAAATACGTATTTGGATGGATGGAGTCTTCAAGCCCCTAATTACCTTGACCAACCCAAACTCAACGCCAGTTCATTCCGCTTGCTGGAGTCGAACCCACTCGACCATCATTGCATCCGTGAACCGCAGGACTTTTGACATCTGGGACATAAGACGCAACCTTCTCTACCCGATGACATCTGCTACGATCGACAGTTCGTTCCACACAACGTTCAAGTACGTCACACTATGGACACATGACGACCTTTCTGACAACCACAACAGCAGACTTGTTCTGTATTTCATTCGCGGCGGCGTCGTCTGAAAATTATATGGAAGATTATCAAATGAGGAAGATTCACTAGTCCGAGTCGTCGATGGAGCTATTTCGAGTGATACCGTCGACGAATGGAATACAGGACAGACCTGCCTATACCTCCAGTTCTATCTTACTCTCCTGCGGTCTTCTTTCACAGGTTATCGAACAGTGGAACCGGCGTGGCTCTGGGCAACGAACGCGGAAACATCCTGATCTGTTCCCTGGATATGTTCCCCTTCCCGTCCCACCGGCAGCACCAGGTTCTGCAGATCTCCGTCATGAAGGCCATAGAGCGCGATCCGGCCCTCTACCATGAGGTGAGAATCAAGGGAATAAAAAGTTATCCCGGAAAGCGCATGAAACCATAGAAGCAACTCTTGGACTCCGCTCTGTGCAGTTTAGACTCTAAGCCAGCTCAATAAAGCAATTTCAGGGGTTCCTTTTTTGGGGAACCCCTTCCCCTCCATAGGCGTTGCTATGCGTGAGAATTGCACACGAGGCAAGCTAGTTGAATTGTGCTTTATGAATCCCATTAAAATTACTTTCATCTGCAACATAACGACTCACAGTTTAATTATTCATCACCATAATTTTGCACTCGCTACGCGCGCTCAGTGCTGCAGCCTTTTTGCTGTATGAACTCTGAGTGGGCAGGCGAGGCAGAAATGAAAACGGGGCAGTTTTCTGCACGCTGTTGCATTAATAGTCGGCATTAACACACCGCATACAGGTGTAGCTTCACTAATGAAGTTGGCGTACGTTTATTTGTTTGAGTGCGCTGCTTTTTTCTAGCAACTGCAACTAATTGCGAGAAAGTGTACACTTTTGCCGAGTTGTCTTTTCTACACCACCAATAGCGCCGCCTGCTATTGTTTGATGGAATATTTTCAATTTTCAAGGATCTTTTTTTCAGTGAAAATACTTTGAAAGTTTCTTAGATGTCAGCCAAAGTTTCGGCACGCATGCAGAGTTAATTCAGAAATATTTCGAGCAGGATAATAGAGAAAGTTTATCGGGATATACAAATAATGAAGTTTCATTCTTTGGAGACTTTACGAAATAACAACTTCTAATAGAGAGTTAGTCTGAAAATTGTTTAGTTGATAGCAATCAACTAAACAAAGCTGCGAATGAAATTATTGCTTTTATCCACTTTTGCTATTAGTGCCATTCAAAGTGAATTTTTAGGCATATCACACTCAACTTTGTAGAACACACGAATTCAGCGCACGTGCTGCAGTATTCGCGTCGTTTGCCAATATTATTAAATAGCGATTAAGTTCATCATAGCACGCTATTTAAACTTGTCACAGGATTGTCTGTGTGTTCCACAGAATTATTTCATTATACCGCTCTGTTGTTATTGTATATCTGGATGGTGTTTCCAGTTATCGGTTGCACGGTTCTATAGAGTTCTGAACGCAGTTTATAATTAGCAATTTAAAATACGAGCTAGAAGTGCGAGTGGAAGGCAGTATTTATTAGTGATACACACCAGCCATGCAGGGGGCACCTCGAACCCGATTATCTCCTCGAATTCGAGACAAGAGCAAAGCTACTATCGTCTCGGCTGAAGAAACCACTACAATTTTGATTATCATCTCGTTCCGGAATGAATACATGGATTCAGTGGACTGAAATCTGTCTACTACTTCCGAGATTTAAACTTTATTTTCTAGTAGTTTTCTATCGTCAGGAGAACGCGAAGACGAAGACGATTGCCAAGGTTTTATGGTAGACTTCAACTTTAAAGCCATAATTAACATTAAGATGTGTGATGTGATTATTACTTGACGTCCCGTCAATTGCACTGCCTTGGGTCTTCGTTTCCATTTAAACAATTCACCAGTTTGCAGAAGAAAGCTTTTAAGAGGGAAGATACAAATATTTAATTTGCAGATAAAACTAACAACAGGGAAAGGTAAAGAAATAAAGCGACATTTTGTGTCGTCTGAGAAAATGAATTTAACATGGCATCAGAAGTAAGCGGTGACAACGAGCCAGTTGTGCGAGTATCTCCGGATGCAATCAATTGAGGGATACGGCGGGAACGAGTGCTGAAGGACGAGAGGATCTTTGAAAACTAAGCAGCGAACAGGAAGCAGCAAACATGATTGGAAGCGAAGCAGGCAACACGATTGACATCGCTTTCAGATGGAAAGTTACGGGGATTCAGAGGAGAAAATACCGTAATGGGAAGAATTGGGGGGGGGGGGCGAGGAGATGCGAGTGTCAAGGGTGTCAGGTAGACAAACAGATAGACAAACAGATGGACAGACAGACAAACGCAGTAGAAACTTAAACAGCCAGCAGGGAAAACGAGTGGAAGAACGTATCGGGTCCAGAAGTCCCATGGCCGGCGCGACGCGTTCAGTGCAAAAACTGACGTTTTTACGTTCCCTTTAGGGAAATTCTCGGGATGTCTAAGGATGCACGTGAGCCCGTTTGCAGCCCCGGCCTCATCACCGCCGACTGCGCTCTGCTCCTGCAGCGCACACGTTACTCTATAGATTGAGTTTATATTTGAAATTGAATAACTGAAGCTCCCGGAGGATCATCTATATTTTCTCTGTTATCCTGTTGACGGCTGCTGTTGCTGTTGGTTCAGCCGAAGAAAGCTTCGGTGCGGAGCAACTGCCAGCCAAGAGAGAGACATACAGACAGACAGACAGCAACCATGCGGGCAGGTCGTGTGAGTCCGGCTGAAAACAGCTGGACAGCTTCTGCTTCGGTGGAAGTACAGCAGCCTGGACAGCAGAAGCTACTAAACCGGAAATGCATGTGCGCACGAAGTGAATGCGAAATACGAACGAACAGAAAATCGCTTCTAATGAAATCCTTGAGCGAAATGGTATAAATTTGTGTTTTCTCTTGCCGCCTCGGCGCAGCAGACAAGTGAAGGCTGATATATTCCAACAAGAAAAATTTCATATCTACGTATTGACTTAAAGCCTCCGTGGGAATGCGTATCCGTGTGTTTGTTTCCGCGTCGGAAAAGAAGAAGGATGATTAGAAATTCAAGGGAAAATAACATCTTAAATTGCTAAACTGAAGTTTCAAAGTACACTGAAGACTTCTTATAAAGACGAACCATCACGAGATGCTATCGTAACATTCTCGTTAATTTCGTTATTGAATGTCCTACTGGAAAAAGGCGCTCGATGGTGAAAACCACCATTTCTTGATGTAGCAGCCTGCAACGCGATACCCTCATTCGAGCAACTGATACGAAACGCCAAGCGTGGCTCATCTGCGAGAAGATCGCCGGTCGGATTTTCGTTTTAATGAGGCTCATTCCGGGCACCCCAAGTCCTCAAGGAAAAAATCCCTAATTTAATAATGCTATTTATCTCAGACTTGGCTTTCGTGTTACGCAAAATATGGTCAACATAATAGATGGCTCGCATAATATGAGATGGAGAGAGAGAAGAGAGCGGACGCGTAGGACGAGGCACACTAAGTGCAGTAGTTATCAAATTCTCTCAAGGCCTTCCCTTGCGGCGAACAGTGGCGTTGTCAGCAAATTATTTGGGGGTTTGAAGTTCTTTTCCACTTATTTATACTGGGAACACACAAGAAATTCCGCCCAAACGCCGCCCCGTTTGAATGCGCCTCTGGCTACGGATGAAATAATAATGTAATGTCTTGTTAATTATTTTCGAAAAGCGAAACTTAGTCGTTAGCAACACGAAAGCCACTCCACGGGACGTTGAGTTCGCTGTTGGCCGAGTTGGTGCAGTTAGGAGGGGAAAATGGAAGCCAGCATAATTTTTAAAAATCTCATTGCTTGGAAAATTATGTTCGTCGGAAGCGGACATTCGCTTGTTAAGACTTTGCTAAAACTGTCTGGATGGCGACTCATTTACTCCCCACCTCGCCCCCACCCACTCTTCTGAGGACTTAATTCGGTGCCCGCTACCAACTCCACTGCATCAATGCTTCTCGACTCTCTTTCATCGCATCACTGGAAACCTTCTACTCTTATTGCAGAAACATCATCGATTTACGTCTTAACCATTTACATGTTTTGCTTCGCTTTTGCAATTAAGCTTATTATCGCGGAAAATTTAAGCGCGCAACTCGTCAATCCTCGTTGAAGGGAAGTGATTTTTTATAGCGCAATTCTTCGAAATCTCTGCCATAAGAGGACCACCGACTGCCCTGCCCGCACTGCCCGCTGTCGTTCTGATTACGAAATCACTTTTATCTCGTTGCGCGTTCGCTCAATCACTCGCTGCCACTTAATGCCGGCTCAGCCATTTTCACACCTCAGCGCTTACCAACTCTGGTCATTGGGACGGCATAAAAATCGACGTACACACATAAATGCTTTCGCTTCGCTGGTTTACGGTGATAAAAATTAGGGATATGGCTACGTACACATAAAATTCATTTATAGCTCTGGTCAGACTGGAGGGAGAGGGGTAAGAACTCAACGGCCAGTTCGGTGTGATATTGGTCGAGAAGTACGGTGAGAGATATTTCAATACTTCACGAGCATCATTTACATTGTACTAAAAATTACGAGGAGAATTGGTTAATTCAAATTCTTAAAATTTCGGCGAATGTGGAACTTTTTCCAGTATTTTCTATGATTAGGAGAAGAGTTTAGAGAGAAAAACTACAATTCTCACTTTGGAGAACGATGTAGAAATTAATTGTGGTTCTTCTTCTGATATATCACAAGTTCAAATCGGTAGACTCTAAAATGCCTCCTGCTTTTCTTCACGAATTCTGGCCTGAAATTTGAAAATTGTTCAGCTCTTCCCTCAATGAAAAGTGAATGAAATGAAAACAAAATTGAAGTTTCCCTCTTTACGTTTGTTTTTCTTTTTCCTTTCGAAAGCAAAACCTAATCAAATTTATCAAAACACACTGCAATAGGAAATTCCTGGTTTGAGACTTAGAAATGACGAAATTAAATGGCGAAGAGAATTTTCTCTGCAATTAATTTCTCTTTGTTTCGATTATTGTTTAGATCCGAATGAAGATAGAAGGAATTTGATCGAAACTCATTATTTTCAAGGGAAATCATCTGCTGCAGATGCAATCGAAGAAATAACTTTAATAAAAGCAGGAATATAAGTTTTTACAATGGAGAATTTATTGCATATTTCAGTTGAAACCATTCCAAGAAGCTCTTAATGAAAACCATTGCTTTGATTGAACCAACAAAGAACTGTTTTTGACAAGAAATAAATTCCAGTCTTCTGAAATGCATACCAAAGTTGCACACATCGTATATGTGCGGTTATATTTTCAATTCTGTATTAAATTGCAAAGAGCCATTTCTTCGTTTTAACAGAAACCGAGTAACAAGACGTCGCTCTCGTTGTCTTTGCTGCCGTTGTGAAACAGAGGAAACCAATTGATTTAGCCTCGCAGATAACGAATAGGATTAAAGACCAAATATAACTTGGATCTCAATGTATTTATCGTGGCTGCCTCGGTTTCCCGTACGGCAGGCGGCCGCCTTGGGTGGCAGACAACCTGGCCGCCTGTGTGCGGAGAATTTCAACGTGAACGAAATCGTGTCGTCCTTTGGAAGCCACAATTTATTCGTTTCATATTGGAAGCTAAAGCGCGCATTTCTGCGATAACCAGAGAAGACGACGACAGGAGAAAAATGCGCTTAACGTGATACAACCAACTAAATAACGTCTTCCCAGAATCACTCGAAGGAAAAAAAAATTGTACAGCTGGAAAGGACAACAAAGCTAAGGGGACAAACAAGGAGTGAATAAACTGGCGGTAGCGATGGAGGAACCCGAACAGAAGAAATAAAAAGGAGAACAGAGCGAAAAAGGTTTTCACAGCTTAAATGCATCCAAAGCAAGTTGCAAGGACGGCACAAACACACACTAGTAGGCATCCTTAGTTCCAGCAACTCCTATTAGCCACCATTTCCAACATCCTCTAAGAAGCTACCAAATGCGAGCCTCCACAACTCTTTACCAGAACAAGCAGCGCGACCCAATCGTATTCGATGCATCGTGCTTCAACTGCGCTTACTGCCAATCGGCGGGCGAAACGTTGGCAATAAAATGCTAAAGCGATTTCCAAGAACGCGATGTAAGAAATCGTTCGCAAGACAAAATGCCGCGCTCCAGAACTGATAGAAGCAGCAATAAATTAACATGAGGAGCTATAGAAACCGACTGCAGAAGGGTTGGATGAAGCACTGAAAACATCTAGTAAATTCCTCGCACTGTGTTTGGAGCGGAACATCTCGTCTACATTGGCAAAAGGGGTGGATCTTGAATTTTTTATGACTCACTCTAATAATCATGACAGATTATTGGTAGACAATTGCAAAGGATTCTCAAAATCACTCCGAAATCACCTCGATTAGGTATCATCTGTCGTCTGATCTTGATATCTTGATCTGTCGTCGCATCATTGGATCGCGACTGACGTCATCATCTGACCCTCAATTAACGTCATCTGTCCCTCGATTAACGTCATCTGTCCCTCGAGAGACGTCATCTGTCCCTCGAGAGACGTCATCTGTCCCTCGAGAGACGTCATCTGTCCCTCGAGAGACGTCATCTGTCCCTCGAGAGACGTCATCTGTCCCTCGAGAGACGTCATCTGTCCCTCGAGAGACGTCATCATGGCTTGCTCAACGGGCTTCTTTGCTTAAAAATCTTTGTCCGAAACGCGATACTCAACATTTCCTCTAGATTAATAAGATCCAATAAGTTTACATATCGAAATAGAATACATGGATGTGTTAATGCAATACGAGTCGCTTTCCGATGTATGATGCATATGTGTGTGTGCGTGTGCGTGTGTGTGTGTGTGTGTGTGTGCTCGTTCTTTCAATGCACAACAAAAAAACATTCTATCGACACAAATCATTTCTTGGCGTTTATTTATTTTCTTAGCATTCAGTATTTTGTGAAATTATTTTTCCCGGCATTTTACACCGACCTCAATTCTGTCCTTGTCGCTGTTGCCATTCTTACGTACGTCTATCGTTCGCCTTTTAACCCTGTGGAAGAATGCGAGCCTCGAAATCAGAGCAATTCCGCTTTTCCTGATTCTGCACTTCTCACAATAATATATATCACTTTATATTGTATTGATTTAGCTGACTTCTTCACAAACGCAGCAAATATTTTCCTGCTCCGACGGCAGCTGTTGGTGCGCCGTACGTGACGTTTTTCCACAAAGTCGGTTTTCGAACGAGTTGCACGATATACACGTTATTTGGCTGAATCTCTCTCTGCGACCTCTTGACTGACGGTTTGTCTGACTTGCCGTCTGATTGTTTATCTGACTCTCCGATTGTCTGCTTGCTTCTCTAACTGTCGGCCTGTTTGACTATTCATTGATTGACTTTCTGCAGGATTCGATAGACATGCAAACACACTGCACGACTCGCCGACTGGCGGGGCCGCCCAACTTGCTTCGAATACTTATATTCGACTGTATTTATACGTCTGTCTGTGTGAGCGTGTGATTTGATAACTGTCTGTGCTTATTTGATATGCAAACCGGAAGTGCATGAGTGGCGGGTCGGGGAATCGTGATGGGATGCCGCTGTGTTTTCCAAACTAACTCCGCTTGTTTCCTGGAGCATGGCAGGCGCGCATCCTGCCTGCTTGCAATCCATGACGGTTCTTTAATGGCAGGGCTTCTGTTATGGTGTGTGTGAGTGTGTGTGTGTGTGTGTGTGTGTGTGTGTGTGTGTGTGTAGTGCCGTTGTTGTTGATGTCGGTTTGCTGCTGCCGATTGACAGTTAAAGCGTTTTTCCAGTCAATATTATTGGATTTCGTGCTCCGTGCAAGGCAAAAGTTCCCGCATGAATTCAAATACTATTCACTTCACTTGGCTGGAGTTGTCAAGCGAGGCGCGCGCCTTACTTATGATGAGTTCGTGAAATTAGAGCTGAAAGCAGGCAGACAACTTGTGCAACCCACTTGCTGCATGAGTTTGTATGAAACGATATGAGAAAACTATTCCATGCAGAGTATTTGGAGCAGATAAATGAGGGTAAGCTATAATCAGGGAAACGTAGTTATTTATGATGGAATATATCTGCATCATTCACTATGTAGAAAAATCGATAAACAGTATTAAAAGCAAAACATATGATAGTTAGTTGGTGAAGGTCTTAACTTTGCTGAGATTCGAACCCAGAACTTGATGCAGTCCGCTTGATGTAATGAAATTTTCGCGTGCGAGAAGCCTACTGACATTTTCGACATGACAAACAATGAAATTTCGTTTGGATTTTGGAGAGGGGACCTTAAACGTACGATAATCGCATTTTAGGACGTTATTACTCTACAATACCAACTGTCATCTACTTTACTTTGCCTTTTCAAATCCATATACTTTGAAAAGGCAATTGAATTAGAAAAATTCGCTGCGGGAGGAGATAAGGGACTCGAAGTAGCTTCGGACGCCTTTATTGGAAGCGGCACTGCATCATCGATTGTGCAAAAGCATTAATAATTTATTGAGAAGAAGGCGGAGTGGCGTTAGTGGGTGGTAACCTTGCCGCGCTGCATGGATAGGACGCGGTGCAGCTTCCCCGAGCAAGGTTAAAATAGGTTGGGTGGCTGGTTGACTGGCAAGTCACTCCGTCGTGTGGCATAATCATGTTTCAGCCTTCGGTGCATATTATGCAAGTCGCACACAGGTATACCGTCTCTCCCTCTCGCCTCCACATCGATTCTTCGGCGCTTGCATTCGTAACTAATCGATTTTAAAAACAGTTTCTCTATGCAGCTCTAATTTGTTCAGAATTCACAATATTGCATCGTTCAGCGAATTCTTGCTGCTGCTGCAATAAAAATGCGATGAATTCAGATTGAATTTTTCCCAAGGAGAAGTACTCGGAGATACTTATGGCTGTAGATAGACACTTACGGACACATATGTCTACCTCACAGATGTATCTCACTCACAAATCGTTGACTGCCTCTCAAGCGTACAAGTTTGCAATAAAAGTTTCCGTAGAAAAAGCTCGACTACCACTTGCGTCACTCGGGAAAGCCAGAATTTTTTGACAGAACGGAAGCCGAAATGAGTACTCATAGGGCTGGATGGCATCCAAGTAGGTTGGCTGATTGGTACCAGCCGTCTGCTAATGCAGAACTCTGTGGCAACCACTCGGGAGCACTTGAAAGATTGTTTTCTCGATTCATCTGCTCTGCCTGCTGGTTGATTTGGTTTGTGTTTCTGCTTCTTCGCATTTGGTATGCAAAAACTTCTGCATACAAATGGATTTTTTTATTTTGACGCAATTGTACTTTTAAAACTCGAAAACTCGTAGGTAAAATGGTAGCAAATTATTTCTAGACGTGCCTGCTTTTGCTTGTCTGATGGCCTGATGGTCTGATGGCTGCTGGAACTTTCAGCTGACTTCTAAATTAGGACGAAATTTGCATAGTTTAGAGTTGCCTGAGTGCAGTCATCTGCTCAAGAGCTTTTCAACTTGTGACTCCTCTTTCACAACAAGTGGCAATACGTGGTGGTTAATAGCAAGGTGAGAAGAGGAGAGGTTGAAATTAATTTAAATGTTTTGCCGAAGTTAAAGTAACTGCTTCTAATTTAAACTGGAGAATTAGTTTAAAGTCACATATATGTATGCTTATAAATTCTACAAATATTGTGCCTTTACTATGAAATGTGATAACTATTTTCGAGAAAATATATCATATCCTTCCGTTTTTCGTTTGTTACGATATTGATATCAAATAATTGAAAACAAAGTAAACAACATACATACCTTTTCTTCTTTAAGAAATTTCCTCAAGCAGTATTACTGTAATAAATAGAAAATTTCCCTATTAAAAAGCAGTAAAATATATGATTATTAAATCTACAATATAATGAGAAGTGATGCAAAAAAAGACAATTCCCATTTCAATAAAATGTCATTCATTTTAGGTAATAAATTACTACTGACCTTTAAACTGTGATTTATTCTTTTTTTACGACAGCAAATTGAACTCGTAAACTGTAAAGAACCATCGCGTCTTGCTATCAATAAAATTACAGTATATCGTAAAAATAAACATAAGGAATCCCCTTTTTCGCATGAGGAAAAATACGGAAGGTGTCAAGAGACTTAACTCTAAATTGAACCTTTCTCTTCGAAGATTATCCTTTATCCTTTGGTTATTATTTGACTACTATATCATGCTAGGAGAATACATGTTGCCTTCCTTGGAAGGTTTATTTTACAAAATTTATTCCAAACGCATCTCTACGGGCATAAATTCTGAGCGTAATTCAAGGGGGCAGTAAAGTCGAGTAGCCACGGACATTCAGTGTGGAACGTTTCATCAACGGAATAAATAAATACCTATTCGTTCACTGAATTCCTACAGGCAGTAATGATGTGCAGGCCAATAACACTTCGTGCCACTACTCAGAGCAATCAAGCGGAAAGAGCGGTATTTCAGTTTATTAGGCAGAAAATTCGGAGGAAATCTGCTACGACAAACAACTGAGATGAATGCAATGAAGATTTTTAAAGATTTAAATCGGAACTTTAACAATTAGATTCCAAATAAGGCACAGATATGTTTTTTTAATTTTTGTGAAGAGTCTTTAGAGTTCTGATTCTTCTTAGTGTTCAGCTGAGTGGACACGACGACCAAAGAGTGAAAGATCGAAGTTTCTTGTGAGCTCTTCGCACCCTACAGCGGCATTCGCAGTTTCGCATTCACGACCATTCGAAATTTATGCAGCAAATAACTTTGTCTACACGCACATTCAAGTAAACGAAAATTGTGTACGGTGATGTGAACCAAGCATGGATGCAATTCTAGGCACTTAAATACAATGAACAGCATGTCATTTCGCCACTCGTAAACGTCCGGACTCGATACAGGACATCCAAGATGTGTGTGCGTGTAGAGTGAATAAAATGGATCCGATATTTTATCCACTTGACCTTTCAACGTACAACAAGGGTCGCACATTCGATACGGGGCAATAGAACGTATTTTCGAACCTAGTCCTTGTTGGGGAATTTTGCAGGAGGCGATGACGATGATGATGTGCGGGGGATGGTTAGGCTGGTAAACTCTTGGAAGGATGTTGAAGTACTGGGGAAGTTACTGATGGAACCGGCACCGTGACAACTCTGCTTTTCTGAAGGTGGTGTAAGTTTACTGTAACTGGAATTTACTGGAAAATATGATAGTCATAATCCCAGCGATAATGCTAACGCCAGTGACGAGTGATGACGACGGCGATGATGCTCATCATCGTGCAAATGTTGGAAATTATGCATTAAGTTATCATAACGATTTATACCCAGTATCAATAACAATAAGCATGCTTGGCGATAATGAAGGCGACAGTTGCGACAACTACAGTCTATTTTCGCAAGAACCAATTTGGCAACAATTTTGCTATTACAAACCATGCAATTTCCTGTTAAGTGTGACGAAAAACCTCCTAAAACCACACAGACTCTCGATTATTTATCCAATCTGTCAAATGCACATTCCGAACATTTTCTTCTGACGAATTCGTACAAGAATCTGGTCCTCGATACAGGCCACTGAAAACACTTGCCGCTGAGAAAATCCACTTGAGTGGCAGAGACACATATAATTTCATAACCAGTATTTTTAAAGCTTTAACAATTTTCCAGAAGAAGTTTTGGCCCTCATAAAATGCTACGAGAACCAAACACGTCTCTCCCTCAATATTATGGTGCCCTCGAGTAAGAGCATCGTAACACTGAGGTAAACCTCAAGACCACATCACTCCACCACTCTACCGAACGCTTACTCCTGAGGGAATTTCACAAGCTGTTAAAAAACACAAAATTGCGAGAATCATGTGACAGAAAGTACCGGCCAAATGACATTTGGCGGGGTGACTATAAATTTAAGTTTTCGTACCTACTTCTGTGCAGATCTCAAATGGGTTGGCACTGATATTTATGAATTTTCTCGTAACTTTCGAAATTACTGTTTCAGTTTTTAGTACAGGGTAGTGAAAAGTAGAGCTGAATTAATAATAAATTCGTTTATATACACCATAGAAAAACGAATTTATGTCATCTGTTGCTAAATTTGTGCATCAGTTATCTCTGGCCAGACATTGAGACCACCACTCCATTAATTGGATCCATAGATCCATTAAGAACCGGAGTGGAGATTTCTAAGGATAGAACAAAATTCACAACAAAGGACTCATATTAAACTAGAGTAATGTTTTTGTTTATAACGCAGATCTCAGTTTCATACGTATAACTTTATCTAAGTGTGCAACGTCTTCATTTTCCTACATCAAGACGTTTAAATTAAACCTTTTCTCCCTGATCCCGAGATCTTGTCCTAATAACTCATAGTGAAATGAAAGGACACCCTTCGAATTAGCTATTAATAAGCCAGCAGATAAATCTTCACCGCCTAAATATGCACAGAAACGGGCTCTCATGACCCGCCGCCGGCATGTCCTAACATGGTACAAGATATCTTACTGGCTTTTAATGACACCATCAGGGCGTTGTGATGGTGGCAAGACCGCTGCGTGTCGCACTGTATGCGAGCAGAAATAACTCTCAACACCAGCATCAACTCCACTATCAACCCCACTCCAAGCAGCAACATAAACGGCAACAACATCTCACAAACAACAAAATCCATTGGATTCATTATCAACCGTCAACAACCACAAAACCAAGTGTGGGCGAGGGGGCGGAAAACCTCTTGTTCGGCAAGTAATCCGCATACATTAATGTGCCCAAATTTAATGCAGACATCTCGGCGGTTGTGTATTAACACAAATCCGGCCAATCGAACAAATCAAGTGGACCGACCAGGCAGGGCTCAGTCGACTCGTGGGCCGTGGTCGAGTCGGGTCGCTCAGTGCGGCTCGGCCGTTGTTTGTTGCAGCACATAATTTGCCGGGCCCATTAATGGCCGAATGTGTTGCTGACTACATGTGCGGCTCAACCGCAGCCTGCTGGCCACAGCCGCAGCACACGGGCGTGCTGGGCAACAATGACTGGAGGCATAAAGTCCGTATTTGTTAGATGGCGCCAGTTTAGACAAGGGAGAGGTGACGACCACCCAACACACACACACAGGCATACAGGCATACACACGCACACACACGCTCCCGCGTACGTTGTACTCGTACTTAGCATGCGGATATCCCGAGATGAATGGCCCATTAGTACGCGGCGAGGCGATTCGGCAAGAATTTGTCCATCGATTCGCTGCGAATCTGTGGACGAATTTCGTCCAGAAACTGCGGGCGGCGTGGCAATGCTATTGTCGACTAATCTTCAGTGTTGATGCGCGGCAGACAAGGATTTACGGAGTGTGTGTCTGGTTGCGAGTTTGTGTGCGGCTGCATTGTGTCGCTTCGCGCCAATCGCACTGTAGCCATCGCCAGATGAATCCGTTTACCGACGATGTTGATGTTTCCGGCTGTTGTTGATGAGGTTGCGACTGGAGTGCTAGCAACAGGAGCAACAAATGTTGGGTCGAATTGCTGAGCGGTGACTCTGATTGGGAGAGGAGTGATTGTGATGGGACGAAATTTGAAAGGAATTCAAGAAACGAAACCACCTTCAACCTCGAATGGCAGTTGTTTGCTCTATAAAAGTTGGTCGAAAATAATTCGAAAAGTAATTAAAAGAAATGCTAACAAAAGTTCTCGTTCAATTGTCAACGAGAATATAGTATCTGCACACAGATAAAAACTTCTGGTAACAAAGCAGAAGAAACTCGTAAAGAAAAACCACTACTGAAACTTTGTCCTCACCATCGCATTGAATGTGAACAACCGAACTAAGCGAAGACTTCAACCGAGCAACACACACACAGCCAGGCAAACATACATATAGGGTTGTGTGTGTGTGTGTGTGTGTGTGTCTTTGTACGAGACTCGTTTTAGGGACTCCACAATTCTAGGTTTTCACAGTTCCAAATTTGCAGTTCCGATATTCTACATAATCTCGCGGCTTGGCAGAAAAACTCTCTTCTCTTTCGAGGGAGAGGAGAAATAACGGGTATTCATGACTTGTGATTGCCGCTCTCTACTCTAATTGAGAGTGATAAGTACTTATAAGCTCTAATATTGTGTAATATCTAACGCAAACTGTCCTTACTATTCTGTAAATCAATGTTTTGTCAAAGTTTTGGTGATTAAACGTCTCAACTCCGAGATAATGTATCTTTCCACGATTGGATCCCACAACTGGAATCCCTAAATCTGAACGCGTACAGGTGCACACACACTTACAGTGTAAAAAGCCATTCAAACTTGCAACTCTGTTCTCGTCCTGTCTGCCCTGATAGGACGAAACAAAAGCTTCTTCGGCTGCGTTAAAGAACTCGTCTTGGGATGGCGAAAACTTGCCGATTTGGCTAATTCACGCTGTCAAAGTTGCTTTCACGCAATAGCAATATTAACAGCAACAACAACATGAGCAACAACAGCATGAGCAACAGCAGTAACGACAACAAAGATGAGAGTAGCTAGTATAAATACAGTATGTGTGAAAACACAGAACAACTCTGGCAACTCCTTCCTTTATCGAGTTTAAATTCTGTTATTCTTTTGGCTTTTGCTGTCGCTGTCATTGTTGTTATCATGTTGTTGTTACAACTTTTCCGAGACAACTGGAAGTTTGTGAACGAGAATCCATTTAGACGAAAGATGTTTAGAGTTCTTCGACAAACTTGCGGACTTGGCCGGTTTTCGGCTTCAGTGTTTCTTTATCACAGACAGAAAAAGCAGTTATCAGCTTTATTTCGGTGACAAGGAAAGATTATTATTTCCAGTTCTTGATCTCATCAATTTTGCAGAAATGTCGTTTCCTAAGCGGACTCACTGAGTTTCCCCTCGAAAATACATTCATTCCCTGACTCCTCATAGGATTTCTAATTGTCCGCAAATTAAGGGATTCCCGTGACCTCCCACGACTTCCCCACGACTTCAACTCACATCACACATCTGGCCTGCAGATTTCACCTGATGGCGTCTTTCGAAGGGGAGCAGAAAGCGCAAATCCTTGCCGCTGAAAGTCCTGTGTGCGTCTGCGGTACTCATTCGTCTTTTTGGTCGAATGCAGCCAAGCCTCAGTTTGCACTCTGGCAGCCCTGCATCAGCTCGGTCGAGTCCTGCGGACTGCTTTCTGCTTCTCTTGCCTTCTCCTCTGTTCAACTTCGTCCAGTGTTTTTCCCAGCCGTCATTCTGTGTTGGCCGTTGGTCCAGCTCTCGAGCCTGGCAAGCTTCCCGTGCAAATAAATACGTCGCATGTCCGCTTGGTCGAGTGATATCCTGATAGCCTTGCAAACAAGCGCCGAGGCGAGTTGCTGACTTTTGCACGTTCTTTTTGCACTCGTGTTGGCTTTGCCTTCCCGCCGTTTTTGTGCGATGCACTTGGGTGCACTCAACGCCGCATCAAAAGGAAGATAAAGTTTTCACTTTTACTTCTCGAAGGACGGAGCGAGTTTTGTATTTTTTTGCGGCTTAGTGAATTAAAAAGAACCGGAAATACACGTTGCTCTTAATGAAAGTTTTATGAAGTTCGTTTGGACTCGTAAAAACATCACTTCTTTCTTCGCTCTCCACCGACTTTGTTGCTTCTCAGTGTACTCGGATCATGCAAGCCGAGATGCAGACACACACAATGTATACAAATACATCGGTGGGTTAGTTTGTATTGGTGTTTTTCTTGGCCACGTTTTTGCTCCCAACTCGTTAAGTGTCACCGGAAGCTCTGCTTTGATAATTCAGCGCTACAAATCCGTGTTGTTTTTGCTAAAATGTAGTTTTTTCGGTGTCGCACTGCAAACGTCTCCTCGTTTGGTGCGACATTTAGTGCCGACTTTGCTTGCTCCCGTTTTGTTGCAACCTTCTCATTAGCACGGGAATTACTTACGTTTCTCTGTCAGTCTTGTTTTGTGGTTCCTTTGTGGATGCGGTCTTCCCATCAATCACAGCAGCATTTTATTCCAGGTAAAGCTAGCGATCGGAACAATTTTAAAGTCGAGAAAGGAGTGACTCTTCAGTAAAGAGTAAAACCTCTAAAGTTTTTGCTTGAAAACTTTACAAAACTCAATTAAATTCCATCACCTCTCCACACCAACAAACAATTAATTAGCCCTTCTCTGCTCCCCCTTCGAGAAGACCGCTTTAATTATTTAAATCCTCCCGCAAACAGCGTTAACTTTGATTTGAAATCCGCCCCCGGAACGGTTAAAAAAAAAGAGAAACAAGCAAGGACGAGCATCGCTTAATAATGCTAATAAATTAGCATTAATGAGACCTGAAAATAGGCCAACTAATGTCAAAATTTGACGGGCATCGCGTTAAAACCACCCAATTTCCGACGAGGGCACGGGACTCTCAGCCATCCTCTCCCTCCTCCGGCTGACGCGCACCACAACCAGAACCGCACAAGCTGTTACAAAGCGATAAATTAATATTAGAAACAATTAGGACAGCCATTAATAAATGAGAGCGAGTTTTCAATGCATCGCAACTTCTTTCCACACCTACCCACTCCCCGGCCGCCAGAGCTCAACACAAAGGCTCGTCAACACCGCTGCTAACTAGCAATAATTTGCGGTTGCTGTGGCCCGAAATTTGCGGTCCAATATCGTCCTATAATTGCATGAGTAATGACTGAGTACAAAATTCATAAATTTCCAGGCGGCGGCAATGAAAACTTTACATGAAAGGACGACTTCCTCTGCACGATGAGTTGCAGGGTCGGGATGAAGGCAGTGAAGAGAGAATTTATGGGCTTGTGCGAATTCAAATAGGTGCCTACTGAAATCGCAGAGGACATGGAATTATTGTAAATTATTGGCCTTCCGTACGAAGTGTAACTTTTCAAATGCATGTCAACTTAAATTGTCATGAAGACGTGAAAGAAACTCATTTCCGAAGTTAAATAGAGGAAACTAAGGGGAACTCTATGAAGAGTTGTAGGGAGAACTCTATGGATAAGTCTATGGAGTACTCAATGGGGAACCCAAAGGAGAAGTGTGTGGAGTACTCTGTGAGGAACTCTGTAAGGAACTCTGCGGAGATTCTTGTGGAAATCTCTACGTAGAACTCTACGAAGGACTGTACAGGGGACGACGGAGGATTTACGGCGGTCTGTACACAGAAGAACTGACTCAATGGGACACTATATAAGCACCCACCGCGTGTGGGTTAAATTAGAGTAACGGCTAGAGATTCCAGGGTCATCTTTCGCGTGCATACACAAGAAACCATCATGGAACAAAATCGCAATACAGCTGGAATCAATTAGACTTTCATAAACTAATTGGACATTTTAATAAAGACAGAAATTTTACTCTCATAATTGTAACAAAAGCAAAGTATACAATTACAGAAGAAGGAACTATAGGAGAAGAAGAAACTAAAGGAGAAGAAGGAAACCTAAGAGAGAGACAGGAAATTCGGGAAGATGACCAGGGATGCTGCCATGGAAAGAAATCAATATGAAACCTATGAAAGACTCATTCGAATTGACTTCATTGAAATCGCTCCCTCTTTCCAAGAACAAGCGAACGTCGACCAAATTAAACTGTAGACCGATTTCAATTTCAATCCCCTGCTGACTCGAAACACAACGTCAGGTCATGTCTATGCGATTTCGTTTCATTTCAGGATTCAATTTGGGGTTTTTGGAGTTCTTGTTTTTGTTGCGGGTGGTTGGTTGATTGGGTGGGTGGTTACGTTAGCGTAGAACACGAATCTGTAAATCTATAAATAGAAATATATTTTAGCAGTTGAAGTTAAATCTGCTGCCTAGATTACCTCTTGTATGCCAAATGAAATGAAATACCGGACAACCGGAAATTAACAACAAACTCAACAAATCAGAGTCGCATTCATTGCATGTCTGATTGAAAATACAACACGGCAACCTAGAAATGGCCCCACATCCACTAAAATTGGTATTCTAGTTATGCTTTTTACGAATTTTACGCGCACGAATTAGGAAAACAACGCTGATAATGATGATTTAGAGGCTTCAATTTGACGCTAGATAAATAGAGTTTCTAATTACGAAATTTTATGTGGATGGATGTTCACAACAAATAGTACGCAGTGTTTTTGGGAAGTCATGGACTGGAAAACCACTGAACCAAAAATTGTGTCAAATCGAAGAAAAACTTCGTCATGTTGAAGAGAAAGTTCATCATGTTCAAGTTCATAAAGTTGGAGATAATGTTCGTCATGCTGAAGACAACGTTCGTCATGCTGAAGACAAAGTTCGTCATGTTGAAGAGAAAGTTCGTCGTGCTGAAGAGAAAGTTCGTCATGTTGAAGATAAGGTTCATCATGCTGAAGAGAAAGTTCGTCATGCTAAAGAGAAAGTTCATCAAGTTGAAGAGAAAGTTCGTCGTGCTGAAGAGAAAGAGAAAATTCTTGTGCTAACGAATTACAAATTGCAAATGTTGCATGGAAGGCCGCACGATGTTTAGTGGGAGAGAAGCGGACTTCTACATGATGGCAAGGAGGGCGCGTGAATAACTGGAAACCGTGATGTCCACGTCGAACAAAACCGTTGCTACGCGAACTGTTCGTCATATAAACATCCGTCGTTCATTATACTGAATACAGAAAAATGCAATATTATTCGGATCATTAAAGCCCTCAGTACACCATGAAATGGAAGTTTCTAAACCCGTTTTATGTCCACTGGAGTCTTAATTACATCACTCACTCCGAACGTGTACTGACAAAACGTTCCCACTCCTTCCTCTTGTGCGTGGAACACACAATGGATGGAAACCCATGAGGTCGACCGAGAACCTATAATTCAAAATTTACCAAATTTATGAGGAAAGTTTTGTTGTGCGTTTTTGTCCATTTCGTCCGTTTTGTTTTCCCCCCAACTGACCACAACAGACGAACGCGCAAAAACCACGGCGGCGGCAGCTAGCAAAATATTGTCATGTCACGACCGCAGCCGCAAATGTCACACACAGCAAATCGTGATAGCGTGACACTAGCATTACTTGTTGTTTTTCCGAGCTGGCTGCTCGGGAGTAAATAAAGCCGTCACGTCGAAACGTGGCCCCAAAATATACTCGCGCACATCCGCACATGTCGACTCGGAGTCATATCGCGAAAATATGAGGTCAGAAGAGCGCTCACACCTCGCATAAAAACTCACCCAGTTCGCCGGCTTGTCGGTGCGGCGAGCGGCGAGGAGGAAGACAGCCATCCGAATACGAAGCGATTTGATGTTAAGAATCAAATCAAAAATTAAGCTGAGTGCCAAAAAGTTGAGCAGAAGTTCTTCTGTCTTCGCTGAGTTTTTATCCTTGAGCGCTCCTCGAACTTATGCGAGTTTTTGAGTAGCCGAACAAGTTCGTCGGCGGTGCTCGTCGTTATTTCGTGAGCAGCACGAAGACGAGCGCGTGGTCACGACTTGCTGGGAATCGTGTGCAGGACTCCGCGTCAGTGGCTTCCTTGTAGGACGCGACCTCTGGCTAAGTGGACCATATTTTCTGCCAAAATGGAAGCCGTCGACGCAGATAAGAACAATTACCCAATTTAGTTGGTCGGCGGAAGGACAAGCGTGTGGAAGTGGAGAAAGTTGTGAGTGGAGTGGAGTTGCGGGGCGGGGAAGGAGGCCAAATAAATTGGTTTGTTTTTCAGGCGAGAACGCGCTCAAGTTTCCCCGAGTAGTTCTGACAAGCTGTCACGGTGTCATAAATAAATCCGATGCTGGTTTATTAAAACGTGCAAGAAAAACTTCGCACAGCAGCGAAAATGGAATGGAAGCTTCGTACATATTTAAATATTCCGAACTAGATTTTGGCCCGACTTCAAAGGGTTGTCATGCATTTATTTGTAGCTCATGCCAGTTGTAACTGGAAATAAATTACGTTTTCAGCAGAGAAGACAAAATTTAGAAAATATCTCATTTTGCGTTCCAGAAAACTTTTGCAATCACAACACACGATTGCAAATATTTAACAATTTGTATTCAAGTGCTTTGCGAAGTCAAGGAGGGACGGAGGAGTTTCAGTTTCGTTTGGGTTTGAATTTCGCTCGAATTTCGACTTCGCTTGAGTCTCGACTTCGCTTGAGTTTCAACTTCGCTTGAGTTTCAATTTCGCTGGCACTCGAATGTTGATTGACGTCGTATTTTACTTCAAATATCAACAAGACCATTTGTTTGTTTGACTGATTGACTGACGCAATATTTGTCATGCTGAGCTCTCACAATCATCTCTCTCTGCAACTAGGAGCGCCAATTAGATCAAAAGATAATTAAATGCAGCCAGCGCAGTTATTTTGATTAATAGAATATTTCAGTAGTCATTAATTGGCTCGAATTAAATGATTATTCTTGACTGTGAATCGACAAAGCTTGACACAACGCGTCTTCATTAATCTCAAGACCGGAATTGGCGACTTCTGAGGCTACATCGCATTTCTGAGTGAGACACTTTAGAGAATTTCATTTTTAAGTTGACAGAATTTAAGAAGAATCGCACTCGCCTCCCCTCCTCGTTATCAACAATGACTTTTCTAAATACTCCCCCGGTCATCCTCTCATCGCCACCATCACCTCACCTCAAATCCAGCCGACATTAATTCCTCACAGAGCGTTTAAAAAGGATCTCACGAAGAGCCTTTGAGGATGTGATTAAAGCGGGCGAAAGATAGGCCTCGGAGAATTAATTACTACGTGGCGAGCATCCGAGAGCAGTTGACGTCTTCATTTGGAGCGTAAAAAGCAATCGTAACTCTCGCCGGTGGGTCGGGTGTGGCAGCTGAGCATTGGCTTCCACTGCGATGTCGGCGTGTGTGTGTGCGTGCTGCTTGTTTTCATGTCAGGAGCGTAATTTAATAAGCGCGCAGAGATGCGGCTGCAAATGAGTGCACGCTTATAATGA
This sequence comes from Sicus ferrugineus, assembly GCA_922984085.1. Taxonomy (NCBI): domain Eukaryota; kingdom Metazoa; phylum Arthropoda; class Insecta; order Diptera; family Conopidae; genus Sicus; species Sicus ferrugineus. The sequence goes on from OV277351.1 coordinate 29,997,474, forward strand.
GAATTCCGCTTTTGCCATTTCATGCTGAGCACGGTTCTCACGGGTTGCCACTTCGACGTTGTGGGCTGCGGGATTTTTGGGTTGCGTGTGTGGTTGTGATTTTGATAAAGGCTGCCGGTTGCTGCTGCTGGTTGCTGCTGCTGGCTGGCTGCTGGCTGGCTGCTGGCTGCTGCCTCTTCACGGCCGACTGGGCGATGGATGGCTTGTGTTTTATCGGTTTGCATATCCGTCGGTCGTCGGTTTTTCATGCCGCACTGACGATGACGACCGAGATGGCAACGAGGGAAGAGCTGCAGCTGCCGGCTCTCATTTTGGCCACTGCGACGAGCTGAGACGAGGAGCTTGCGGAACTCAGTTGCTATTTGAAATCTTGCGAGTTTATCTGTGACAAAATTTAAACCTCAAGTAGATTTCTGGTGACTCTCGTACGCGCGCGAGGGAAAGCTGTTTGATTTCATTCGTTTTTGTTTAGATTAGGGGAAGAAGCTCTGATTATTTTGTTTCTACACTGTAGAAAAACTGGTACTCTGAGGATGCGAAGTCAGCCAGTGTGGAGAAACCGAGCGACGGAAGCGAAATGCGTACTTGCGAGCTCTACCAGCGTTTCGAGTTTGAATTAAAATCAGTATAAAACCGAAAAGCAGCTCCACTCTTAAGCTGGTCGAGTTGTCGTTCACACTCTGATCGAGTGCATCCACGTGTCCTGCGTCATCCACACTGTGGACGCTTCACACTCGTCTTTCTGTTCTTTCATTTTTGCATCTCCAGCAGAAGCAGGAAGAAAACTTGAACAGGCTACTGAAACCATAAAACCGAGTGTGAGTGTCTTTCCTTGACTTCTTCCAAGTTATCCACTCCGCACCGACATAAAGAGGATAACGGAAAATAAACGAGAGCCAAACTTCCAACTCGATAAACTTCAGTCTGGCGTGTTTGTGAGAAACTTCTTCGAGGAGTCGGAAGCACGTTTCTAGCCAAACAACGGCTGCTGTGTTGCGGCTTACAAAACAAACACTCGCTCGCTGCTGCCCAACAACAGCTAGCCAACCCCAGATACCCGGTATCCTGTCTGCAGTCCCAGTTCTTCCAGCGCAATAAAAACAAGGAGGGAGTTCTTTGAGCAGAGCATGCGGCTAAGCATACAGGTAAACATCTACGCACACACACATGTTTACACACACACACACTTGTGTGGCACTTCAAATAATTTGACTTCTCAAAAGTTTCAACGAAACCTTCTCACTCGTACTTTGCAGCCTAAAAGTATGCAATGAAAAGTTTCACTAGCGATTAATTCGAAAAGAAATTAAGCTGAAACGAAACAGTAACCACAGCAGGGAGAAAGACTACAACAACAACGATAACAACAACCACAACACCAACACCAACACCAACAGCAACGATAACAACAATCACAGTTAACAGCTTTCACTTGCTGAACTTGCCGAAGAGAGCAAAAACTATTTTTATGCTCTGCTGTAGAAGTATTTTTACACAAAGACACTTTCTCACGAATTAAACGAGACTGAAACAATTTCAATTACGTTAATTTTAAGCACATTAAAACGTGGAAATTCCATTTGGCCAGGAAATCCCGGAGATAATGGGATGCCACCTTTTTTTACGCGCATAAACTGAAGAAAACCATTTGTTAAGATGAAAAATGAAGGCAGCTTACGGGAGACGAGCAGCTTTTCGCAGGAACTCACGAGTCGATTTAAAGCAGGACGACCGGCATCGGGGAAGGAGATGATTTGAGGATGTCATTAATTTCAACGCGATGCTTAGTTTGCTCGGCTAACACGAGCACAAACACGACAACGAACACAACAGCCAGCAGCCAACACGACGCGAACGCGAACACGAATACTTTGCTTTGTATTCATGTAGTGTGCGTGCAGTTAAACAGTCAGCGCAATTAACAAACTTACAATATTAGCGAAATGAAGTACATATCTGCGAAACAACAAGTACGCACACACACACACACACACACACACACACACACACACACACACACACACACGCTGGGAACATTAATACGTATTCACGCAATGCGCACATATTTGCAAACCTTCGAAACGCGCATGTTTACCGCGTGTAATGAACGCAATTTCCGCCAACCGATACTAGAGTCGCTAATATGAGTAACGGCGTGCGCACACATACACACGAACGTGTGTATACGCACACATACACACGAACTCCATGCCCTACAAAAGCCGTGATCACGCGATTGTACGATTTCGTCTGTAATTTCGTTTTAATTATACAGAACGAGTTAAAATTACACTTGCAGAAAATTTATGGTATATTTTTATTGAAACCGAATAATTATTTATGAAGAAGAGTCGAATATTCGTGTTGTGTGTTGAATAGCGTGAAAAATGAGTCTAGAAATGGGTAAATGGTGCAAAAACCAACAATTTCTAGCAGTGATAATCAATTCTTCTGGGAATCGCCGATTTATACGACCAACAATGGGAAAGCGTGAAAAGATGGTGCATTCGAATTCTCCCAGAGTTTCTGAGAGATAAATCTAACAAGTACAGTGCAGGATCTTTCCAGAAAAAGCCTATTTAAATAGAATTTATGAGATTTGAGAAACCAGCAAAGGGAGGAAACTGTCCTCCTCATCAAGTGGAAGACCGGCTTGGACGAAAGCAATAAAATGCTGGCTTGAAGTAGCCGAAACAGGCGTACGAATCGATATCTGTGGGACGTTTTGCGTCGAAAGGCACAAAAACTCTCGAAGATGTGCAAGAAATTTGCGGAATTCAAGCAACTGAGAATGTCCAACGCACACTTGCGATTACAACAAGTCAATGTTTCCACATGTATCTGCGTGTGTGTGTGTGTGTGTGTGTGTGTGTGTGTGGTTGTGTGTGCACATGTCCTGTTCAATAAACAAGACAGGATAACAGGCCGATGAAAAATTAGAACTGAAAACTGAAGCACACTTTGCGGCTGACAACGTCGACGACAACGAAGTTAATTTTGCCGAGAACGGAAGCGGGGAAGAGGAACGAGTGAGAAAGATGGCAGGCAGAGAACGAAAGAGGAGCCGCGAGATGCACGCAGGGAGAGCGGAGTGAGTAGAGACTCGAAATGTTTACAGCTCAGATTAACTGTTTGTTTTGTTCTTCTTTATTTGCAACATGAATTTGTGTCTCGAGGAATCTGTTGAGAGTTCGTGTGTGATCGGATGTGTATGTGCGTGTGTGTATGTGTGTATGTGTGTATGTGTGTGTGTGTGTGTGTGTGTGTGTGTGTGTGTGTGTGTGTGTGTGTGTGTGTGTGTGTGTGTGTGTGTGTGTGTGTGTGTGTGTGTGTGTGTACATGTCCTTCTCTCTTCACGTTGCTCATATGTGAGCGACATCAATAAATCCGCACACAAATTAGCTGCCTAAAAATATCATTCTGTGAATTCAGCGAAATCTCTTTGTTTACATGTATGCGAGTTCTTGTGCGCTCGTTGTTCGCTGGTATTTATGTGACCAATTCCTGTGTGTGTGCGTGTGTGTTCGTGTATTTGTTTAAGCTGAGAAAATCCTTTTTATGTGACATTAAATTAGCAAATAAAATATCGCAAATTTTCTGTCAGCTTAAGTAAGTGGATTTCGCAGAAGAAGAGGACGCCATCATATTTGCAAAGGACTTTCTTATCTCTGCGAAGGGGAATCGCGACAATCCGGCAACCAGACGCGGCAATAAATTTCTAAAATGCTCGAAATTCCGAAGAAATTGTATTTTTCAGAATATCATTTCAGCTTGAATTCAGAAATGAGTTTAGTCGTGACATCTCGTGAAGGTCAACATGAATTCCACATGATTTGCTATGTCAGAGTAGAATAATGAAAATCTTTGATTACACAGACTTCAGGAATCGTACAGATTTAATGTACACCTCAGCCCCCGCCCCTCCAACATGTAGGGCGAGAGGGGCTTGCGGAAGACCCCGCCAACTCCGGGCCAAACACGTGTTGTGATTGTCGGAGCGCCCGCAGCAAAACTGCAGAATTACGAGTAGTAAAGTAGCGAGGAACAAGTGTAGCGTGCCGAAGCGTACACACACACACACATACACACACATACACACATACACGAACACACACATACACACACAAACTTAAAAAAGAAAAACTTAATCACTGCCAAGGGGTGAAATCTAGAAATTCCTAAAAATTCTTTAGTTACCGCTTTAGTTACCTGCATTCACCTGGCAACCCCTTCCCCGCCCTCCCCCTCCCCCACACTCCCCTCTCCCAATCACTCCCTGCTACCGGACCAAAAGTTTGTTAGGAAAAAATGGTAAAAATGACAGAAAAAGCATCCATCAAAAGTGGAAAAATCTCGACGCAAACAACGTGTGGGCGGCGCGGCACGGCACGAATTGGATCGACGCTCACCTCACGCGCCCGCGTCAAAAACGGCGACGCGCGAGACGTCAAAAACGGTGCCCGCAGTCCACGGACGGTGGTGCAGTCGACGAAAAAATGAAAATGCGAACGATGAAATTAAGCACAAAACGCACCCGCATGTGGAAGGAAGTTCTTGCGGGGGAAAAAGGTGAAAAACGAAAGTCCCAAACAAACAAAAGCTCGTCCCAAATGAATGAACGCGCCGTTGTTCGGTTTCATTGTCCGTTTTATTCTTGCTGATTGCATTATTTTGGGCCGACAGCGGTGGCAGTCGTGTTTTCAGCTGTTCAACGCAGAATTTGTTGCTCTTCTCATGCTTCCGTCACACGCTGGCACCGACTTTTGTTGCACTTGACGCGTATTTTTTAGCTCACATCGATAAATTGCAAACAACATTTTGTGCGGCACTCACGTTCCCGCGTCTGAATTCACTCGATATCACGCGATCAAAGTGATCTTGATCAAGTGAATCGAAACCCAATTCATCAGTTAGAAAGAACAATAATTCAGGTTTTAAAATCTTCCCGTAAAGCTTTAAAGTTTAGTTAGTTCTACGTGCAGCTCACCGGCTGCCCCTTCCTGCCAGTCATCGCGTGCCTTTTGTAAGCCTCTTCACGTCCTCGTCCGTCCCTTCGCAGCCTTCCGCCGCCAGAGTTCGCTTCCAATCCATCACCGGAGGCTCCTTGCGCTTTGTTCGACTGCTACTCAGCCTCAGCGACGCTTTGTTATTTCAAGCTGCCGCCGTAATCCTCCGGAGGCCAAATTATCCTCTCTCTCTTTCTCTCTCTTCCCATCTTTCCCGCCACCGGCGTCCTACTTTTCCACTTTTCTACTTTTCCAGCGTGGATCGTGTTTATTCCGGCAGTTGGCAGTTAGAAGCTGCTTCGCTGTTGATTGAAGTCCTTCTTGTGTTGCACTTTTGTTGCTGGGCAAGAGCGACAAATTTCAAGCAGCCAACAAAACGCTCGAAAGGGTCGAAATCCCGCGGAAGCCTTCTCACGGGATTTCGTTGGAAGTTGTTCGAAGTAATGCTGTATTAGTCTTCAGAGGCAATAACTGCAGTTCTCCTCAACTCACGTCGATAGCTGTTTGTGTTCTCTGCGATTTTGACACGTTTTCCTGGAAATCCCGAAACCTCGGCCTCTCACTCGCCTTCAGCGTACCGGAGATTTTTCGCCGACTATTTCCTCCGAGTCTTGCGAGGGCTGCCGAGTGTTTAAGGCGCGTTTTTCTAATTACTGCGCTGGAACAGCAACGACAAAAGCACGAGAGCTGCAAAGAAAGGCGAGGGCAAGGAGATTTCCTGCTCTTCAGGGACCGAGGACTCTGAAGGAAAAGGGGAAAACTGAAGCGGATATTAAGAAAAACTGCGAGTATTACCATTCCGTTCGTACCAATCGCCTCACCAATCTGCCGCAAACTTCGTAGCGCTGAATGCTTTACATACTGGCATCCTCGCTGCCTGAAGTTTCGCCACAACTAATCATTCGACAACCACGCGCGCCATCGCAACCTTTGTGGAAGTTGCGAAGCTTTTCGGTGCGCTGAACACTCAGCAGGAGTAGCGGTGACTTGAAGCTGGCAGCAGGTGTCGGGCGGGCAGGCTTTCGCAAGTCGCGGGTGCGTCAGCAAGAAGCGCGCGGGACGCTCGCTCAACTGCACGTCGATAATGAGTTGATAAGAGGAACGAAGCAGGTGTTATCGCATGGGATCGAATTATATGTTTCCTCGCAACGCCGCGACAAGCCGAGGATTGGCGTGAAATCTCGAGAAGCAATCAGTGAGTGAGCATCAATCTTCGTCAGAGTCAAAACTCCGCCGAGCAGCAAATGACACTTTCGCGGTTCGAAAACTCAAAATAACTTCGAAAAAAAACACCTTTTAATTTACAAAAGAGGAAGCTAAGCAGCTCTACTGTGCGGTCCTCGGTAGCGCAACGTTCGCCTACGAACTCCGAGGACGCGGGTTCGAATCCCGCTGCGCCTGGACGTCAACTTGTAAACTTGTAATAAATCGCGTCTGTGGTAGTCGCTGCTTTATCCTGATTAAAAAAAATATTAATACACTTGACCGATTTGCTAACATCCTTGCTTTTCAAAAGTAACCATGAATTATCTACTTTCAACTTGTTAAGTTCACGCAAGGACCAGCTGCACTCATCAATCCTCTCAGGAGTTCAAAGAAAATCTTGAATAACTTGAGTAACCAGCAGCTTATGGCTCGATGACTTATTACGAATACAAACACAAATGCACGCACACACCAACACACACACACACACAAGAGCAGCAAGCAGCCACGGTTAGTTGCAGTTCGAGAAACACTTCGAGTTCATGAAAGAAAAGAAAAGGAAAGCACTAGCAATGGAAAAGAACAGCAGATAAAGAAAAGAAACAACATTGAAAGATGGAGCAGCCCACAATATTTTCATCATTTATCAGAATCCATAGATAAACAAAAAAAGTGAAAGAATTTGCTGTGATTATAAATGCAAATAAATCCACACATTTTTAAGGTTTCCCAGGGCGACTGAAAACTTCTGCTGAGAGCGAGTTTTATTTATTTATATAATTAGAATTCCCGGAATCCGGGACATTCACACATCCGGCATTTTCGAAATCTGGGAGGGGAAAGGGGAAAATCTAAAAGTTTACTTATTAATTTCAAAATAATCAAAACTCTTGGCAAAATTCTGTAAAATTGATTAATTTGAGGCAGAATCACATCGATTTGCACAGAGATCATTTTCCGAAGGCCGGAGGTGCTGATGTAGCTGTCAAGGTCGGTCGCTAAAGGCCTCTGCAACGGTATTAGAAGTTCCCCAAACGCCTTTAAGTTCCCCAGTTCGGCGTGTTCGTCGTGCTATTTTAAATTCAGGACAGTTGGCGAGGCGAGGCTCGTGTTGTGTGAGTGCTGCCAATAACTGTTGTTCGCTCACTCGACCGCATAGCGGTGCATAAATAACGAGGCCAAACATCGGGGGCGAAGTGCAGCCGGGCGCCCCTCTCAACCCCCGCTCGAGTGGGCGAGTGCAGCACTCAAGAGCGCCAGAAAATAACTTAAAATAATTAGATTTATGAAAGCTCGCCAAGGCACGCTAATTGGAGGTCGCAGTCGGTGCTCGTGACTGCTATTTTGTTACGTTTTCCCGTTGCGCTTTTTAGATTTCAGTCCGCCGCCTGATTTATATAATTAGCCGACAAATGAAATAAAATTGTATTTTCTCCACTTCAAGCGGAAAGCGGAAACATGCAGGTTGTCAGGGAATAAACAGGGAATCGCTGCAAAAAAAGAAAAGCATCGAATTTGGAAACCTTGCGTGGAATCTTAAAATAGACGAGACGGAGTTGAATTCAAGTCGCAAGCGCCGTCACAAATCGCTAATCGCGCCAACAAACGCGAACAACTTTAAAGACGCGTATTGGATTTCGATGCGCGAGCTCTTAATTTGGAAATCTCCAGCAAAAATCTGCTCGTCCTCAGTGCGATGGTCCGTTGCGCAGTTACTCGCACTCCCAACTCATAAATACGCGCACTCGTACAATATTTTTATTGCAGGATCTGCCATCAAACATTTGTCTCGCGTTTTTATTGCGTGTCGTAAAGCTGAGTTTGCTCGTTGTCGGCAGCAGTCCGCAGCCGCCTTAAACGAAGCCACGGACGCTTTTAACAGCCTCGAACATTGAAAGCTTCCAAATCTTCGCGGCGTTTCACAATCGGCAGCGGCAACGGCAGCGGCAACGGCAGCGGTAGCGGAAGTAGTTGTCGGAAGTAGCGTAGAAAGCCAGTTCAAAGTCATTAAATCGCATTCAATGAATGACTCATAAATACTTTACGACTCAATTGTGTGCAGATGCGTCCGCCCTCCAGCGCGTTCGCCGCCCCAAACTGTTTTAACTCATTTAAGTCAGCATTAAAAGTGTTTTTACTACATCGTTAATGTACGAGCGAGCGGAGAGAACAACGTTTTTATTAAAATTAAAATTTCATTGAAGAGTTTCGAGGCTCTTAATTTCTACATTTGGTTGCTATTTATTGTAGGATTTCTGTTTCTTTTGCTTCTGATTTTTCGATTTTACGAAGGAAGTTCAAGTATCGCTCAGAGTTGGAAATGAGGAAATCTCTCTCTCTCTCTCTCTCTCTCTCTCTCTCTCTTATTTGAATCTTCTTTCTCTCTCTCTTTCTTTTTCTTCTTTGAATGTTCTCTCTCTCCCTCTATATTTCTCTCTCTCTCTCTCTATCTCTATCTATCCCTTTCTGTCTAACTGGCTCTCCTTCTCTATTTTTCTCAATTATTCTACTTTTCTCTCTTCTCTCCCGCTCTCTCTCTCTCTCTCTCTCTATCTCCCTCTCTCTCTCTCTCTCTATCTCCCTCTCTCTCTCCCTCTATCTCTCTCTCCCTCTCCCTCTCTCTCTCCCTCTCTCTCTCTCCCACTCTCTCTCTCTTTTTCTCTCTCTAAATTACGTCCCAACTTAATTATTGTCTCGAATTCGATATTTTCATTATCAATTTCAATTATCGTCTCGGCTGAGAGAGAGAGAGAGAGAGAGAGAGAGATAGAGAGAGAGAGATCTTTGGTTCCTATTTTAGCCACGAATTCGAGACGAGAGGAAGACTGTCTTGATCTCGCTTATCGTCTCGCGAAACATTCGTACATTTAAAGAGTTCGAGTCAAACAATTCGTTCAACAATTCGTTCAACAGCAAGCGTTCACTTCAATAATTCATATCAACAAATGAGCGGAGAGCAACGAAGTGCAAAAACGTCCTGCCAGTTTACTCATCTGCTCCCCGTTTTCACTCATTTCATTGACTTCGTCGGGGCAGAACAACTGAGAAGTGAAAATAAACTGACGATGGCAGTTTTATTACTTTACCACATCCCGACTCCTCCGCCGCTCCCGCCGCTCCCGCCGCTCCTCCTCGAGCCTCGCAAAACACACACTAATTCATTTTCATCAAGTGTCTCTAATTGTGAAAAGCAGTCTGCAGTCATAAAGAAAACTGTTGCTGTTGCTGCTGTTGCTGGTGATGAGGACGACGATGACGATGACGATGATCATTGTTATTGTTTTTATTTTAGTGATGTTTACTGCGACGAAGGATGCTTCCGACTGCCCGTGCAACGGTTTGCGCTGTCAACATTTTCGTGTTTAGCAGCGCCTCGACCTGCCCACAACCCCCATCCCACTTCCCCACCCCTACACACACACCGCACACGATCGCGCTCGTTGCTCGGAAGAACTCACTGACCCGGTAAACAAGTCCGGCAACGCATCGCGTCCGTTGACATTGCGTTCGCAGAGTTATTCTACCGAATCCAGCCTGCGGAGGACTGAACTGCACCGGCACCGGAAATGAGGATGGTGCGGCGAGGGCTTGCGAGGGAGCCGTTGGTGCTCCAGGAACGGGCGAGTCTGCAGTTCCTTTGTTTCCGCGTTAAAACCAGAGATGTTTTCCAGGCTCGCATTTCGTTTTTTATTGCTAGAAACAAAACCGCTGTGTTTTCCTTACCTTGTTTATTTCCAGAAAAATCTACTAGTTGACGGTATGCATTGTTGTTGTTGTCGCATTGTAGTTGTTGTTGTTGTTGTTCTTGTTGCCGTAATGACTGTTTTTCTTTTGGCTTCTTTATTTTTGTGTTTTGTTTTTGTTTACGAAAAGATGTACAAGTAGTGGAAATTTTCAAGCGTCGCGTGCTCTTCCTTGCTTCTTCTCTTGTTTTTCTTTTAAATGCTGTGTTTTTATAGTTCTGTCCTCAGTTCTAATTTTGATTGCAATGCCTTGCGCTTTGCGCTGTCGTCCTGTTTATTTTTCATTGCATTTTAATAGCAACTAAAAACGGCTGCGACGGCCATCCTGCAACAGCACGCTTTTCTGCAAATGAACGCAAAGAGAGAAGAAAATATTTCATTTAAGACGAGATGTTTATTTAATTTTTCCCTCTCAAGTTTTAAATGTGGTACTTCATCAGTTTAATTATAGAAAGAGTGGAAGGAGGTGAGGGATAGAGAGGAAAGAAGGAAGAAAGAGGGAGAGATAGCGAGAACATTGTTTACTTTCTTTGACTTTATTTATAATGTTTAAAATTAACATTCTGCGAATATATAAAACAAATGTAATTTTTCTCCTTTTATTTATTTTTTTCTTTTTAACTCAATGAAGTTATTTTTAACTTAAAAAGTCCTTATTAAACAATTCAAACACCGTGAAAAGTTAAGGAAAAATTAAAAACTTCTAATTTTTTAATTATTCTCACACACCGGCAGAAACGTTAAAAAAACTCAAATCTTCCCGGAAAAGTTTTCCAATTAAGGATTTCCCAGGTTTTCAGAATTTGTATGCTAATTTGAGTTATAATGGCGTCGAGATGAGTGAGCGAAGTTAGAAAAGAAAGCCTGATTGAGAAGGAGAAAAGAAGAAAAAACACGACGACATCTCAATAAAATTAATTCTATTTAATTTTGTCATTCATACAAAGGAATGCCGCGCAGTGGAAGCCTTCAATCTCATTAAAAACTCGGCCGCTTAGATAAACACGCGAAGTGGAAGCAAAGACGAAACGAAGGACAAGAAATGGGAAATAAAAGTCTTTCAAGCGCGGATTGAAGGGGTCAAAATGAATCTGAAGAAGCGGAGTCGGAAAGCGGATGAAGGATTACAATTATCTTGGTCTTTACTTCATCTGGTAACCACCAAGCTGCTCGTAGTAATTACAGTTTATGTTATTATAAAATATACTCGCTTATTTCAATAATAGCGAAAGTTTCTACTCGTTGATTGCCATTGCGACCAACTGCGATTAATCGCTTGCTGCGAATCGTTATCGCGAATCGTCGCTACTCTACGCCAGCGAAGAAGGCGGATGAATTGCTTCGTCACGCGTTTTGTTCATTCTATTCTATGCGTTCTACTTCTTGCGATGAATCGATGATGCGATGAATCGATGATGCGATGAATCGAAGATGCGATGAATCGATGATGCGATGAATTCATGATGCGTTGAATTGCTTTTGTAATAAACTGATATTCGCGATGAATCGATGCTGAGTTGAAATGCTATTGCAAGGTATACTTCTGTGATCAATTGTTTTGCGACTTATCGTTGCCGCGACTTATTGCTTGGCGACGGATTCCCTTGCGCTGAATTAAATTCTCTGCGTCAGCTAAAGAAATTTATTTAAAATTGTTCGATTACGATGAATTACTATTAATATGGATTGCTGTGCTGTAAATAGATTTTGCGACTAATCGTTGCTGCGGTTTTTTGCCTGGCGACGGATTCCCCCTTGTGATGAACTAGTTTCTCTGGGCCAGTAAGGAAACTTCATTTAAAATCAAGCGATCTTTTTCAGTGCACTGCTTCGCGCTGAATCGTTGCTGCGACGAATTCCTATCGATACGAGTTGCTTCGCCATGAATTGCCTTACGAAGAATTAACGGAATAGGATAATTTTTAAAGCCGATGATCCACTCAATAGGAAAGTTTTCAGCTTCAAGTTCTTGCCGAACTTGTCAAGTTCCGCCGCCAGCAACATAAAGGGCAATTTAATTATCTCCAAGTGAAGCCGACAACGTTGATGAAGGAAAACTCAAATCAATGGCCTGAAAAACGGAGAATGAAGGCCGAGGTTTAGTTTGGGGGACCGTCAGTCATGTCGAGGGCTTCCTCAGTGGCTATAAAAGTGGACAGTGGACCGCGGCGAAGTGAGCGAAATGAGGCGAGAGTCGTCAGCGATCTAAAAGGCAGCGAACTCGGGAAGTAGAAGCGGAGGAGAGTCACTCAAGCGGTCTTCTGGTCTTCCGCACGGTCATCCACTCCGACGTGGCTTACTGAGGTGAGGAACTGTGTGTGTGTGTGTGTGTGTGTGTGCTGTTTTTGGTGTCACATTAAATGTGCCGTCCGGGATTTTTTGTTGCTCTACACACTTTGATCACCTCAGCGATGCGAAAACCTTCATTCCTTCAACTTGAAAATGTCATGAGCTTTTTCAACATTCGCAGGTGTATGCGTGAGCAGATTCCTCGACAGGACAACTTTAAATTACTTTATGCGCCTCTTCCACTTGCTCTCGCTCACATCTCTCCCGTTCTCGTGCTTGTGATTGCATTTCAGTCCTCCCTCTGCTGCCTCGCTGAGAGCCGCTCGCCTTCCAAAGCAGTTGGCAACTCTTACGTTCCTTCAGCGTGGCTTCTTCTTCTAGTTTTCGTCCCCGTTTTCCACGACGCTTTTTCGTAGTGTGTATTTTCGCAAATTGGCCAAAAGGCTTTCATGTGCAGCTACTTCAGCTGGCAGAGACGACGGCACTGAGAGTGGATGGATGTGAGCGGCCGCCTCCCGCCATCCCGCCGGCCAAGCGGCGTCAAAGCGAAGCGCCTGCCCGAGTGAGCGGGGTGGCGCGGACTCGCGTCGTTGCATCGACAGCCGCTGCTGCTCCCAAAGTCGAGGCACGAGCGCAATCGAGACTCGATTTACATAATGCTGCACTCGCCGTATGCACGTCATAACTGCGCCGCTCCTACTTTGACTGCCCCTTCCGCTTTTTGCTCGCCACGCCACAAGGACGCACCGAGAGCGGAGGCGCTTCTAGTTGAGCCAGAATTGCTTTGACAGCCAGCTGGAGTGGCAGAGAGGCCAGTTAGTCGCGAACAGGACGTTTTTGCCGGACACTCGAAATTAGAGCGACGCTGCGGCTGAGGAAGGTGCAGAAAAAAAGAGGAGCTTCAGCGTCGTCATCAATCAGCTACCGTTTGATTGCCGACAGCGATGGCCGTTTCTTTGCCGAAGCCCAGCAACATCTGAGACTTCCTCCGCCCACGCGCACCTCGAGCACGCTGGCCGTTCATCGGATTGCATCCTCCACAGGATTCATAAACACGCACAAATATTCCTCCAGACGAACGGTTTTGTGGGTTTTCATGAACCTCGTTAACATGAAATGCGAAAACTAGACAAGAAATAAACAAAAACAGCGGACGGATTAAATAAGAAGGACTCATTAAATAAGAGGATCTCTTGATAATTATGAAGCGCGTTTTTACGGCAAGCGGAAGAATTAGCGGAAGATTAAAATGCCGCCCTCGTTGCTGTTGCTGCTGTTGTTGTTGCAGCAGCTGCTGCTGCTGATTTCCGTCGGCAATGCGGCAAAACTTTTGCAATACAAGCAAAGAAATGCAAAGCAGCTGGTAATGCGAAAAGTTGAAAACTTCCAAGGAGGGTGAGGGGAGTGCGAGTGCAAGTGGTTTATGCGGGAGGTGGGCGACGCCTTGGGTCGGAGTTCGGAGGCTCGTCTTTGATTGGATTACTTGAAGACCACTTAGCGGATGCTTGCATTAGCCGAACCACAGTTAACTCCTTGACGTTACTTGTTGATTGAGTAACCAGGAACTCAACCTCGACTGTCCTCCGAAGTCCATCGTCATTGTGTAACGAATGCCAAAGCCACACAAACTCAACTCCAGTCGCTTATCAACTCTCGGGACAGTTTTACGAATTTCCGCTTGACTTTCTATAGCATTTCGGCGCGCTCCCAATCCATACGTCGCGCTGCACACTCGCCCCACAAACTGCTGCGTGTTTGCAGGGCGCGTGTTCACGTCACGTTTGTTTCTCAATTCGTTCCATAAACTGCTCGTTGTTGCGAGCACGTATTTCGTATCCTCGTTAGCTGTTTGTATTTCTTAGCAATTGAGTGAGCGTTTTTACGCAATTGAGAGCGTGTGTTTGCCTCGTTTTCGAATCTGTAGTGAATTCCAAACTTGGGAAAACTTGGGAATGAAAACTGTGTCGACATCTGTTCTGCTGGCTTGTAGAAGGCAAAAATCAAAGGCGATGAAAGTGGTTTTTGTATTGGAATAAAAATGGAAAATCATATCAATGTGTTGTGATTTTCGTGTCTTCTTCAGCTTTGATTTGAAACAGCCGCCCTTTTGTTGCAAGAATTGCTGCTTCCACTTCGCTTTATCAAAGCTTTCCGCTTTCTTTTGCACTCCCATTCATCGCCGCAAAGAGGAACCGACGCTGGATTGAAGTGCATGCAGTGGCGCGATTCACGCCTCATCAAACGCAGTACAAACTACGATACAAACTCGATATCAAGTGCGACACCGCATGCGATACAAACTACGATATACTAGTGGGGTGCAGAATTCTAGACCCAAGTGCAACTTCAGTGCGGTGTAACAGAGGAAAGAAACGTCAGTCAGGTTCGCTTTGTGTCAACGCAATCACTTCCAGAAACATACGAACACGCAGATTTCATATGTCTTTCAAAATCGGCCCACTGTAACGTCATAACTTCTCTTCCAGCGCAGAGATGCGAGGATGAAAGGACGACGTATAAAATACTTCTCATCTTTTCAATTCTCTTGGCAGAAACAGAATTCTTGCAGAGATGCCCGAGTACTTAAAATACTCGTAAATACTTAAAAAACCCCCAGAACTCTCTATTGGTTTGCCTGACACTATCGGGCGACTGGGTTGCCGAAAGTGTGAGTGAAAAACTGCAGTCGGTTGAGTGAAAAGCATCAGAAAGTTCAGTGATAGTTAAGCTAAAAATAAAGTCGACGAGTGGACGAGTGGACGTCTCGAGAAAGTACGAGCATCTTCATGTCCTGCACGGGACTGGCGAAACCAGCACAACATCAGCATCCAGCAACTTAAGCTGGCACGAGGACGACTCAACGACTAACAATCTCATTTAGCGCGGCTGGACGCAAGGCTGGCTGTGCATTCATGTACGCGCCGAGATCCTTGCAAGGACAACAACGAGGCTGCTGCGCCAGGAATGAACTCAAAAGTAACCTTAAGCAGATACTCGACTACGCCATTAGGCACACAGCCGTACACGACACGTGCACACACGCACAACCACACACACACACACACACACACGCACACGTCTTTATGCTCTGAAGGATTTCGACAACTTTGTACGCCGTCTACGTAGGCCACGCCACGCCGTGTCTAAGGATGCCTCGGCACGTCATGGAGTTATTCAGGCATTCTTGGCTTTTAGTTTGCCGACAACTTGACTTTTGTTGTGCGGTCCTTTTTCAGAATCAATGTGTGTGTGTGCGTGTGTCCTGCCTGCCTTTCAAAATTCTTTGGTGGCTCTACAAACAGCTCGTGTGTGTGTGTGTTGCTGGACTAACATTTTGGACGTCCTCAGTGTTGACTTCACGTATTTCGAAAATCGATTTAGCTGATTCAAGCCTTTTTAGCGATTCCCTCCACCGCGCGCACATGCATCCCGTTCCCCATCTTCGCTTTAATGGTTTCCTTTCATCTTGGAAAGGCAAAACCGTCATTATTTGCGCAACATAAAAGTGAAGTAAAGCGCACTAAAATTAAACAGATTTCAATAAACTGTTCAAAAGTGCAGCAGCAAAATAGTATAAAATTAAGCGAAATAAAATCAAATAATGCGAAATTAAACAAAGTAGAGCCGAATGAGACGACTGAGCTGCACAAATTCCATCAGAATCGCTTCCTCGAACATTTGGTGCGGAACAAATTGAAGTCGATGGGTTGTTTGTGTTCTCCATTCATCCGTTTTTCATCCAATCTCTTCCACTGCATTTGCACGGCTGTGTCGTCGTCTCCAGCGCCATCTGCGGGCAGCGCGGACACGGGACACCCTCGCCAGCAGCGGTTTCCAGCTCATCCAAGTCAACAATGCAAAGTACGCGTAGCAATGAGCCTTTCATTGCTTCGTCCTGTAGCTGCGTTCACTTAGTGTCGTTGCTGCTGCTGCTGCTGCTGCTTGAAATATTGAAGACGCCTTTTTGCCACTTCATTTGCGCATTTTTTTGCTCGCAAAACAGGTGTGAGATGCGCTCAGATTTATGGGTAATAAATTTCAA
Source organism: Sicus ferrugineus (assembly GCA_922984085.1). Classification (NCBI taxonomy): domain Eukaryota; kingdom Metazoa; phylum Arthropoda; class Insecta; order Diptera; family Conopidae; genus Sicus; species Sicus ferrugineus. Next base: position 30,013,760 of record OV277351.1, read on the forward strand.
TCTGTTTTCAGGGTACGCAGAAAAAAAGCGAAGGAAAACCTTTTTTCATTTCTTCTCCACTGACTGCACGGAAATGGTGGCAAATCAAAATAATGTCCTACAATCGCAGCTAGAGAGTGGAGTGGAAGTGGAGGGAATGAATTTAAAGTAAGTGTAGTAGTAGAAATATTAGGCGCGGCGTGGGAGTTTGTGGTTCTTGCCAGTTACGGAAAACAACTCGTGTTGGCTTCTTCGTGGTGAATCAGCTCGGCTGGGGTTTGATTTTGGTTTGAAGGAACGCGGAGAGGAAGGATTCGGGAAGAGTTGCCTGAGGGAGTGAGTTTGCGTCTTGTTTTGCTCACAAGAACGGCGTGCGGGACGCTGATGCGATGAGCTTTGGTTCCCTAAGAGATTCTACAGCTAAATCCCGTTACTTACCGCATTATCCCGTTACTCGCTGCTGCGCGTATAATTGAAGTGGAATTTCATCGCGTTTTTCTCTTTATTCTCTACTATTTTTCTACCTGAAGTCGTGGACTTCAACTGGTGAATGTTTTTCTCAATGTACGGGAGGCAAATCCTTTTTATTAGTATTCATTTTAATTAAATCCTTGACGCGAAGGATTTTTCTTTCCCGTTTATTTAGTGGTTTAACTTGTTTTCATTGAAGAATATTTTTAATTTTCCTCTATCCGATTCTCTCAGCCGGTTGCTGTGTAGAAGCGTGCTGAAAGGACTTACCTGAAAGGGCATCCTGAGAGGGCATCCTGAGGGGCATCCTACACGGAAATCCTGAATGGGCATTCTTAAGAAGAATCTTGATCGGGGCATCCTGAAGGAACATCCTACACGGACATCCTGAAGGGGCATTCTGAAGGGGCATTCTGAAGGGGCATCCTGGCGGGGGCATCCTGAAGAGGCAACCCAGAGGGACACCCCATTCTGTATGTAAAGTAGAAAGCAAAGAGTGGCGAAGGACACGAGGAATGAAGTCCAGTCATGTTTAATTCATGACAAAGTCATCATGACTGGTCTTCGCTTTTAAAAGTAATTTTTTAAGGGCGTCAACAATCCTCGATCTAAAATATTTGGAAATGAAACTTCGTCGGATTGAAGAAGGGTTTTCATCCTTCTTTTTCGTGAAAAAAATCACCCGACTGCCGCTTGAACGGATGTGCCGGCAGTTCTATGTAATGATTAATGATTTCATTCTTCACAAAATGTTTTTCGCTCCTTGAGCCAAACGACTTTCCAGCGGGTTGTTGTTGTTACATGTATTTTAAATTTACTTGACACCTCAATACGTTCACGATAAAAATTGAGAGGTACAGAAGTGTATGCGGATGCATAAATATCGCCGCCAAATCAGCGACAACGACAACGACGCTCTGCAAAAACACATCAGCTTCCTGTTTGTCACCACAAATTGGACAAAAAGTAAAAAACATAATTTTACCATAAATTTAAACCGAGCAACGCAAACTAGCGTCTTCGCTTCGTAGCTGGTGGCAGCCTTTAAGCCAAAAGTGTTGCACGCAACCACAGAATCAGTGGAGAAGTATTTTTAGCCGGCAGAAAGCAAGAATTTACACAATCGAGCAGACGGAGCTCGGCAAAGATGTCGTCAACAACAGCAGCAGCAGCAGCAGCAGCAGCAACAGCTATTTTTGTCCTTCGAACAGATTTACAACTTTATGCTGTCGCGGATACTCTGTGCTGTTGCAGCTGTTGATGCTGGAAACACCCATGAGTGTGCGGAGGGGGGAAGACCGGGGGTGGCAGTGACCCTTAGAAAGGCCGCGTAAATTAAAAGATGTAAACTTTTTTGTTCCCAGTCTGTGCAAAAATTTACAGACTTTAGAGATTTTGAAACGGAACCCAGCAAGGAATCCCAACTACTCGCGTGCACATCATCACACCGCAGAGTCAAATTACTCGATCCCGCATCGGACGATTTTGTGGAGTCGACGACGACGACGCAAAATTACCGCAACTCCAACAATGCGCGGCACTCGCGATCCGAAGGAAGCGAAGTACCAGCACAGCATACGCCAGTCGTACTGGTAAAACGCGGAAATCTATTCTTAGATGCGCGTATTAAACGATGTCGCCCTATATAAAACGCCCGTCGGCTCAGAACTGCGGCAGTGGGGGCGGCAGGAAGGGGGAGGCGCGAGCGGGGTGGTTAGAAAGTGTCATTGACTGCTGTTGGCATTGCGGCTTCATTGTCGCCGTCGAGCGGTGAGACAAGTCAGGCGAAAACACACAACACACCGCAACATCGCGATTTCTACTCATTGCACGTTGAAGACTTTTGAAGATTGTTCAGAATTGTAGAAGTCGACTTTGCTTGCTGTAATTCTATGTGATTGAGGCTTGTATTAGACTAATCTACGTCCAAAGAATAGTCGTGATCATGAATCATCACTTGCTTTACTTCTGTTGCCTTCGGAGACTCGTGGCGATGCTTATGATTCTCGTGCAGTTCATCAAACGCAATGAATAAGACGGCACATCGAGCTTTAAGGTGACAACAACTCGGAGGTGTGGCTCTCCAGAGTTCCGTGTATTTTAGATCTGATCCAATTTATACACAATGGGAGTCTTTGAAATTTTCTCTTCCTCAATTTAAGCGGTTTCCCCACTGACGGCGTCGTTGTCACAAAACACGGCATCATTGTCAAAAAACAGAAATGAAATCAATGATTTGCATTCCTTGCTGATGTGAAAAATGTCTGTGGTTGAAATTCGCTTTGATGTGGCTGTTGTTGAGCGTTGTTTGTTGTTGCTACGACTGCCATCACTCCATCACTAACTGCAATCGCGGTTCACTAACGCCATCACTCTCATGTCGAAAGATTTTCCACGTCAGCCGTCAGCCAGATATGAATCGACGCAATTTCACCAAATTATATTCGATTAATTTCATTAAAAATCAACGAAAATACACACACACAACACACACACACACACAACACATATGCTCAAAATGAAATTACTAAAATAAGAAGCGAAAGAATAAAATTTTTTATTCCTTCATCGTGTCATCTCATTCATTTTTAGGAAAAATTATGCTGCATACAAGCGGGCGCAAACCACTCGGCCGGCTTCGATTTGGGTGACAACAACAGCAACAAAAACGCCAGCTGGAGGAGGGGACGAGGGAGACCGAGAAGCGGCTGAGCAGCTGGAAATTCTTGCAAGATGTTAAAAGTGCAATTGCAATAAAATTCCTCACCGGAAAAATCGCATATATTGCTGAAACCACACGGTGCACGATGCGGTCGGAATGTGGCACGCTAGCGGCGTGTGTGGCAGGGGCAGGAGCAGGAGGAGAGGAAGGACGTGCTTCGTCCCACCGAAGACTGCAAGCAACGAGATACGAGTGACTCGGTCGCAACGAGGAGATACGAAATTCTTCAGGCTGCTTCAAGGCGCACACTGAATGCTCGGCGGACAAGTAAACAGACAGACAGACAGACAGACAGACAGACAGACAGACAGCCGGGCCGGATGTGCGTGAGTGCGTTCGTGTTTGTTTTAATGGTGGCTGTGATGCGATGTGATTGTGTAATTGTATCAACTGCGAGGTGCACACGCACGCATTCGACTTCTCCGAGCGCCTTGCAGACATTCCTTCCGCTGCATCACGGTTCCACCTGCAGTTATGCAAAGTATGTTTCATTATATCAGCTGGCGATTACATTTAGGCGTGGCACGGAGGTGGGCTGAGTAACTTGACATTTAACGGGTGAAGTGACTTTCAGTATGCAGCGCACCGACGCAAGCCGCAACACAGAAAAGAACACTCGAAATAAGATTAAAAACGCTTAAGAGGATGAAAAGCAATTCCGGCGTAATTAAATTACAACGGAGACTTTCAGGAATTCCCGCAAATAGGTTTTCCCTAACAGCTGTTTACACATTCGAACAGGGAAGTACACGCCCAACGCCTCACTGGTGTTAATGTGTTGCATGCACGTGCGCGTCCACAAATACTCGCATCCCTGAATTCGCAGTGTAAATTTTACACGCCCGCGGCCAACTCGGTTGCTGTGCGCGGTGACTCTTCAGCACACGTATTGACAACGTTAACAACTCGTGTTTGCTGGCATGCGGCGGTGAGGGTGGCTGCCATCGAATAAACGGCAGTCGGGCAGTCGGGCAGTCGGCAGTCGGGCAGTCGGCAGTCGGGCAGTCGGCAGACGGGCAGACGGACAGACGGTCAGACCGACACGTCGAAAGATCGAGCGCCCAAAGCGTTCCCAGCCAGCCGATTGCCAACGTCCTATTTTATACTTTGTGGTCACAACGAATTATATGACTCTGTGGTCAACGCGGGACCACACACACGCACACGCATACAGCCGCAGGGATGCTGGCACGCCCCCAAATCATAAAGTAAACACACGCTAACGCATGTTCTTTCGCTTCCTTGATTACCTTTAAATTATTTTTGTGGCATAATTTTGTGGACAACCACATGCATATTAAATAGATAGCCACCAACCAGCACAACAATAGCGACCGACAACTCCATCGGCAACAACACTCACTCCACCACCCACTTCATGCACACACACACACACACACACAGGGGGAATAACCATTATTACGGTGCCCCTAAAAGTATGCTAAACACAGACGTGTTTAATAATTTATGAAGCAGAAGCATCGTCAGCAACCCCACAATAAAAAGGGAGCAGCATTCAAAGAGGGCAGGACCTCGCTACGCAGGCGGTGGTTAGAGGCAGCGGCAACTCCGAATTAAGGTGAACGCCGGTCTTTCTTGTTGCTGCCGAGGCTGCTCTTGCTGCTCCTGTTGCCGGCGCTGCTCCTGTTCTTCCCTCTTGTACATTCCTAAAGCGCACCAAATGATGTCAACATAATTTAAACATCAGGCATTTTAAGCATGCGTTTGCAGACCAGCAAGTTATACTGCAATTTAAGCCTCTTTTTGCCGACGACAATATACGACACGACGGCCCTCATGTCGCATCCAATTCTACGCTCTGTAGAATTGTTAGAATTGTTGTTGTTGTTGTTGGTCATAACAAATGGAGAGGACGAAAAACACGACAGGACGGTAGTCCTAGAAATAATGCAGAATTATGATTATTTGAGGATCGAGCTATGAAGCTCGATGTCCTTACGATGCTACAGCAAATTTGTAGTTGTTTCTTTCATTGTTATTACAATAAATTTGTTGCTGTTGTTGTTGTCGTTGTTGTGAGGGTTGAAGATTAGCACACGTTTAGTAGCACTGAATGAAATTCTGCTCTGTCAGTAGCATAAACAACAACAAAGAGGGTCACTACATTTTATACAATATTTTTCGCATCGATAAAGAAATGGTTGTGTGAGCTCGTGTATGTTTGTGTGGGTGTGTGTGTTATGTGAAGGCGGGTGAGAAGGGGCGGAACGGGACTGGGCGTACTTAACCTGCTAAAATTCATTAGTTCCACAAAATCCTTTCTGAGCCAGCAGTCACGTGCTAAAAGGATGCAAATCTTCCCAATTTTAAGTTCCTAAGCCTCAGAGTTTGGAAAATTTTGGTTTTTGGGGAAGCTTTAGACGAGGTCCTGGGGACGCTTTCAGGAGGAGACCCACCGCCTTCGATATATCGTACCTTCCTCAGTGAATATATACTGAGTTAAAAAAATTTTCCGATTTTATGATTTTGGGGACGTTAATGGGGATTTCTTTGTTCGTTTTGAGAGGTCTATTTTGGGAGGTCAATTTTGGGAAGTCCATTTCAGGAGGCTATTTTGTGAGGGCCATCTTTTAGAATTCTTTCTCAGTAAGCACGAAAACCATAAAAAAGAACCCAGCAGGATGAGAGGAATTGCAACTTTCGTTGCCCGCTAAATGACTTCCTTGATAATTCCCATTCTTGCCCATTTGGACGGTTCATTTGAGCGCAGCTTTATTCTCTTTGTGTTCTTGCGTTTATGATTTTCTCATTACGCTTCCTAATTTGCGTGCCAGTCAAACAAACTTAACGTCAATCAAGAGCGTCCTGGTAAAAAGCAAACAGTTTTCAAATTAAGAGCTGAAGGACTTCTTCTGCCAACTATTTCAATATGATGCTCGGCTGAGTCGGTGACAAATGATGGTGGGAACGTAGTAGCAACGGCTACGAAATGCTCAGTCCTTCCCCCCCCCCCCATCGCCGCAACAGCACACCAGAAACTTTGCTGCTCTGTGGCACACGAAGATCGCATGGAACCGCGCGCGTTTCTCGACAAATGCGTGCTTCTGATGCGGTCTTGCCGGGCTTCAGCTTGCAGGGATTCTGGGTGCCGGGCTTCGGTGTGAGACTCAATCTCCATCTCCATGCAAATGGCTCGTACATCAGCTGAAACAGCTCGCCGCTTACACATCCTGATCCGTGCGGATTCCTCTTGCTACATCCGAGCAAAATTTGTCACTCTGATGGACGCACACCACTCATCCGGCAGCTTCTTCCGTCCATCCATCCATCCATCCAACCATCCACACAGGCAGGCAGGCAGCCAGCCAGCCAGCCATCCATCCCCACTCCGTGTTACTTGAGTAGGGTGTGCGAATCTGTCGCTGAGTGTAAATAAATCATCTCAATGTAATTCGTGCCTAATTAGATCAAGTCTGCGAGCCTCCTGAGCCAACTCGTGCCGTCGCCGGAGGAGCTCATGCAGGAAGCGAGCTCCACTGGCTGCTGTCTGCTGCGGCCCATCAATTAAATTTAAATCTTTATTTTGCTCAAGTGGGGGCTTCCAAGCACACATTTGTTATTACGAGTTGGAAGTTGCAAGGCAGCTCGTAGCGACGAGGTTTGAAAATTCGAGGGCAGAAACTCTCGCAGGCAGGGGACGGACATAAAATTAATGTTTAAAATTAAGAAGAGTTTTTATATAGAAGATATTAAAAGTTCTTGCGAACGATATTTTCATATTAATATAAGATTTCTCTATAATAAAATGCAATATTAGTTTTTCTCTGATAAAATGCATTATTTCTAGAAAGATTTAAGATTTAATACGATTCGTGAGCACGAAGTGTAACTCAAATCTGACAAATAATAGAATAAAACCCACGAAGATGCGATTTTCACGAGATATCACAACTTGTAATGGAGAAATCCCATTATCTGGCATCCTTTTGCATCGAAATATTGTATTAGTTTTAGTATTTTAAAGGAAAGTCACTGAAAAACTGAACTTTTTGGAAGAAGACCAGAGATTTCACGTATAAAATCGAATCGAAATCGAAATTGAGGGGAAAACCAAGAAAGAATTCGGCAAAAATACCTCCATTACTTAAAATCAGTCATGGTTGGGAGGCGAAACAACTCATAACTTTTGTTTTTTATTTCGTTATTAGTACACATCTTCCATAAAATATTTGAAGACGGTCACTAAAATAGCTTCGGTTCCAGGCACCAAATAGCTTTTTGCGCCTATCAAATGAAAATCTCCACCGTTCTGTGATGAGATGCTTGGTGAAACGACGAAACATCCATAATTTTTCCAACAAAACGATTCTTCAGTAAACTCCAACTTAATTCCAGCCCGTTCAGTAAGTTTAAATTTTAATTAAGCAAAACTAAACTTGAAATGTCAAGTTTAACAATCCACTTCCGCTCTATTCAGACGAGAGACAAATGATTTTAGCATGCCTTTGTGTACCGAAAATTAATGATGTCCCATTCACAATGGCCTACAGTGGGCAGCGGTTGGCGAATCGTCTGTCGTAAGTCGTGATAGACGAGTAGGAAAGACCATTTTTGTCTGTCATGCATATAACGTCAATTTTATTGCTACTTTACTCCTGATTTCAATATCTAACAATCAGGTTTTATAATTAAGATGTTGAATATTGAAGTCCGCAACATACACTCGAGTTTACTAACTTTCCCACTAACTCGATCAACTCGACATCTTGCACGATTATACACTCCACCACCACAATTGCTTATTTCGATCCTTTCAACTGAGCCACGCCTCTAAATTGTGCCCACGACACTTGCATACGAGAGACGCGTGAGCTCTGAGACGAAATACTGTTCCAATAATTTGGTTTTTCTTACAGTACTTACGAGGGCGTGGTTGTGGGAGAGAAGGAAGTCCCTTCGATTGTTTAGTCTACTCGATTTTGATCACTTCGTCTATCCACAATTAATATATCCAGCAGAAACATTACTGTACCTCTCCTGAAAGTGGATAGAGAGGCCGACCTTCTATGAAGAGCACATCGCAGAATTCGCCTGCGAAGAGTGTGAATCGCTCTACTGTGCATCGTTCTGCGTGGCATCAAGCAACAACCACGATATCATTTATTTGCTGATTACTGTTCACGAGTACTGAGACGAACTCATGCAGGAGTGGGTACTCATGCTCATGCCAACAAGTATTTCCTTGCGAATGCACAAATTCATTCCACAGCAGCAACAGTCAGCAACAACTCAGCTGCAGTTCAGTTAATGTTGCTGCTTGCCAACTGAGTCGCAGTCGGTTGCATCAGTCGGTCAGTTGCATCGGTCGGTCGGTCGGTCGGTCGGCTGGTCACTCATGCTGGCAATAAAAGATGCTGCCGATGAATTACTTGAATTGTAATTCTGCTTCTTGGTTGGCGTTGTTGTTGCTGTGGTTGTTCTGTGCACTCCATCATTCATAATAAACAATTTCTGGCACTCGACTGATTTGCATTCGAGTGTTTGCCGCCCGAAGAAGGCAGCAGCAACACGAAGCGGAGGCAAGTGCGCGTCCCACCTCTCCACGCATCTGGAAACGCATCTCGTTGCGGGATTTATAAGCCGAGGGAGGCATTTTGTGAATGCGTGTAAACTGAGTGTTGGCGGCCGAGAGACAATGAATGTCTAAGCGACCGAGAGACAAAATCTAAGCGATGAGTGGCGACTGAAAAGGAGGAGGAATTTCGATCTCAGGCTTCAGATAGCAAAATTAAAGCGCGTCAAAGCTTTCAAGTCGCGCGTAAGCCGTCACCATTCCGGCGCGATGCAGCCGTGCAAACCTCGCCTTTCCCTCCTTCACCGCGTCATTGGCACTTTAAATGCTGTACAAATACACAGTTCGTAGCGCGCAAGGGTTCGTTTGCTGTACTTTTCATAATTAATCTGCCATAATTCCTCACGCGATATTAATTCCATGTATTTCGCAATTCCAAAGAATAACAATTCGGCTGAAAGCGATGTGTTGGCGTGTGTAAACGCGCGTCAATATATGGATGTCGATGCAAAATACACTGTAACTGAAACAGTAGCAGCGTAAGAAAAAACACGCTACAATAACGCAAAAACACGCTTCAATCAAGCGGCGATTTAATGAAAATAAAGCACAATAAGTGCAAATAAAAGCTACAAAAACAGTTTATTAATTAATCAACCGCGTTAAATGGAATCGAATCAACTGAAATGAGATTAAAGCGAGTACAAGTTCACATTAAATCGTTGTAGAGACGGAATATTATATTGCACGCGTGTCTGCGATGCCGTGAACACCGAAAATCTGCATCTGCACGTCGAACGCGTGTCGTTTGGCGCGATTTCGACTCATTCCGCCTCGAAATTCGAACTATAAATTATGATAATTCGATTCGATCAATCAGCAGATCTTCCGCGGCTTTTAAAAATTGCATTCGAATCAAATTGTCCTCCTCCGCTGCGTTGTTGTTGTGCGAACAGCTGTGCGCTTACAAAGCCAGCTGTGGTTTGCTGTTGTTCTCAATGTGATTATTGAACCCCAAAGCGTTGAAATAACACAGAAAGGCAATTGTTATTTTCACCATTTCGGCTGTTTTTATGGGGCGCATTTTGAATGCGCGATTTAAGCGAACAACTTGGTGACTTTCGTGCAATGAAATCGGTCTTTCCACGCATTCTTCAGCGCGACAAATTTGTACTTGAATCCAACAACTCAATCAGCTCTCGATCAGAGAGTCGCAATAGCCGTGATAAGTTGGTATTCACTTCAGCACACAGAATCGCCTGATTACACACACAGATTAATTGTCCCATTAATTGTCAATCAATTAGAGGCTCCCGATTAATGGAACTCTGGAGGGTCGACTGCATCCCTTCCACACGCACAACAAAGCTCACAATTTCAGGATAGCAAAGTCGATATCGAAGTTGATAGCGAAGTTGATAGTGAAGTTGCAATCTGTACAGAAACCTAAAAACGGACAAAACTGCACAGATTTGAAGGCTTTTTTGTCTGCAGAGCGGTTTTTGCATCGTTTGAAAGGGGATTTTAGAAGATTGATCATTATCTGTGCCGTAGCGTTCGCTAGCCTTCGCCTGCAGATGACACGAAACGGAGATCGAAACGCTCGCACGCTCGCACGCTCGCCCGCTCGCTCGTAGTTTAGCCGGGAGGCGAAGTCGCGCTTGTAACCGCGGAGGCGTGCACGGCCGGCTAACTGGCGCACTCGCGCCTCGCATTCCATTAGTTTCAATGAAGCCGGAGCTGCTTTGTGCGGTCGCCGTGCGGAAGGATTATTATTAACGCACGGACGCCATGGAGCGAATGCACGTGGTGCACGTGGATGTGGATTGAATGCAGATACGCAGCGAGCCCCGCGCACCCGCGCATCACAGTGTCACGCTTATGCTGTCCATCCGCCCCCGCGGCAGTGTGTCAGCGGGGTGGCGGGTGGCGGGCGGCGGGCGGCGGGGTGCGAGATGTATCTGGTCAGCCACTTCATAAAATGCATTTCCACAGCGACCACAAAATGCACGCCAAACACTTTTGTGCTGCGCGTGCAGTGCGGCCGAGGGCGGCAGGCCGGTGCAGTGGTGTGCAAACCCTGCCTGCCTTAGCCACCAACATCGAATAAACGCAGATAACAACATCAAGCAGGTGCTCGCGTCTACAAAACGCCGCATTCATCGCATCCGCCGAAAGCATTTCAACGATTTTGCGTTCTTGTAGCGACAATTTATTGAAATGGCAAAAAGCGCTCTGATTGCATTAGAATTGTTTTCACAGGGAATTCCTTTTGTGTAGTTTTTATAATTGAAATGTTTTCGAAAATCTCCCCACCGAGATCTCTCCACCGAGATCTCTCCACCTCGGGCCGAGGGCGGTCTTCGATTACTGAATCGAACTGAATCGCGTTGAGTCAAATTGAATTCGATGTGATAGCGTGCACCAGCTAGAGCGGATATCCGAAAATACCGTGAATATACTGCGGGAATGACGAGACTAATTTAGGAAATCCGGGTGACTGCATCGGAGGACGCGATCCGCGAAAGTTTCGCGGGGGCGGAGGAGACTTCGAGCGAGAGGCACCGCTGTCGACGCAAGTAGATAATCGAGTGATTCAGTCGCCTTTCAACGGTTGAAAACTCTTCGAAGTTCCATAACTTTCTTCTACGAATCCCCAGCGTCTGAAATCATGTGGAAAACTTTCGATTTCATCGCTAGCGATTTTTATTCGATGCAACAGGTAAACTTTTCGAGTGAAAACGGTTGGTTCTCTACTAGAAAATTACGGCTTTCCTTTTAAAAATGTAGTCAGTCACAGAAACGAACGTGATTTACAAACGATTTTCAACGTTTTAGCTGCAGAAAGTGAAAACGAATCAAGTGGCACGAGCAGCTTTTAGTGGCTGCAATGGAGGGAACTTGAAACCCCGAGCGTTCTCCTCCCCCCCAGGACCACGCCTATGGACCGGCTAATTAGAAATGGCAGCTACATATGCAACAACAACAACAACAACAACAGCGGCGGTGAGGGAGCTCGCGTTCTGTTTGCTTCGCTTTTTGAAATCACAGAAAACTGAAACTGAAATCGAGCGCGTTTTCAGCGACTTTTCAGCGCGACTCAATAAGTTTTCATTGTTTTGCACTGGATTCTGAATTGTTTTCCGCGCGGATCGCAGACGAAATTAAGTCCGCTGGAAGTTCGACTGCTTCGATCAGCGCCTAAAAGTATGCAATGAAAATTTCGAGGCGATCTCTGCACAGAAGCTTGATATCACAAAAAATCCGACTGATTCAAGACGGAACTTAAATTCTAAACAATTCGTAAATAAGGAATATTAATAAATTTATATATTTCAACAGCGAAGCCGAAACTCACCAACGCAGCGTAGAAAGTTGAGCAGGAAATCCAAACGAAAGACTTGCAGCAGAAATTCTCGCTTTGCTAAGCGTCACACTTTTGCGTTTCCACAACACAATCTAAACGAGGAAAGCCGCGTGCAAAAGGATCGCCAGCACAGCGCTGGTGGAAGGACGAGAAGGTCCTCGCTTCTGGTTTCACGTGTCACGTGTCACCTGCCGCGGAAACTCAACACCGACGCGGACCAACGCACGACGTAAACGTTGCTTGGAACGGCATTCAAACGCAATCAATTCGCGCGGGTTGCAGCAGTTTTTCGAGCCAGACAACGGAAAACCTTCTTCTCGAAACCTCCTCAGACGTTTTCGATTTCTAATTCAACTACAATTCTCGCTTTAATTTGTAGAAAATACCGCTTCAAATTTCCATACAATTTCACTTCACTCATCGATTTTGTTGCTAAAATTTTCTACGCAAACATTTTGCTTTCAAAAACAGGTTTGCAAATTCTTTTAACTTGGGGACGAAAAAATTCGCCGGACGCCTTCTGCACCAACACAACCGAACACGTTTAAAATCACGCAAGGACTGATTCGCAGCGAAATCGGTTCGCTAGCGTTGCCGTTGCCGCTGCCGTTGCCGTTGCCGTTGCCGTTGCCGCACAACGCACAGTAATGACAAAAAACGAAATAATCTCCGTGCAGCATCCGCTTCCATCCGAACAGAATTCAAGAAGAAGCAATTCTCAGCAGCACTGCAAACTCTTCACACTTCTGCAAACTCAGAGGAATTTTGCTCTCTCACAAATGTTCGCAACTCTCTTAACTGTGCCTGCGTGGTGGTGCTAAAGAGTCTTTGCTCGCGCTGCTGTGCTTCGCTGCTGCAGTGGCGCACTTTTTTCCACGTACGTTAGGTCAGTGACGTACCGTTGGCTAAGTTGACGTGCGTTCGGCTGCCTTGTGGTTCAACGTAAGCGTTTACGTTAGCAAAGCATGTGTGTGTCAGGGTGCGTGTGAGTCTGTAACGGCGCTATAAAAATAACAAAATGCATTTCGAGCAGAAAGAGAGCGAGAGAGAGAGAGTGGGTGAGTGAGAGTTAAAGAGAGTGGAATGGAGAGCGCTGAGGAATCGAAGGAAGGCGTTTACAGATTTCCATTTTCTATTTCATTTCAGTTTATTTGATTTAATTTCTATTTGATTTTACCGTTATTTGTGCTTATTATACAATATTAAAATTTCGTAAGTTTGTGTTAAAACGACGGATTTTTAAAGAGATTCCCGTGATACAAACACGGGAAAAATCTTTTAATTTAATGTGTTCCATCAATAAATGAAATCAGAAGAAAGTTTCAAAGTTCGACTTCTCTGAATGGAAACCTCAGGCGCGGAAGATTCCGGGCAGACTCGAGGTTTTCAGGCCTTCGTTGAGTCCAGTAATCGAAGAAGGAAAATTTCCTCCTAGAAATTTTGGCTCTCTATTGAGCAGCCAGATTGAATGCTGAATAGAACTCCTCTCCCCCTTTCTTCTTCTTCTTCTTCTTCTCGTTTGTGAGAAGAAGCGATTGTGAAAATCAGCTTTCGAAAAATTAACAATAGCGGGGACCTTAAAGCAGCTCGAATCCCCACTCGAACGCAGCGGCTTTCACTGCATTTCGTGGCTGAATAGAATAGACGGGCGCAGTTCGAGCGCCGAGAAAGCCTCGCAAATGCTGCCGTCCGCCGTCCGCCGTCCGCCGCCGCCCTCTCTTCCCTCTCCGCCCTGCTGCGCATTAACTGGGTCACAGGGATAACCGTTAATTTATAGCTTCCTTGAAAACGTGCAACTCCGGAGGAACAACAAAGTCTTCCATTCCAATCCATTCATCATCATCTCGGGCTGAACGCGTCTCTCGAACGCGTCTCTCGAACGCATTCCGCTCGCAAGGACGCGCGAGCACAAATCGCGACTCGGAGCGCCACCTGCTGCAGTGTTGAGTGTGCAGGGCCGGAGCGGGAGAGGCGTGTGAGAGAGAGAGAGAGGGGATGTGAAGAAACTGAATAGACGAGGTAAAACTCGCAATCCATTCAACGAAGCGGCGGCGTTTCTCATGCATCAATCAATAGCTGGGTGAGGGAAATGAATTCTTAAACTCCATCGTGAAATTTCGCTTTTGTTGTTCTCTGAAGGAGCGAGAGAAGCTGGGAATGCTCGGCAACTGGCAACTGGCAACTGGCAACAATAAGAATTTCGGGCCAGCTACGAAATGCAAATTTATAGAGTAGAAGCAGCTGATTGCTACTTGATAATGCATTAAGTTGAAGCCAACGAGGAGCACTGAGCGGCCGAGGAGACCAGAGTGGCCGGGACGCAGAAGACGGACCGGAGCGCCGACCACCGTTCCGCTCTCTCGCAAGACTCGCGGTGCAGATTCAGCAGTTGAAGAGAGCAGTTGAAGGTGCCTCTCGAGCTCGAGCTCTTTCTTTCGGAGCTCAGCCGCTCCGCTCCGCTTTCCTGCGCCCGCATTTCGGAGTGTCTCGCGCCCACCAGTGACCAACACGCTCAACGGTCCGCTCGATTGCCGACCTTAAGCTGTTTTAATTGCGGTAAACACACTGAGACTGCTGGCGGTGCGCTTGTGTGCGCGTCCATGTCTCTCGATTTGCGGAAACGTCACGTTCCTGCGCTGGTTGCTGTGATTGCAAGCTCGAGCCGCGCATCCATCAGAAGACTCGCAACGCTTAAGTGCGGCGCGGTTCACGAGGATCGCTCAGAAATCTGACATTTCCACAGTACAACAATCAATTTCAAGAGAATCTTTCAATGCACCAACAATTTGATGGTCCCGCACGACGTTTCGAACGCTCTCGCGCAACTTGCCGGTGAGACGCTCAGCATTTCCTCTCTCGCAAGGAACATTCGGAAAGAGTGACCAGATGTAGTTGCTTGATTTGGAAATCAAGATTTATATATTACAAAAATATTTTATATATACAAAATTTTTATTGTTATTATTCCAAAAAAATACTCGTAATACAATGTATAATAATAATCTCAGCATAATACAGATTCATATATCGCAGTAGCGCGGAAAATACGCAAAAAGTCTACACGTGGATTTTGATCGAATCGCGTCACGGATTCAGCGCGCGCCGAATGACGTCCTCGTCCACCACGATGTTGCTGCGGAAGTAGCGGGAGCGCCGCACCGCGCGCACGTCCTCCTCCGGCAGCGAGTACAACTCCTCCGCCGGCAGCGCCACCTCCGCCTGGCCCGGCGTCAGGAACCGCGTGGCGTCCCGGCGGAAGCGAGCCACCGCGACCTGCATCTCGCCGCGCGCCAGCACGAAGTTCTCCGCCCGAATGTCCTCGCGGCCGCGCAGGTATTTCTCCTCGATGGTGTCGATCTCGACAAGGAGGCGCAGGAACAGCAGCTTGCAGTACCACTTGCGGGCGCGCCGCTTCGAGAAATCGTCGAGCCAGGCGAGCGGCCGCGTGCTCAGGAAGAAGACGACGGCCGCGAAGGCCGCCAGCATGAAGGCGGCCAGCACGACGAGCGCGAGGCCGAAGTAGTCGACTTCGTTGATGCAGAACACCACCACGCCCAGCCAGAAGTCCAGGACGCCGCTGTGGCGCCGCACCTCGTAGTCGAGGAAGGCCACCCACGCCAAGGTCAGCGCGGCCGCCAAGCCGATGCTGCGGTGGTGCTCGCGGAAGATTCGGTCCAGTCTCTGAAGGATTCTCGGCATGCTAGGTGGAGTTTCTTCGCTGGTCGTGTGGTTGCAATTGCGTGGATTTACTAATTTTGCTTCTCTGAAATTGAAAGAACTTTTTTAATAAATTTTGCTTCACTAAATCGCTAGACAAGACTATTGTCGTCTAGAATATTTTCTGTTTGACTGAATTTCACAAGCTTACGAAGCTAGAAAATTTCAAGGGAGGAGAAAATTCAAAGAAAGTAGAAAATTTCAAGAAAGTAGAAAACACGAGAGTGTTCGTGGCAGAGTGTCAATATCGGGATTCCTTCTGAAAATTGCGCCGTCTTCTGCTCCACCTGGAGACGCGTTAGCGACTGCAAGTCGACACTTCGGCTGACCGAGTTGCTGGAAGAACAACTCGGCGGACGCGGAGATCACGTGACAGCGTCGCTCGTCCGCTTGACGGCCTCGACTTGAGTGCGCTTCCAGCGCTCCGCAGTCTTGTCGGCGGCGGGGCAGCAGCGGACAGTCGTGCAGCAGCGATGCGGGAGGACGCGGAATCCCATTGTTGGACCGGCCGGCTGAGTGCCGAACGCAATTGATTGATGATTGTTGATTAGGAGACAAAATCGCTTTTGATTTATTGCAGCAGGTCGGCTGTGGAGCGCGGAGAACCGGAGGAGTCGGTGAGGTGTGGCGCGGTAATTCTGTAGCTGGTCGTTACCACAACTACAACAACAAGAATGCGGAGAGGCAGGCAGAGAGAGGGAGAGAGAGTTTGTAGGAGGAGACGAAACACTTTGCTTGCGGTCGCTTTTTTCTGGTCGCTTTTTCTGGTCGCTTTTTCTGGTCGCTTTTTTCTTTTCTGAAGGTCACGCAATGAAATTAAATGCTTGAATCTGAACACCGACTTCAGCACTGCGTCGGAGTCCGTTGAATTCAGTTGAAAGCCACGATTGAGTCGCTTCCACTTCCATTTAATGAAATTCTAAGTGTGAAGCGGCTTGCAGTGCGGTCTTCAGTTCGTAAATATTGAAGTACGAGCGCGGATCTGTGCGAAGGAAGCTTCCTGCCTTTTGCCACCGAGCGCAAATGTTTGCCCTTCCGTTCGTCGCGGATTCGTGCGTCTTCGTTGTGCGCGAAAAGTCCTTTTCACTCACAACGCAATCCGTCCCGTCCGCACAAACGTCCGCGGAGCTCTCAACTGTCTGTGCCTTCAGTCCCTTGAAGATCGAGCCGAGTTGCCACCTTAAATAATGGCAACGATGGGCGAGAGTTGAGCAGGCAAGGCAGCAAATAATGCAAGAAAATGGAAGAAACACCAACTTCGTTGCACAACTTCGTCCACTCGATTGTGCTTCCCTCAGTGCGCAACACAAATCCAGGCAAATCATCACTGCAGCGGAAGGCAAGCGCCAGTTGATCTCGCCGCACACTCGCACACAAACACACGCACCCACACGCACACATCCGCGCACACATCCGCGCACACACACACGCCCACACACACGCGCACGCATACCGAGGGGCAGCACCGGCACGCAGGGCCAGCGAACCAAATGCCGCGCGCACCGGCCGCACGGGCACGCGAAGCATTGAATGCTCAGCGCATTCATAAATGCGAGTTACATGCGAAATTTTCGCCCGTTGAAACTGCGAGCCATGCGAGTCCGCTGCAGCAGGAGCAGCAGGAGCAGCAGGAGGGGCTGCTGCGCATTCCTTTCGTGCAGCAGAATGTCTGGCGCGGCACAGCGAGGCACGGCAAGCAAGGGGAGGGGAAGCGGCACTGCAAATCGCAGCCGAGACCGGAATGAGGCTCGTCATTCCAAACACAGCACGCGCACACACGCATGTGGACGCACACGTGCAAAGGACGAGCGGATGTTGCTGCGCGCACCGAGGCAACGCTGCTGCTGCTGCTGACCCGCGCCGCGCCGGACGCAGCACAGCCATTGAATGCCTTCGAGTTGCTGCAGAGCGCCGTGAACGTCAGGTGCGCGCTGCACGTCAGCGTCGACAGCAATCCATCAAAATCGCCGAGCGGAGGTGGGTGGTGGAGGGTGGTGGAGGGCGGTGGAGGGATGCACTGAACGCAGAGGTCGCCAAATTGCGCACTGAATGCAGTCATTATAAATACTTCGGCACGATGATCAGCACTCATTGCTTCCGGGACGCTCGCTTGAATGCCGCTGATAACTGGCGGAACTGCGCGTCGGCTGCCTGCTTGAAATTTGAAATCTAATTTGCTATGCGCTGCCAGTCGAAAAACTCGCACTCGCACTCGGACTCGCATTCGCAATCTCGTTCTTACGCCCGCTCGCAGTTCAAACACTGGACGCGGCATTCACGCGACTTCGAGGGACATGCAGAAGTTTGTTCTTCCACACCCGCTGTTCTGCCGCACCCACTGCACAGTCGTCGCAGGCGACCTGCACTGAGCGGGCGGTGGGTGGTAGGGAGGGAGGGAGGGTGCTGCGCTGGGCTTTGCGCGGCATCCGGTAGCCGCACGACGGCCGCATGACTGCCGCACCGCAGCGCGAAACTTCTCTACAAATTTCCAATTAACTTGTGTCCATAAAACAATTACAAGCTAGAATCCCAAAATGTTTTATACATTTTAACTCCCACGAGTGGGTGTGTGTGTGTGTGTGTGTGTGTGTGTGTGTGTGTGCATGATGTGGATGAGTAGCCCAGTAGGAAATGAGGGAAGCGCGCACTGTTCAGTGTTGACCAAACAGTTGAGGTCTTCCCACTGGGGTTCGCATTCCGGCGCCAACGTGGCCGAATGGAAATTAATGTGCACTCATTTATTTCAGTTGCATAATTTTAGGTGTTGTTCGACCGCCTTAAATTTCCTTTAAAAGCGCAACAACTGCGGGCTGTCGAGGGGCGGCGTGGCGCTCGACTGCGTGCGCTGCAAATGACGGCCTTTGTTGCAGCGATGGCGTTCCTCCGGTTCCGGCGAGCGGCTCCGGGGAAATCAGAGGAATTTGTGTGAGTTGGCAACTTTAAGTTTTGGAATTTAGCGAGCAAGCGGCTAATTTTCTAAATTACTGCAGTCGCCGGAAGTTGCGTGCGCTTTTATCGTCACTTGAAAACTTGTCTCGTCCTCCGAGACTCGTTTCCGCAAACACTTTCCACATAAAACAGGAAAGTACGAGCATTTTGCGTTATTTTTCCCCGCGTGCAAGACTTTCGCAACTGGCAGCCCACAAAATGCGCTTCAGCACTCGCAGAATTCATCATGTAAAGCTGCGTAAGCTGCGAGATAAACGAAATATCAGTTCCAGGTCACTCTTATCAAAGCAATTTAATTACGCTTCGTAATTAATCCTGCTTTAGTTGATTAAATCCCAGCGCGTTCTTGCCGGCGTTCCAGCGATGATCTCATTAGTGAATGTATTTGAAGTGCATTCGGACATCCGCGACGAATATGCGAGTGTGTATGTGTGAGTCATTTCATTATTAACCCTGTAAGACCTGAAAAGAAAGAGTTTGAAAGATGGTAAAATACTTGAATTCGAGTATTTCGCGACTAAATAAATTGTATTCATTTATTCATTTATTCATTTATTCATTTATTCATTTATTCATTTATTCATTTATTCATTTATTCATTTATTCATTTATTCATTTATTCATTTATTCATTTATTCATTTATTCATTTATTCATTTATTCATTTATTCATTTATTCATTTATTCATTTATTCATTTATTCATTTATTCATTTATTCATTTATTCATTTATTCATTTATTCATTTATTCATTTATTCATTTATTCATTTATTCATTTATTCATTTATTCATTTATTCATTTATTCATTTATTCATTTATTCATTTATTCATTTATTCATTTATTCATTTATTCATTTATTCATTTATTCATTTATTCATTTATTCATTTATTCATTTATTCATTTATTCATTTATTCATTTATTCATTTATTCATTTATTCATTTATTCATTTATTCATTTATTCATTTATTCATTTATTCATTTATTCATTTATTCATTTATTCATTTATTCATTTATTCATTTATTCATTTATTCATTTATTCATTTATTCATTTATTCATTTATTCATTTATTCATTTATTCATTTATTCATTTATTCATTTATTCATTTATTCATTTATTCATTTATTCATTTATTCATTTATTCATTTATTCATTTATTCATTTATTCATTTATTAATTTATTAATTTATTAATTTATTCATTTATTCATTTATTCATTTATTCATTTATTCATTTATTCATTTATTCATTTATTCATTTATTCATTTATTCATTTATTCATTTATTCATTTATTCATTTATTCATTTATTCATTTATTCATTTATTCATTTATTCATTTATTCATTTATTCATTTATTCATTTATTCATTTATTCATTTATTCATTTATTCATTTATTCATTTATTCATTTATTCATTTATTCATTTATTCATTTATTCATTTATTCATTTATTCATTTATTCATTTATTCATTTATTCATTTATTCATTTATTCATTTATTCATTTATTCATTTATTCATTTATTTCCTTGATTTCTACCTTCGAGAAAGTTTTTCGGAGCTCTGCAGAAATGTTCTCATGGGCTCGTCGGGGTTAAATCGACATACGAATTGTTTTTCCTGTCGAAATATATATCGTCGGGAGACGCGTCGGTGTGTGCGAGCACTCCAGATATTTGTGTTGCAGCTGGCTGAGATTGTGGGAAGCCGAAAGGATTTATAAATTGCGAGACTTCAAGGCTGCCAACGCGCACTGGCAATCACTGCAATGAAAACTGTATCTCGCAGTTACACTTCGCGGTGCGGTGCGGTGCGGTGCGCTGCGGCGGAATACATCTGCGGTGCGCACAGGTACGTACGTAACTGAGTATTTATTGATAATGATATGATTATCGTGAAAATTGGATGATGCAACTCGCGAAGCGTTCAGTTCGCTCGCGCCAAATCGCTGCTGCTGCTTCCCTGAAGGTATGCAAGTAAAA
Organism: Sicus ferrugineus; assembly: GCA_922984085.1. Classification (NCBI taxonomy): domain Eukaryota; kingdom Metazoa; phylum Arthropoda; class Insecta; order Diptera; family Conopidae; genus Sicus; species Sicus ferrugineus. The sequence continues at coordinate 30,034,487 of OV277351.1, forward strand.
ATTTATTTAAGCCAACACAGACACACACTCTCACACACCCGCGCACAGCCGGCATCTACACGTGCGGTGATTTATTTGTGCGGGCGAGAGCGTCACGCAGGCGGGGCGCAGAGGGATTGTTGCTCCCCGTGCTCGGCGAAGGCAGCACTTTTCGGCGAACAGGAATCCTGGTATTTTTTGGCGTCCTTGCTTCAGTTGGCTCGGTTATCTGCAACCCGTCTGCAGCAACAACACGGGGTGTCAGGTGCTGCGCGTCGCTCTGCTGGCTGCTTGATGGCTGTTGTTTTTTATTGAAATGCAATCTGAAATGTTATTTCCACTGTTGTTGCTTCAATTTCATGCACGTGAGCTCCCCCTCCTCAGCGTCCCTCGCTCGCTGCTCGTTGAGGCAGCGATTCCACTGCTTGAGTTCGTCTGCTCTCACAAGCCGCCTCGCGTACTCTTCAGCAACGTCTACCGGCGCCACCTACCCTCCTCCGCCCAGCCCGCGCCGCTCATCCCGCGCCACAAACTTCTCACGCTTGAAAGTTATTGATGTGGCTTTCAGCGCGAAGGTTGCAGCTGGGAATAGGAAATCCGCTGCTGGATCTGGCGGATTTCGAAATAAATTGCGTTCAATTCGAATCGCATGCGGCGACCAGCTCGTGCATCAGTTCGCGCCTGTTCGAGACCCGCGTATGCCGGTGCAGTTGAGAGCAAACCACTGAATCGTCGGAGTTCCCTTTGCTTTCAAAGCCTTCATGAATTAACAACATCAGTTAAAACAAAAACAGATAATCCTCATCAGTTTCTGCATCAAGCCGAACTCAGCGCGTCCGCGGTGATTTTAAAGCGCGACCCTTGACCCTTGACCCTCGACTCTTGGCTGCTCAGCGCAGATACTTTTAATCTGCATATCATTCGCAGCACACCTAATTAATGCAGATTAATTCGCAGCCCGAAGCGTGCTCGGCTCGTGATCTGGTCTGTGGCAGCAGCAGCGCGGACGGACGGACGACCCTTCATCACCGCCATAATGGTCGGATCTGTCGGCAGCGGGCGCGGGCACGGGCGCGGGCGCTCGGCCTGCTACACCTGCACCGAGCGCCCCAATTTAAATGCAAATTTAAATGCATTGAATGCCCGTCCGCCAGCGAGTCCCCTCGCTGCACCGCCCTCGCCGCCCGCTTCATTTGAACACAACCACTTCTGCGGAACGTCAACAAATTAAATCATTCGTTAGCCTCACAAAGGAAGGAATCTCGGCAAGCTCGCACTTTTCCTTTATTTCGGTCAGAAGTCAGAAGTTGCATCCCAAATGTTGTTCGACGTCAGCTGGAAGGAGTTGCGGTAAATAAGAAAACGTGCACACTACGTCTCGGTTCGGCTCAGTGCGTCTCTTTCCCGCTCGCTCACTGTCCGAGCAAAGTTCTGGATTTAATTTCAAGTTGAGCGAGTTCCGCAGGACCTCCGGCACGCGCTACGATTCTTCGGTCCAATACATGCGTGCGAAGTCTTCGCAACTTTTAATTGAATACCACAACAGAAGCTCTTAACCCTGCTAAGAGCGGCGCAGAGTTCTGCGGGACAACAGATTTCCACAAAAACAGAGGGGACTTTTTGAACTTCAGGCTTCGGGCAACAAATCGGGAGATCTTCGAATGGCTTGGTTGGAACGGGGGTGAGGCAGGGGTTAAGACTCTTCGAATAGCCATTTTGCAGGACTTCTGAGAGAAGGATACGGATTAAAAGAATCGCATACGCCACGTAATACACTGGATGCTGTCTTCTTCACGTTCTCTCCGTCTTATCGTCCAATGTTCGGGACTTCTTGGTACCTCCAGCGGGTTAAGCTTCCTTCAGCGCTCTGGCAGACGGCAGAGTAGAGCATTCATTAGCACCAAACAACTGGCCGCATATAAAGCAGCGCAATCAGAGAGACAAACAAGGCGAGCGACGAGGAACGCTTGAGACTGCTGAGGTCAGTTGGCCGAATTCCTGGAGTTTCACTCCACAGTGCAGCAGAAATGCGAGAGGTCTTCATTAAATAGCTTCGTTCCCAGCGCAAAACTATCTGCCGTGCAGAGACTACCGGAGGAGACTCGTCGTCTCGTCGTCTCGAATCTCGAGCGAAGTTTGATCGTAAAGAGCTGTGGAAACCCATACAATACGCGTCCACCAACTCTTCAGCGACACACCACTGAAATACCGAAATCAGTTCATAAACTCGCAAATCTGTACACGCTTTCGCATTCTAACGTGAATTCCGGTTGAATTCCAGCAGATGCGCTCTACGTATTGAGATTCTTGTTCACAATCTTCATCCTCACGGGACTTTTAGGCCTGTTGAAACTTGTATTCCATTCTTTCGACTGTTTATTTGTTGAAAGCACTCAACAAACTTACCGCAACCTTTGAGCAAATTTTGATCTTTCCAAGAATCAAGCGAAAAACAAGATCTTGTCACACCTCACATAAATTACAATTAATCGGAATACTTAACTGATTTATGCAATCGATTTTAAATTTATAATCACCGTGGCGAACAGGTTCTGCGGAGCCGCTCTGAAGCTGGCAAGCGGGCTTGAAATACCTTCTGGTGACCTTGTATTTCCGGAATCGTAAGTGTCAACGTCGGCTTCTCTCGTTGTCACACGCAGATCTGAGATTGCAGAACTCAAAAGCTCTACTGGTTCTTCCAGGAAATGGATCCAGTTGGAGCTCCAGGTTGGCAGTAGGCGTCCACCGCTCGGATTTCTGGTATACGAGTAAAAATGAGCTGGAAGGGCTGGTGGAAGAGTTATTAACGTGAATGGCGTCCACTTACGCAGAGGCTACGACGACTGGAATAGCATTTCATTGCTCGTTTCTGACCACAACTTTAACGCCCTCCCTAAAAAAAGACGAAGGCGTGTAGCGTCCACCACACCAAGTTGGTCCGCCCTTCAAGCCTTCAAACAATAATGGACCCCTCAGGTTTCTGGCACACCTTCTCGGCCAAAGTCCACTCGCTACCCATCCGGTTGTAGCTTTGTTTCCATATCACTTTCAAAGTGATCATTATTTTCAGTGTCATTATTTTCACTCCGTCTGAAAAATGCTAATAATAGCTTCGCCGACGCGACAGCTGCGAGGAAGAGGAAAACAGCGCTGAAGAGGGAGAGGTCTTCGAAGTCTCACTGAAATCTCGAGTCTTCGAAATCTCCACGCGAACTCCACTCCACTCCTTTAAGCCACGTTAAGTTGGTAAGCCGTCGCCCGCAAAGCAACACCAACTTTCGTTTCTACGAGTACAAGCAACTCATTTCGAGCGCGCGGCCGCTGCAAATGTACGTGCGGCGCAAGCGCGACCGACTCTACGCGCACCGCTCATCGCACCGCACGTTGTTGCGATGACGTCGTGCTGAGTGAAACTGGAACCGCGCTCTCGCCGGCGAGCAGATCTCAACAAACTCGACTCACCTCTTCGCTTTAGCCACTTCTGGTGCCTTCTTGGATTCGCCTCACGACCGATTCCAGACAGTTGTCGCTCGTACAAAGTCGCGTGAGGGTCGCGCGCGCTGAAAGCTTTCCTTGTAGTAATTTAAATTCGAACCCCAGAGCGCAGTTGGATTAGTGAAACTTAGTTTTTCCTCGTTTATTGGCTTTGAAACTTGAAGCAGCCGTTAAGTAAGCGACATGCGACATCCTGTCTTCTGCCCCGCCTTGATTGGATTACTTCTGGCCTCGTTCGGTGCAGCGGCGACTGGTAAGTTTTGCAAAATACATCGGTCAACTTCTGGACGAGACGGCAGAAAAGTGAAAAGTGTGAAAAACAATCTTTCTTTTTCCGTTGCCGAGCAACAATTTCGCTTTAAATATTTCCGCATTTTAATATTTTAAAGAAACAACTGACTTCAGACTGCAGAGAGGCAAAGCAGACCGAAGAAAACGAGAAAAAACTGACCACGTTGCATATTTTTTCATGGTTTCTTCACTCAGCGAGTGTGTTTGTTGCCGCCGCCTCTGCTGCTGCTGCTGCTGATGATGATGATGATGATGATGCTGACGATGTTGATGGTGCTGGTGGTGGTGGTGGTGCTACCAACAGCATGAGGTCGCTGCTGCTGCTGCTACCAAATCTGCCGCTGCAACGTCACGTCGCGTCACGTCGCGTCGCGTCGTGCCGCGTCGTGCCGCGTCGCGTCGCTTGCAGTTGATAATGTTACTTGAATTACTTGTTCAGCTGTTTTTGTTGTTGTTTCTGCTGCTGCTGCTGCTGTAGTTAGTGCCACTGCTTTTGTCGCTGTTGTTGTTGTTGTAGTTGTTGTTGTTGTTGCCAGTGAGTCTGCACTGAATTAGGTAACAAGTTAGCGACTGCTGGCGTCCTGCTGCTTCGATTTATTTACCTGTTGACGCTTATCGCGGCTTATTGACCAGCTTTGATTGTATTTGCATTTCAGCACTCGACTCACTAACTGATTCAATTCCAGCAGCCGCGGAGAGCTGCAGCGACTTCGTTTGATCCAAATAAAAAAGCGACGACTTTTTCAATCGCTAACCTTTGCACGATTTCCCCATCAGCTTTTTTGCGGCGACTCCTCGCCGTCCATACGGGTTGCCAGCCACAGTATCGCTGTTGCAATTTCTCGGTTGTGTTGCTGGTGTCAGCGACGACCTTGCGGCGAGGTGAGTTCTTTTTTTTTTTTTTTTTTTTTTTGCTGGGAAACGAAATCCGTTGATTCCGTCGACAAACTTGCGATGGTTTCTGTGAATCGCTTTCGGTGACTTGGAGGGGTGCGTCGCGGTCGCGATAATCGCAACGCACTGGAGGTGAGAGAAAAGGGCTTCGGTCGTCCGGTCCTCACTAGAAAGGTTGACTCGATTTTCACTTTCGTCTCGAATGAGAAAAGCGGTCTCGGTCTCGATTATCGTCTCGACTCAGGAATTGCCTCGAACTCGACTGCGTACTCGACTCTCTTCTCGACTCTCTTCTCGAACGGGAAGGTCGTCTCCAAGCCGATTACCATCTCACATTCGCAAGAAAGAAAGTCCGCCTCGATCGCGAGGATCGAGACTTCACACTTGAATTGCCGTCTCGCAATTTCTTCGCGCAGAAGGAATTCCTCCTGCTGCGAACACCAGGGCGTCCTTCACGTCATGTTAATGAGCACGTCGTCGCTCCCAGCGTCGTCAGCGAGCGGTTATGTAATCGCAAAAGCGGTCAGTCAACACGGTTTCGATGAAACATGTGGATACTTAAAAGTATATCGGACAACAACAGCAACAGCAGCAGCAACAACAACGGCACAGCACCAACATCTGTAACCACTGATAACACTAAAAAAACCTCAGATGAGCCGAACAACTCGTCCAGTGCGGCTTTAAAACCGGTCGATTATGGTCGACAAATACTTGAAGAATTACAAGAAACTCAAAAAGAGCTACGAAAGCCACACGTCATCGTGTTGTGGAAACAATTGGCAACAACGTTGACCCACAACACGAATGGCAAGCGATGGCTCAAGAAAGACGTCACGCCAGAACCAGTCGATGAAGGAACCTTCGAAGAATCGCCTTCACGTAAGCCAACGAAACGAAATGCAGACGTCAGCGAGAAGATTGCTTTTCACCCAGCAAAAGTGTGGCAACACTGAACTTAGGCATTCCAGTCATGGCCAATATCAAATTACAATAGCAACAACAGCAACCACAACAACAACAATTATAAATCACATATTCCTCAAACATTAACGGCCACAGCAACGAAGGCATTTGCGAGCAGCGCTTCCCAAACACCGGAATGCTTATCGCAGGTCACAGTTGGCCGCTGAAATTTCGCACGGAAAATCCTCGTTTTCTCTCAACGGCGATTGAAAACTCACACGTGGGACAATTAAAACGCGTCACACAAAATCTCAGAGTGGTTGAAAATTTCACATCAAGTCTCGCGGTAATTAAAAAGTCTCACGCTTTTCTTCTCTCGAAGGTGGTGAAAACCGCATTCCTGGCATTGAATATTACGCTTCTCAATGTGGCGACTGTGATTCCTCAATTAATTTTTGTAATTTTCACAAATTAAAATAAGAATTTAATGTTTTATTTATTTTAATATTGAGGAATCTTCGTTGAATTTTTAATACCAGTTTCGGCAGCAAATGTGGCGCGCATTCGAAGGTTTGGGAACCGCTGCCTGCTTTGGAGTTATAAAATGAACGGCGTGAATTATTTCCGTTGTTGTTGCAGTCGCTCTCCGGCTGCTCTGCTGCAGGCCAAGTGTGCGGCTCGTGCAGCTAAGCACGAGCAGCCAAGATCAGGCCAGCAACCGGCAAGCGGCGGCCAACAGCAGCCAACAGCGCGGCGCCAGCGTTCCGAGTTCGTCTGCTGCTTTCATTCATACGAATTCTTGTATTCGTGTCGTGTACTCGCACTCGTATTCGTATTCGTATTCGTATTCGTATTCGTATTCGTATTCGTATTCGTATTCGTATTCGTATTCGTATTCGTATTCGTATTCGTATTCGTATTCGTATTCGTATTCGTATTCGTATTCGTATTCGTATTCGTATTCGTATTCGTATTCGTATTCGTATTCGTATTCGTATTCGTATTCGTATTCGTATTCGTATTCGTATTCGTATTCGTATTCGTATTCGTATCCGTATTCGTATTCGTATTCGTATTCGTATTCGTATTCGTATTCGTATTCGTATTCGTATTCGTATTCGTATTCGTATTCGTACTCGTATTCGTACTCGTATTCGTATTCGTATTCGTATTCGTATTCGTATTCGTATTCGTATTCGTATTCGTATTCGTATTCGTATTCGTATTCGTATTCGTATTCGTATTCGTATTCGTATTCGTATTCGTATTCGTATTCGTATTCGTATTCGTATTCGTACTCGTATTCGTACTCGTATTCGTATTCGTACTCGTATTCGTATTCGTATTCGTACTCGTATTCGTATTCGTAGCTGGGCAAACAACTTGCAAACCGGATGCGATGTAAATTTTTTTGTTGCGTAAGAGTGGCCGAAATTTGGAGGAATGATTTTCGTAATCGTAAACTTTTCGATGAATGAGTGATTAAAAAGGAAAATGAAATCGTTTTCCCTCGCAGTTGGCTCAGTTTTAATCAGATAAAAATTATAGAAGTTTGCAATTTCACTTCCCAGACGACGAGTTTCCCTGACAGACGATTTGATCTCAAATCAAGAAGACTAAAACAGGCAAAAGAAGAAAACAAGAAAAACACACAATTATGCCGAAAATGTATGAGAAAGTCGAGCATTCAATTCTACTGGACGGAAATTCTGCGAATAGAAATGATAATGAGTGAATTTTCTGAGTTAAAATATTTCTTTACACACGATAAGCAAGAGAAAATACGGAAAATGTTTTCACAGAAAAGCGATTCGATTTCATGCGGAAATCAGACTCCGGAGTACGTTTAGGTGAACAAATTAAATATGAGAGAGCAGAGCGTAGTTGAAATTCGTCGTGCATGAAGACGTGTACACGCACACACACACACGCACTCTCTTTCAGCCACGAACACAACCATACATGCAAACACATGAATTTCTACTCAAATTAAGAGAAAATTAAGGAAAGCGACTCTTCAAGTCAACTTAAGCATGTGGCAGGACTAAACCACACACACACACATACCACACACACACACACACACACACACCACACACACACACACGCACGTGCAATTAAATATCCATGTTTGTATGCGCTTAAACATTCATCCATGCACACACACACACGCACACACCACACTATCGCACACACACCACACACACACACACACACACACCACTAAAACACACACACACGCACACATAACCATTTACAATGCAATTGCAATTTTTTACTTTTAACGGCACATAAATTCAGTACACTTTATTGTTGCATTTTATTCGCTTACTTTTACACTCTCAGCTTCCACTTCTTCTTCAACCCTCTGCACCCCCCCCCCCCCTACCCCTCTCAACCTCCACCCCGCCGTTGTTGCTGCTGTTGTTTAAACAATTAAATGAAAATAAAGCCGTGTTGCTGCATCGAGTATTCGACGGAGTGCTTGTTTGTCGTATTTTTTCATGCATTCATTTCGAGAACCTTTAAAAAAGGTAAGCAAAACCGTCAGAAGAGTGCAGAGTAAAGCTGATGATTGAACCGGAAGTACGTCGCTACACAGTCAAACGACGCACACACACTCACGCACGCTCTGCAGAAATACTCACGAGTGAGTAAACGAACAAAGAGAGGAGGACAGACACACACACACAGACACACACACACACACATCTCAGGAGGCTGGTGACACTCGTAGAGAGAAACGAAAATATTTTTTCACGTGCATTTTTCACTTCTTCCTCAAACAAACTTTCTGAGTTAATATGAAATTTAAAAGACAAATTGAATCTCCGAATTCCATCTTTGATTACGCAAAATTTAAGTGAAGACGGTTCCCGCTGATGCTCTGTAAACAAGAAAGCGAAAAGATAAAAAGATAAATCTGAAAAATTAAGCTGAATCTCCGTATGTATGCATGAATGTGTGAGTGTATGAATGTATGAATGTATTCGTAATCGGGATTGACGAAAAAGGCGTGGCATCTTCCAGACAAGAGGAATTTTAAGAATTAAAATCCGGTGAACAAACCTGAAATTCAGAGTGCAGATTCTTTCCGTTGCCGTGTAAGTTCAGCTAGTAAATAAATAAAAAGAACACATCAAACGAACACACACACACACAAATTTATCAATCTAATTATCACATCATATTCATTTCTTCACTGTAGTTGTAAAAATCACTGCATGCGAAAAGCAGCAACTTAAAAAAGTCAGAAACGCGCGGCAGACTTTAATTTTTAATTAACAATAAAGTGTGCGCGCAATAACAAAAACAAGCACGCCTTGATTACAACAACAACAACCGAAACAACAACCGAAACAACAACAACAACAACAACAGCGAGATCCGCCGAAACTCGCAGTATTTTTCATTGGTTGGCAATTTTAAACTAAAGGACGCGTTGTATGAACAACGAATGAGAAATTAATGATAAATATATACATATATTTCCGTTATTGTTGTTGTTGTTGGTGTTAATGCTGTTGTTATGGCTGTCGTTGTTGTTGTTGTGATACGAGTAAAATGATACGTTTTAAACAATTTCTCGCCACTTAAAACTGAATTTCTTTAATGAACAACAATAATGAACGCATTTTTCGGTTAATGTTGTCGCTTCCGTTGGTTGTTGCAACACGCCATGCAACAACATTTTTAAAATTGTGTTTCGTTAAAATTATAAAGTTGTGTACGGACACCTAATTGATATTTATTGCCAACATTTTTAAGCCTTCTTCAATTCCAATATTGGCAGCGACATTTTTCCGCTGTTCTTGTCGTTCTTGTCGTCGTCGTCGTCGTCGTTGTTGTTGCTGCTGCTGCTGCTAGTGTTGTTGTTGCTGCTGCTGGTGTTATTGTTGCCGCTGCCGTTGCCGTTGCTGCTGATGTTGCTGTGGTCGCGGAATCGCGCCGTGGTGTTGCAGTTGTAGTTATTTTCAATGTTGACATTGTCGTTGTCTATGTTGTTGTTGTTGTTGTTGTCGTTGTCGTTGTTGTTGCTGTTTATAATCCGCAATTATATTGTGTACAATTTTGATGATTACATCGTCGCCAGCGCTTGTTGTCCTCGTTTTTGTCGCCGCGTTCCATGTTGCGGCTTCGGTGGGCGGCTTCACGTTGTCGCTCCGCCTTTTCACAGCATTCATTACGGCATTCAAAGCGTTGAATCCTCGGTGAAAAATGTTTTCGCCACTTTTTCCGCTCGTCCTCCTTCTAATTGTTGTGTCGCACGCTGTGAAGCTTCGTTGCGTTCCTTTGCAGCAGCCGACAAAAACTCTCCGCTCCGATTTTAATTACGCATATGCTATCCATTCCCGGTATTTTCTCACTTTTTTCAGTCTCTCGTTTAATCCTCTTTGCGTTGTCGATATACTCGAATTTCATTACGCGACTTTTTTCTCCGTACATCAAACTCGCACGTAAGATGCGAAATTCATTGAATGTTAACAACGCTGCTTCGCTTCTCGCGCCGCATTTCGCCCCGCATTTTGTGCATTTTTTCCAACACCGATTTGGCATTTCATATCGTAATAATTTAAAACTTTTTCTCATCGCGACTCATCCGGATTTATTGGTATAATTTTGGGGGGGGGGCGTGGCCGGGGCCGTGGCGGGGGCGGTGTGGGGGCGGTGTGGGGGCCCACCGACGCCCCCGACTCCCGGAAAGATTTAATATTGAATTCAACTGTTTCGTCACGTAGCGTCGCGCCGCGCCTCGCACTCGCAGGTGGCAAAAAACGCGCTGACATGAGAGAGACGAGAGCGACCAGCGAAATTATTAACGATGCCACGACCATCAGCTCGCTGCGGACCAAAAGCTGCTGCGCTGCTGCGCGGTTTTTTTAGACTTAAAAGCTGAAATTAAAATTAAATGACTGCGAATTTAATCACTGCATCAAAGTGGCAGTCGTGCAGTTTTAATATTTGAAAATATCGCGACTGATGAACTGGCAACCGGCTGTGAAGTTTCATGTTACCGACTTCAATACACTTTAATCAGCGAAACAAGGCAGAGATTGCATGATTGGGATTCTATTTTGGTACATATTTTCGATACATTCGTACATTCCTGTAATTCAGATCTGCTTACAATTCGATTTTAGACTGGAAGTTTCTGATCTCACAAACGGGCGCACTGAAAATCTCCTAAAAATTACTCGCCTCGCTCACTTCACTCCGCGTTTCATTGCTAAATGAAGTCGTTGAACTCTGAACTCGTGTTTAACTAGAAAATATTTAATATTTTATAATGGATTCCCCTTCCCGCTTATTTGTTGTTGTGTGTAATTCTTTCCAGTTTTCACACAAAATCAGAAGAAACTAGTAAAAATGTCCCTGACATCGTTAAATTTTAGAAGAATTTTTTCCACATTATGACGCAAGTGAAAAAATGCAGTAATAACAAAAAACAAGAAAAACATTAGCATTGTTTGCACAAAGCCAAGCAAAACCACATGCAAGCATATTAAATCGTTAAAGCGCGTTAATTAATTCGATTATTCGTGCAGCGTGAACAACTGAAATTTTGCGCCGACTTTTCCTGCAACTAAGTGAACAACTAATATTTGTGTTTATTGAAAAGTGGAGGACGTGGACATCGACATTTTCGCGACACACACGGAACTCGCCATAAATACCGAAAATTGTGGAATTATTCAATGTTTGCATTGTGTGGTTGCTTAACGCTTATTATTTGCAATAAATCGCTCTAACTGAATTAAATCCGAACTAGAACAATCATTCGTTTGCTACAAATATCCTCAACTCTTTCTCTTTTCCAGCTCAAAAAGAAGAATTCACATGTCCTTCGACAATCGGAAATGGCAACTATGCAGATCCTGCGACATGTCGGCGCTTCTATCAGGTAAATTTGGGCTTTTCACCCATCGGGCGGCCATTTTGCGGCGGGATGTCAGGACCATTTTGTGCTGGGATATCAGGAGTGAGGGATAGCTGCGATATCAGGACTGGCGGATAGTGGAGAGCAAGGAGTCTTCGCATTAGTGTCCCAAATTGGCACAAAGTTGCCGGAAAATGTTGTTTCAAAAGACTGTCCACATCCCAATATTGGGAATGCAATACATCTGCCACATTGCATTGCCGGCGGCTTCATTCCTTCATAATCTCAACATTTTCAGTGCGACTCTCTTCCCCTCAGTCAGTCCCTGAAGCGTGTGGAGTATGGAATTCCATGGCCTCCACTGTTTCCAAGGCCACCTCTAAGGCCAATCCAGCCGAGAGTTCTGTCCGTCTCACTGGCGTGCCTACTGCGGTACACCCGTCTGTCACAACGAATTCCCCGCAAGTCATTTCAGCATCTTGCCACTCGTTTTGCCTTCGAGTGCCTGCAACACGCTCTCAACTGACGTCGCGTCCCCTCCGCATGCCAGCACATCCGGGTTCTCGGTTCTCTGAGCTTCAAATTAGACAAGTAATTAAATTCTCCGCTCTCCTTGCAGTGTGTGGACGGATTCCCCTACCTGAATCGCTGCCCCTCCGGCCTGTACTTCGACGACGTGCAGAAGTTCTGCACCTTCAAGGACGAGGCCAAGTGCGGACCACTGGCAACAAGTAAGTAGAGCGAGCGACGCCGGGACTCGGCAGGGCTTGAAACGAGACTGCAATCCAGAGTAATGCGAGCGCGCCCTGGTGCTGAGAGTCTATCGAGTCTAATGAATCACAATGCAGGTTTATGATGGGGATGATGGGGTGTGTGGCAAGGGCAGTGGGCGTGGGGAGGCGGGCGTGGGGGGGAGGTAGGGGTGCTGCGGGAGTTTCGAAGGTAGTTGGGATCGCACTGTGTGCGGCTGGGAGGCCTCGGATGAGTGGTAGGGACAGAGAAGAAGGCAGCATCTGGAAGCTGAAATATTATTTATGGTGTGCGATCTTGAAATTAAATTCGCCTGCGAGGATGCAGCGCCAGAGTTGGACATTCGATCAGAGCAGCAACGAAAGAGGTCTTAATAAACGAGTGTGTGTGTGTGTAGTGGGAATACATACAGGCAAACGCCCGCACACACTTACAAGCTCCACAGACACTGTAACGCATACGTTGCAGTTTCGGAAAAAATCTTATAATTCATTTATTGCAACCAAATTCAACCAGATTTCGCACGAAACTCAACTGGGCCAAAAACATGAACAAAACTGAACAGAGGACACACACACAAACACACGCACACACACTGGCACAGAGTGAGTTACACACACACATGTTCTTTTGAATTTTGGAGGATACGAAACTCTACGCTCGAGGCGCTTTTATGCAGAGTTGGATTTCAAAGAAGTTACAGACGTGGAAGGTGCCGAAGGAGGGGAAAGGGGGGCACTACGACGGAGGTGATGCTGATGGTGATGATGATGGTGACGATGATGACGACGATGTAGTCTCATCGAAAATGTCACCGCCAGCACTCGGGTTTTGTTATCCGCATTTGAAAATGTTTTAATAAAGCGACGAGCAAAATACGCACGGTAGAATTTAAAAATTCATCCATCCATCGAGCTCGAAATCAGCTTTTCCGCATACGTTACACAGGTGCGGAGTCCGTATTTCATCGAGTGAGTATTGAATTCCAAACGTCACCTTAACACGATACGATATTCGAGAGTGAAGGGGTTTCCACAGCGAGGCGATAATCAAAATCAAGAGGGACGTTTTCTCTTGAAACGAGGAACGAGTCTTTTTATCGTCTCGAATGCGATGCGGTTTGCAGGCGGGTTTTCAGGTGGGTTTACAGGCGGATTTTCAGGTGGGTTTACAGGCGGATTTTCAGGTGGGTTTACAGGCGGGTTTGCAGGCGGGTTTTCAAGATGCGAGACTAAGACGGCCTTTTTCAACCGAGAAGAAAGCCGAGATCGAAATCACCCAAACCTCCCCGGTCACAACCAGCTCCTTACTTGCTCTCTAAACGAGGAAACTTCACCCAACTGTACCGAACTTTTAACTCTACCAACCTCAAGCTGCGACAGTTTCGACTATTTTGGGACGAAACGGATTTCAATTACGCGTCTTTCGCTGAAGTCTCTTTGCGTATCGCCAAATATGCAAAACATCTCGTGGAAAACTTCAGCGAAATACCGCGCTGACAGAAGCAGCGCGGCGTAAATAATCGACATTTTCGCCAGCGTAAAGAAGATTTTCCTGCGGAAAACTTTCGCCCGCCGTAACTCACTTTCAGCGCGATACAGTCGATGTCTTCGTTTGGTTTAAATTGAAATTGAGTTTCTCTCCCCTTCCCTCTCTTCTCCTGCCCTCTCTCCGCCACGTTTTTGCGAGAGAAAAACCCTTAATTAGAAATTTCCAATAAACTATCGCCGAAATCGAGCCACACAAGAAGCGTCGCAGCGAGATATTTGCAGCTGTGCCCTGCAGCATCCTCTCGCTGGTTGTCACTCAATCCGGTGTTTTTCACTTTATCTCTTCGTCTGTCCGCCTGTCTGTCTGCCTGTCTGCCTGCCTGTCAGTCTGGTCGCTGCTGTCTGTCTTCAGATCAGAGCCATCGAAGTGTTGCAAATACACTTCGATCCGTCGATACGTTGTTACCGAGTGTTGCGCCGCGCAACAACAGCAACCTTCTTCGATGCGACAGCCGAATTTTCAGTTTCCAATTTCATAATTCAGTGAATCCGCTCGGTGACAAGATTCCTTCCTCGGTGCAGAAGTGCAGTCAACACAACAGAGGAGCCGCTGGCTGTGGTTGACTTGCACCGAAGTAGCGCTGCCTTGGCTGCGAACGACATGCACGAAGTTAGAGGAGACCAGTGACGTTGTGTGCAAGTGCAGGGTAACACACACACACACACACACTCACATGGCAGCTCCTGCCGCGCTCCTCGTCACTCTCGAACTCAAGAGGTACTCAGCGTGATTCAGTGATATGGAGCGCGCCAGCCACTCAAAGTCAGTCAAGGCAGCAGCTTCCTTCCCCGGTTGTTGTTGGTGGTTGTTGTTGTTGTTGGTGGTGGTTGTTGTTGTTGCTTTTTTCGCTACTGTGCTGTGTCTCTCTATTGCCAATTAATTTGAAGCAAGTCAACGGCTTTTACACAAAACGTCGTTCGTCTGCTCTCTACCTCTCTCTTTCTGTCTCTCCCTCCTCTCTTTCTCTCTCTCTATCTCTCTCTCTCTCTCTTTATCTCCCTCTCCCTCTCCCTCTCCCTCTCCCTCTCCCTCTTTCTCTCTCTATATCTCTCTTTCTCTCTCTCTATCTCTCTCTTTCTCTCTCTATATCTCTCTTTCTCTCTCTCTATATCTCTCTTTCTCTCTCTCTCTCTATCTCTCTCTTTCTCTCTCTCTCTCTTTCTCTCTCTCTCTATCTCTCTCTTTCTCTCTCTCTATATCTCTCTTTCTCTCTCTCTATCTCTCTCTTTCTCTCTCTCTCTCTATCTCTCTCTTTCTTTCTCTGTCTCTCTCTTTCTGTCTCTCCCTCCTCTCTTTCTCTCTCTCTATCTCTCTCTCTTTATCTCCCTCTCCCTCTTTCCCTCTCTCTTTCCCTCTCTCTGTCCCTTTCTTTCTCTCTCTCTCTCTATCTTTCTCTCTCTCTCTCTATCTTTCTCTCTCTCTCTCTCTCTCTCTCTC
Organism: Sicus ferrugineus; assembly: GCA_922984085.1. Lineage (NCBI taxonomy): Eukaryota > Metazoa > Arthropoda > Insecta > Diptera > Conopidae > Sicus > Sicus ferrugineus. The sequence continues at coordinate 30,049,668 of OV277351.1, forward strand.
TATATCTCTCTTTTTCTCTCTCTCTTTCTTTATCTCCTTCTCCCTCTCTTTTTCTCTCTCTGTCCCTCTTTCTCTCTCTCTTTCTATCTCTCTGTCATTCTCTCTCCTCTCCCTCTCTCTATTTATCTGTCCTTCTCTCTCTCTCCTCTCTCTCTCGCTCTCTCTTTCTCTCTCTCTATCTCTCTCTATATCTCTCTTTCTCTCTCTATCTCTCTATCTCTCTCTTTCTCTTTCTTTATCTCCTTCTCCCTCTCTTTTTCTCTCTCTGTCCCTTTCTATCTCTCTCTCCCTTTCTTTATCTCCCTCTCCCTCTCTTTTTCTCTCTCTGTCCCTCTTTTTTTTCTCTCTCTCTCTCTCTCTCTCTCTATCTCTCTGTCCTTCTCTCTCTCTCTCTCTCTCTCTCTCTATTTATCTGTCCTGCTATCTCTCCCCTCTCTCTCCCCTCTCTCTCCCTTTCACCCTTCCTGCCACTCTATCGCGCTCTCTCCCTCTCCCTCTCTCTCTCTCTCTCTCTCTCTCTCTCTCTCGCTCGGTCTCCTCAACGTTGAAGATATTCAGTGTCAGGCAGAGTGTTAAGTATTTAGTAGAGGGATTAGTTCGGGCTGCCCCCGGAATGGAGGGATTATCCTGCCTCCTTCTACACAACCGCCTGAGCGCATCTCCGCCGGGTCTTCCATCGTCCGATCGCACGATGGCCTCGCGCGTGTTGGTTTTCCGCCAGGGAACTCGTTGTCACCTGAAGGAGAGGAGAGCAGCCACTACTTGCTCATCCCTTCTTCGTTTCTATTTAGCCAGTCGCATCGCTCGCAACTCGTATGCAATTGCTTTAAAAATCAATTTCCTTTGCAGCTCCTGCCCCGGTCACAGATGCTCCAGCCGACAAAGCGCAGAAGTGCGACACTGCCGAGTGCCAGCTGCCCTACTGCTTCTGCTCCAAGGACGGCACCCAGATTCCCGCTGGCTTGGACCCCGAAAAGGTGAGTTCGGCCCGCTGCCCGCTGCCCGCTGCCCTTCGGCTTCGAACTGCCGGCTTTCGCACATTTTAAAGCAGCCAAGTAGAGATTTATTTCCGCCCGCGCTGCTCGACGTGGCCAGCTGGTACGGAAAATGTAGCCGTCAAGTGTGCCACACGTTGCGCTGGCTGCCAATAAATAACTCTTCGCGCTTCGCTAAAATCTGTCCGATGCATCCATCGTCATCGTTGCGTTGGCTGGATATTTATTGATTTTCCAGTCTCTTGGGATCCACAGGAATTAAGGGACTTGGGCGATTCTCTGCCGAAATGTCGGGAAATCTCGAGCAATTTTCTATTGTAGTATTTCGAAGAAGAGAGTTTCATTAGCCGCGCCGCACTGCCTTGATTATCGCGACGGATGGAATTCATTTAATCTGATATAAACGCGCGACTGCGATTCCGTGCCATCGATTAATTGAGCTCGTAAATAGTTCCTCTACAAATATCAATAGACCTTTCAGTCCATCCAGTTGCCTGGCGTTCCATTCGCTTTTCCGTTTTTCTCATTTCCATTTCATTTTTTATCACGAATCAATTCCATTAGAAATCTGAACTCTTCCAACCCAAATAACAGTTAAGAGTGACAACAACAATAGCAGCAGCAGCAGCAGCAGCAGCAACAACAACAACACCAGCAACAACACCAGCAACAACACCGGCAACTACAGCAGAAAAACAATCTTCCTCGATTGGAGTTTGCAGTAAAAATGAAGAAGACTAAAACAGCAAAATCATCATCGATTAATGCAATTCCACTAAAAGGAATTCAAATCGTAGAAGCAGCAATCAAAATAACGACAACAACGACAACGACAACAACAACAACAGAAGCAACAACAACAATGGCCATTCATTCCCTCAACCTTTTGTCCTCCGACTCCATTCTACTCAACTACTAAATGACAATCCGAAGAGCATCGAATAAACTCACCAAAAGCAAACAAGAGAGCGGACCAAAAAATCCCGCACTTTCTGACAGAGTTGATCGGCTGCAATTGGAAAACTATGAGGACCGAAAAGCACTCCTCAGCGCGAGGGGCTTGAAATATGCACTTGCCAGTTAATGGCCTTTGACCCCGCCGCAGTACCCAGCCCACCAGGCTGCCGCGCGCTGCATTCATAATGCAGAGCAGCGTAATCTGTGGCAAAAAAGAAGACTACTCGGCGTCTACTTGTGCCGCGTCTTTGACACAATTTTCGCATTTTATTGATGGCAGATTGAATGGAATTCGCGCGCGAAAAACAATAGAGAAAAAGAGGAAGGAATGAATTATGAAAATATTATTGCTACCTTAATGAAAGTTGGACTGAAAAGTAGCGAAGGAGGGAAGCTGACGCTATTCACAGCTCAAAATATTCGTAAGAACTTTACTTGTCGAGATATTTGCTGTTAAAATGTCATTTTCGCCATTTCTACCATATTATTTGGCATTATTAATGCATAAAATGTGTAGCACATGCGTGTAAAACAACGAAAAATCAGATTCTGCTGTCGTTGTGCCATCGCAATCATAATAATCTGCTGAATATCTGCTCTCGAAAACCTCACGTTTCAACGTGCGAAGGAAGTGTCGAGCCAAAAGAGTTCAGCAATTGTTTAGACAGAAGAAAGTTAAGAACGCTGCTTGTAGAGTTCAAATATTCCCACTTTAAATCACTCATCATCGTGTCATATCATTTCTGCGTCGTGTATTTTCGCCGAAAAGCGAAAAATTGCCATCATTATCCATTCGCAGCACACATCTGAGCTGCGCTCGGCCCCGCGATTCCCGCGATGTGCGAAAGTCGATTTGATGGATTTCATTTGCCACCATAATTGCTGACACCGCGCACCGACGCGCAGCAGCGCAAATATCGGGTCCTAATCTTCTCTGTCCTCGTTTACGTCTTTCAGATTCCGCAAATCGTTATGCTGACATTCGACGGCGCTGTCAACCTGAATAACTACGATCATTACTTGAAGATTTTCAATGGCAAGCGCAAGAATCCCAACGGCTGCGCCATCCGAGGCACCTTCTTCATGTCGCACGAATACAGGTGAGTGTGGGGCGAGGGGGCGGGGGGAGGGGTTTCCGGGTGTCGTGAGAGCGCGTCACGACTTTCTAGGTGCAGAAGTGTTGGGTGAATTCGGAGGAAAATAACTCGCACAGTAAGCTAAAAGTATCTCAGTGCGAAGATGAGGACAGCTGACGTGCTTTTGAAGACGTAGCAAAAACCAGATGACACCGAATGTAACAGTTGGTGTGACCTGATGATCTTAACGATTTCAAACAAGAATTTCACTATCATTTGTTTAAATGGTTTCTATTGACATTTCGCCACTCTTGCAAAAAGTGAAGAAAGTCGTTTTTGGAAATGAACTTCCTGCAGAATGACACGATAACTGGTCTCAGCTTCTGTTTCTCTATCCATTCCAACGAAAACACACTGCATACCGAGCCTGGAGTTCTGCACTCTGGACAGACATACCGAATCCTAACCGGAAACAAGTAATTTAAAGTTTTCCCCGATAAAAACCTCGAGAAAAATTCTAAACCAGACTTGCGAGGAGTGTTTAGCGAAGTCTGAAGTCTTCTCTGCCAGTCTAAAGGCTTCCAATGCAATTAAGAACCCCGCGTGAGGACGAGACACCTATGAAGCCACGAGAAACCCCAGCTAAACTCGAGCAACTTGTGCACTTAGGTAACCCCATCCTGCAGCTGGGCCACCAACACTAGAAAAACTCTGTAGGAAGTTAGGCGACAAACAACGAAGATTCCCCGACGAAGAAGTTGCTCAGGTTTTGGTTTGTCTTAATTGAGGAATTTGCTGAATCTCCTGCTGTAGGTTGTCATTTTTAAGCTAACAAGTCAGCCGTTGTGTGTTTCTGCGTTACTGTTTCTGCATTTAAATTAAGATTTCTATTTAATGCCTTTAGATTTATTTTAATTAATTCCATCAACTTTTCCACAAATATGCACGCCAGTCCTATAAATTTTGAAACGTTTCATATGATTGAATTTAAAATAGTCTAATTTGAGTGGTAGTTTCGAAAAAAACTTTGTAAAAAACCGTCTTGCTCAGCAAGAAATAAAACTGCCAGCTGAAGAGTGGAAGCCGTCAACTGAACCAGCAACTTGGAACTTTTGAAATATGATAAATGAACGCTTTAGTTTGAAGAAGCAAAACTGTCAACAGCAGTTGAAGGCAGTAATAACGCACACAGACGACAGACGGACAGACAAACAGACGGACAGACAAACAGACAGACAGACAGATAGACAAACAGGCAGACAGACAAACAGGCAGACAGACAAACAGGCAGACAGACAGACAGACGAATAGGCAGAGGAATTTCGGGCTGAGGCTGATGGATAGACAGAGACAGACAGACTCAGATCGTCAATTGCGATTTTGACGGTGCGAAATGATTTAATGACGCGCGAGAGATGGCGCTTCAAACTTCAGAACTCATTTCAATAAATTCCGCAGAGTGTCACTCACGCGTAGGGAGGCGGAGAAGGATTCCCGCTTGTTTGTTTTGCCTGTGAATGTGGGGAAAGGAGTCTCTGAGGGTAATTTGAGCAACTTTACCGGGATCCGGCGGAGCGCAATGATGGAAGGACTGTTTTTTTTTTGTGGCGGAAGCCTTTTCCTACTCACATCGTAGCGACTTCTTTTGCAACTCGTTCCACTTAATAAATTTGAATGGGGAGCTGAGGCCGCTCACGAGGGGGCGAGCGTTGGATTCCCAACATGCAGGACTGAGTGAAGCTCTGATTTAATGCGCTTCCACTTGAAAGTCTGTGGGTTCTCGAAGGGAGCAAAACAACGTCTTTGTGATGGTTCAGGGTGGCAACGCCCTGTCAGCCCTGCAGCCCCTCTAGTGACGGACGGTTTCCCCACTTTGTTCTCATGGCAATTTTGTCACTCATTCATTCATTCAATCGTTTGCTGTTTGCCTCTCTTTTCGCTCCTTGAATGCTATTCAGCGTTTCTAAAAACTTGGCTAAAATTATCAAGTTTCTCCGTCAAGATGAGGGAAGCAACTTAGAATTTTATGAATAGAATTTCAAACAAAACTGGCAACGTTGTTTATACTGCATCCAAAGTAATTTTCGACAAAATGACGCAGAGAAAACGCAGCGAGCGCAACTCCGCGCGCAAAAAACTTCTACGCACACAAGTTGGCCAAGTTAGTCGGGACACGAGCGTCCCGGCACGAGGAGCGGCCATAAGTAACTGTAGCACTTGCACCAGCAAAATCCCCACCATCAACAACAATGGCAGCGCCGCCAACAACTGCAGCGAGCCACCAGCAACAAGGAAAAACTGCTGGAAATGCGAAAATTTAATTGCGTGCAAAGTTGCGCACCACAATGCAGGCCGCCGCCAGGAAGCGCCGCTGCTCGTCGTCCAGACGGTCCGGCGGCCAGCGGGGTGGAGGTGGGCGCACTCGGTGCAGGTGCGGCGCAGCAGAGAGGCGGGTGCGCGGCGGTCCTTCGGTCGGTCGGGCGGGCGGGCGGTCGTTCGTTCGGCCGGTCGGGCGGCTCTGATGTCCCTTCAGTTGTTAACAAAATTCGCTGCGAGCTTAGCGCTGCAGGTATCGTCATGCAGACGGCCAACTAGGATTCGTGAGACGCGTCCTCCTCACTTCTTCTAAACGTGCAGTGTTACGTCGGCCGTAACTGCAGCTGCAACTACAAGGACGACAACACCAGTTTGGTGAGGCAGTCGCGTCTGCTTTCATGCACGACGACAGCGAGCACGGCAAGCCGCGTGTTTGCTGTTGGCAGCCGCTGCAGTGAATCGCGTCTGCTAAAGTTGCCGTTGCCGTTGCCGTTGCCGTTGCTGCTGCCGCTTCTACTCTGCGCTTATTTTTAATTACGCGCTCGCGGTTTTCCCTGAATGTGTTTGTTTTCTTTGTTTGCCGTTTCAAATGAAAAAGTTTAAATTTTCAAGTCGGCTTTTTATTTAAGTTTCTCTTTTTGCTCCACCAAAGCAAGCGAAACTTCTGTTTTAGTGTTTTCCTCAATTAGCTTTGGTGCTGAGGCGTTGTTGTTGTTGTGGTTGTTGTTGGTTGTGTGGAAAAAATCAAGAAATCAAGAATTCATAATTGTTATTTCTTACATTTATTATAAAATCTGTAACTGTTGCGGCTGCTAGTTTCATCTTAACTGCATTCGTTCTCTCGCTCCCTCTCGCTCTTCCTCCAGCCGGAAGAATTCACTCTAAGCCAGCCTCGACTTATCCGCACGTGCATCGGCACTCAATAAGTCCGCTCAGCCGCGAGATTTGTATCCGCAAGCACGCCTCACCTGCCGCGCAAACCAGCCACTCGGCGTTCGGCTTCCGTTCCCGCCAACTCTCCAGCCGGAGCCGAGGAAACCCTGGCATCGGAGTGCCGCAGCGCTCTCCCTGCTCGATGCCATTCGATGCCATTCGATGTCCTGCAGATCGTTAGAAAGTCGAAGAAGCGCGACGTGCGACCCTCTTTTCCTTCACATCTCGCTCACTGACTGGGCAGTCAGTGTGCCCGCTGGTGTGCCTGCTGACTACCTGCGGCTCCTGATTCTCGGCGGATGAGTTGGCAACCCTTTGCAGGCACCGCAGATGACGCGGGGACGGCGAAACGCGGCCAAGCCGAGTCGCCCGCCGAGTCGCCCGCCGAGTCGCCCGCCGCACTCGTCCAGCCAAAGTTGGCTCCGCTTCACGTGAGCGAATAATCAGTCTTATCGGCTGCATCGGTGGGCGCGCAGGCGGGTGGCGGTCAGCAACCGCTAAACTTTCGCAGCGTCCCCTGTAAACCCAGCTGAGCTAAATAATTCATATGCGTGCGAGGAAAAAGTTGACGTTTTTGCCACCTCGAGCGGCCACCGAGCGGATTTTTTGCCTTCGCTTTCGCTCCACTGGCTTCAGCTCTCAGCTCGTTATCTGCGCTGGCAATCTGTTGCTGCTGAACTCGTCCGCACTCGAAGTCGCCTCATCGCCTCATCACCTCGTCAACTCGTGTATTAAATTTAAATGAACTTCGCACGCCCGTGGTGCACCTCCGCCTCGGGCTGCTGCAACTAATTACGTCTGTTTTATTTATTTGCTGACGAAGTTGCCAAGTGGATTAGCTGCGAACTTTTGTGGCGCAGCGTCAGGATAAAAGTGGCGGCGGGACGACGACGTGTGAGTCGCTTGTAAACACAAAATGCAGCGGAATAAAATTAAACGCGCTTGCAATTTTCGCTTATATTTCTACTTATGATTCAAATGCTTTTCATATTTCGATTGGCCACGCTTAAGATTGCAAGCGAAGTTCAGGATAATCGGCGATCATCGCGCACGCGACTTTTGTTCTCCCGAAATTGTGTATTTTTACTGAACCAAATTTTAATCAAATAACATTTCTTACGGAGGATTTTGAATTAGAAATCGCATTTGCAACTACTATTTATTTTCTCGGACAAATTTTATGTAGCAATTCTAGTTAACGCGATTATCGTGCTTCTTTCTCAGATAATCGCACACGCGACAAAATTGCATCGTTTTATGTTGCCTAAAAATTGTTTTCTTAATAGCAATTAAATGAATCAACACTTCTTTTGAAAGATTTCAAATTACAAATTACGTTTGAAGTTCCGACTTATTTTTCCAGGCGATTTTCGTGTAAAATTTCTAGTGAACGCGATTACGATTCTTCTTGTCAGCTGCACAGGGTAGCAAAGGGATGCGTGAGGTGCACGTTTATCCTTCCGGACAAACGGTCCACCCAGCAGGCCTTCGAGAAGAAGAAACAGACGCACGCAACTTTGCTTCCATATCATTTCATCGCATGTGGAGCGTCTTAAAAGCTCTTAACACACACACACACACCCACACACACACCCACACACACACACACACACACACACACACACACACACGTGTACCTCAGCACCCTTCCGTCCGTCTCCCGCGTTCGTCATTCGTCTCGCAGTCTGTCGCATTTGCATCGTGCATTCGGAACTCGCAACATTTCAGATCTCAAAGCGCTCAAAACACTATTTTCGGGTTGCTGGGGTTGACGAATTCGAAGCTGGCCTTACATAACCGTCGTCCTGCCGCCCCCCCCTTCCCACCCCCTCGCCATTCCACCCCCTGCGCTTGTTAGATGAAACGAGGACGGCAGACTTGTGTGCGGAACTCATTGTTTGTGTTGGAATGTCTTTCTTATCTAGCTTTTTCCTCCTGCTTGTGTGTGTATGTGTGTCGCTCTTGTAATTGTTGCTTGCTGCCGTCTTTCCTGTCGTCGCTGCTGCTGCTGCTGCTCTGCAGCTTCTTCTGCTGTTGCTGTTACAGATGTTGATGTGATGTTGACGACGCCGATGATCACATCAACCTCATCAGCAATGTTGTTGGTGTTCCTTTCTTTCGCTCTCTGCTCTCTTTCGTCAAATTCGATTGTCACTTTCAGCGAACACGTCATCAGCGTCTAGCGAAGTCAGAACGATGGAGGAGAAAATAAATTTCAGAGTTTTTAGTTGGAATGGAATGACTGATATGAAGATAGATGAGAAATAAACAGGAGTAGAGACACACAGGCACACACACACACACACACACACACACACACATACATACACACACACACACACGTTCGGTTGCAACATCAAGTCGCAGAGACCCAGTCACAAAAACTCACAGAAGTCTTGCGTTTCAAGGCATGCGATCATTTTTAAACTCCTCCACACCGCGCTGCAAATGTGCTCGCCAAGAACAACCAAATCGAAGTGAATTTAACTGGTTATTCGGACGCAAATTCGTTCCTCACATTTTCGCCTCTCTGCGGCTCCCAGCGAGTTCGGAAGTTAAGTTGCCTGGCGCGCTCAGCTTGAGCGAAACACGTGTAGGCAGCTCGATGCGAGCGGCAGCGGCGTGTGTTGTGTGAGTGTGTGTGTGTGTGTGTGTGTGTGTGTGTGTGCGCATCCTTGCATATGCAAGCGTTCGGAGTTGCCAACGCGACCAGTCGTTGTGGCGAAAGTTTTGAAATAGAATTAAATTCTCCATCACTCGGTGGGTATGCGGCGCACACGCCCACACCACGCAGGACCTCCCCGCACACCCACCCCCGCCGCCACGCCCCCTCCCCCGCTCGGCGCTGAGTTGGTCCCGCAGGCGCCCGAGTTTTAGTTTTCGGTGGCGCGCGCTCAAATCACAATTTAATCCTTTGTGAGTCCTTTTCGTTGGCTTGCTGAGACGGCTGCCCGCAGAAGTCCTCGCTGGATGTGTCCTCGTGCCTCGTGCTGCATGTGCAGCAAGCCAAAGTTAGTCGGTCAACTGGGGTTTGTTTCCATTGTTGTTGTTGTTGTTGTGCTCGTTGTTTGCGTCTCATTGTTTTCCGCTGTTGTGGGAACTTTCGAGTGTCGAATAGGGCAACATTAATTATTTCTACAGAGTGCTTCTCTCAATGGAATGCTGGCAGAATTCAGTGTTTTCCTAATAAAAGCGACAGCAGCGTCCACCAAATATCAAGTTTTCGCATTCACTTTCTTCCAAAATATTCCTGTTTAGCATTCAGATCGCTTTAATGAACGAAACCTCCGTCTTTCTTCCAGCAACTACCAGCAGATCCAGCATTTGGCGCACGCGGGCCACGAGATCGCCACCGAGAGCATCTCGCAGCAGCAGGGCCTGCAGGACAAAGGCTACGAGGAGTGGGTGGGCGAGATGATCGGCATGCGCGAAATACTGCGCCACTTTTCCAGCGTGTCGGCCAACGACGTGGTCGGCATGCGCGCGCCTTTCCTCAAGCCGGGACGCAATACTCAGTACAAGGTGAGCTTATTGATTTCTGCCCCCAGCCCTTCCTTCGTCAACACCCACCGCATCCACCCGAACAGAGATCCCCTCACAAATTCATCCTCGCAGGGAGAACCGCGACTTCTAATTTCTACACCGCCAATCCGTTCAAGTTGACACTTTCAGCTTTTAACAACTTGTCATCTCAGCAAAGCTGACCTCTCGCCTGTCACCCCAACATCTCCCCCTCCCCCTCCCGCCCCCCACCACCCACAAAACGCGGTCGTCCTTAATTACAATGAAAGCTCCACAAGAGAGAAGAAAGAAACTGCGGCGGACGCGTTAACAAACGCTGCAGACCACCGAAAACAGCAGCAGCACCAGCTGAAACCTCAGCAACCCCGTAGCATCCCCAGTAGCTTATTAACCCTCACCTGCCCTTAACCCTGACAGGTCGTGCCACTCATCGTAGTCGCAGTTTTGCCATTTTATGTCACGCCAGGAAGTTCCTTTTTGCAAACTTGATTTTCACTCTCTCTCCCTCTCTTTTCTCTTTCTCTCTCTGTGTCTCTTCCCCCCCTTGTACCACCCCCGCGCAAATAGGTGCTGGAGGACTTTGGCTACATTTACGACAGCTCAATAACGGTGCCGCCCGTCAGCGTCCCCATCTGGCCGTACACGCTGGACTACAAGATCTCGCACGAGTGCAAGAGCGGCACGTGCCCCTCGAAGACCTTCCCGGGCGTGTGGGAGGTGCCGCTGAACACCCACTACGTGGAGGGCTACGAGGGCGGCCACTGCCCCTACCTGGACCAGTGCGTGCTGCACAACCTGGACGAGAAGGAGGTGTTCGAGTGGCTGCAGGAGGACTTCTCGCGCTACTACGAGCAGAACAAGGCGCCCTACATGATGCCCTTCCACACCAACTGGTTCCAGACCAAGCCGCTGGAGAACGGACTGCACCGCTTCCTCGACTGGCTGCTGGAGCTGTGAGTGCAACTCGAAACTACGAACTCCTATTTATTTCGCAGGATCGACAAGGCCGAGCATGTGGCGTGTGTGGCGTGTGTGAAGTTGTGTGTGTGTATATGTGTGTGTGTGTGTGTGTGTGTGTGTGTGTGTGTGTGGGTGTGGGTGTGTGCCGTTGCGGCTGATGGTGCGGATTATCACCGGACAGAGGGAAAGTGATGGGAATGCTTAATTTTTACAGCACTTTCCTAAAATTAGTGGAACTAAAGTGGGTGGCGCTCGGTTACCTGTTACAGAATTAGAACTCGCTCGCGATGAATCGCTACCGCGATGAATTTTTAACGCGATGAATTGCTGACGCGATTAACCGTCCGGCGACGAATTGCTTCGCGATGAATGAGTATCGCGATGAGTTGATCGTACGATGGGTTGCTCACGATGAATTGCTACCGCGATGAGTTGTTCACGCGATGAGTTTTTCAAGCGATGAATGATGAGATGTTAATCGCGATGAGTCGTTATCGCGATTAACTGCTCTGCACGAACATCGAGCGGGCATCTCGATGCGTTGCCGCCGCGATGAATCCGCACCGCGATGAGTTGCTTACCGCGATGAAATGCAGTCGCGATTAACTGCTTTGCGACGAATTGCAACGCCGTGACTGAGTACCGCGATGAGTTGCTGCCGCGATAAACTGCCCTCGCGACAAACTGCTTTACGACGAGTTGCTCTCTCTCTCTCTCGATGAATTACTATTACGATGAGTCAGTGCAGAGTGGAAAAACGACTGACTTTCGCTTATTCAAACTTTTTGCAGTTGTTTCCCCCCTTTTCGCCGAGAGAAACTTTTATCGATAATTAAAATATCGCCTTCGCCACGCGTCATTCCTCGTAAGTGTGTTCGAGTGACTAAAAAGCGCAGCATTTTTTTAATTCCCTTCTTTTTTTTCTTCATTACGTAATGTTTTCACATGAATTTAAATGCGCTGCAGTGAGCGGACTTCAGTCGGCACGCCACACCCACGCAGGATGCGATCTCGCAGGACGAGCGCGCAGTGAGAGAGATTCGCCTTGATTGGATGCTCGGCGCGGCGCGCTGGTGTCGTTGGCCGTGTCGGCCAGCGTGTAAAACAACATTTCGCACGTTTTAATGAGAAAAGTTTAATTTCGTTAAAGTTTCAATTTATGTTGAAAGCAAACGAGAAAGAATTAAAACCTCGAACACACACACACACACACACCCAACACACACACACACACACACACACACACACACACACACACACACACACACTCGCACACATGAGGCGGCCAGGAACTGCAGTAACGAAGTTGCGTCGATGCCACCAACGCGCTGTAAAGCTGCTGATAATGCGGTGGCGACGCGACGGCCAGCAGGATTTACGGCGAAAGCGATGGCGGCGGCGGCGACGACGACGTGCAGCCGTTGGACGGTTTTTTGAGACGTTGAGCGCGTCCTCATTCGGATCTCCATTTCGTTGAAGGCGAAACGACAGTCGTACTGATATCTCCCTGACTTTCCTCTCCCTCCCAATTTTAATTTATTCAACACCTACAGCAAACTATCCCTCTCTCTCTCTCTCTCTCTCTCTCCCTCCCCCTCCCGGCCCCTCTCCACCCCTCCTTCCAACTCATCCTGTTTAATGCGTCAGTTATTTTTCCATTACGTTTCAAGTCTCATCAATAATTCAATGAAAACAAGCCTGCCGTCGCAATACTTTTAGCCACCACTGTTGTTGCGACCTCTTTTCTGCTCTTCACAAAGGAAACCGAAAAACCGGGAGAGTGAGAGCAACAACAACAAGCGTTCAGATGATTCTGCATTTTTTACATTCAAGTTGGTGAAATTGAAACCTCTGTCAATCAGTTTGTTAACAGCAACAAACAAGAAACAATAACAACAACAACAACAGCACCAACAACAAAGCAAACAACAATGATAACAATAAAAAGTGTGTTTTTCCGTTAGAGAAAAATAAAAGTTTCCTTCCAGCAAAGTTCAGTCAGTGTTAATTTTAGCAGCAGCAAAACTTTTCTAACTCCAACGCTCTTCATTGTTGTAATTCCGATAGAACTTCAAAGAGAGAAGCAGCACACAATTACAGCAAAGCCAAAAACCTTTTTTACGCCTCAGCCACACACACACAGTCGGTCGGTGAGTGCGCAAGCAAGAGAGGCTCAAAAAAGTGGGTTGTCAACGTTGGTGTGGCAGGCGTTCTAAATTCTAAATTATTCACGACTCAAAGTGTCATCAGCCGCACACAGTTCGGTACAAATTCGTGTTTTTTGTGATTTTCCGGAATTCTCCCCGATGCACCGCCGCCACCTACTTGATGGACTGAAGCAACAACAAACACGCCTTTCAAAGATGACTAATGACTTCTTAAATGAGAAGAGAAGCGAGTGAGTTTCTCTTTCGTTTAGAAATAAATTAAACATTCGGCAGATGAGACGACAAATCTCGACATTCAGTCGGATCGAGAAGGATCTCAGAAGTGGTTGTCATCCTTGCCAGTCCTTGCTCGTCGCCCTTCCAGCTCACGAGTTCAAGGAATTTCTAATTAGCGCGAATAACTCCGGACGCAGATGCCTGGCGCGCACTTCTTGCTGCTTCCTGCGAGGCGCGTTTCAGACTTCTAAGCTCGTGGCTGCACTCGATTTCGATTCCAGATGGACATTGGAATGCATTTGTATTCTCTCCACTTTTTTCCACTCATTCTCCTCTCGCCGGAGAGCGGCTGCTGATGTTGTTGTTGTTGTTGTTGTTGTAGACTTTGTCATCCGAAATGAGAGTTTGATTCGCTCGTTGATTCGCTCACGCGTTACGGCGCGTTCAAGTGCGTCGCCGCCGCCGCCGTCGCCGCCGCACTGTCGACTGAAAACCTCGCTGAGGCGAAAGAGATTTCAGTTATTTTGCACTAAACTACAGCCGCCCAAAGTGTGAACTAAAGCGCAATCGTTTTGTCTCTCACCGCTTCGCAGGCCTGACGTGTACATCCTCACCGTCACCCAGATGCTGCAGTACATGACGGAGCCGAAGGAGCTGCGCGACGTGGGCTCCATCGAGGCGTGGAAGTGCGACAAGTCGGTCGCGGTGGCGCCCCGGCCCTGCAGCGTGTGGAACACGTGCGCGCTGCCCTTCAAGGTGCCCGAGCAGAACGTCACCGACACGCGCTACATGGAAACGTGCCGCGAGTGCCCGAACGTGTATCCGTGGCTGGGCGACGCGGGCGGCACCGGCATCTCGGGCCGCGACAACTACATCTTCGCGGGAGCCGTCCAGGACGCGCCCGAGGAGGGCGAGGCCAGCAGCAGCAGCAAGTGACGCGCCTCGCCGTCGCGCGCTCCTCTTGCACTCGGCAGCGCTGCGCACAAAAGTCCTTCCGAAGAATTGCGATCCATGTCGGCGATTTCCGTTTGTTTCCTCGCTCTGCGGCCTTCGTAGTCACCGCTCGACTTCGCGCGGAGGACTTCTGAACCTGGATAACTCGAAGCTATTCTAGTTTTAAGCAGATAAAGCGTGTCAAAGTAGCTGTTAAGTCTCGAAATGAATAAAAACGTCGTCTGAGCCGAGAGGATGTCCACCGCCGTGCTGAGGCTGCTGGCAGCGTGACAGCGTGACAGCTAATCTTGCGCAGCTCTCACGCAGCCACTGACCTCGGCAGCGAACTTAATTTAATCTTTTGCAGATGCGGGGAGCGATCAGTGAAGGCGGAAACTTTTTAAGTGCATTTTTGCTGCTTCTTTTAACAGGTCTGCCGCTTCTCTCCCGCTTCTCTGCCGCTTCTCTCCCGCTTCTCTCCCCGCAGACGCGTCATCGGCAGGCGTAAATGAGCGTTCAAGGACGCGCGTCCAACGCAACCTGCGGCGGCGTCAAAATGCAATTGTATTCGGAATCAACAGCTCAATAGGTGGGAATGAAAAGTTCGGCGAATTCGTTGCGCTGAAATGAAATGTTCGAAACAACGGAAGCGCAGAGGAAGACGTCGAAAACGAGAGAAAGAGAAACTTTTGCAATAAAAGTGAACATTAATGGCTTCATCAAAGCCAGCGGAGACGCAGCTGCTTCGGTGCTCCGCACTTTCGAAGAGAGTTTCTGTTTCGGCAGTAGAAAACGCTTTCAATTTTACTGAACTCGCTTTGAATTAGCCGAGAAGTGGCAACCTTTGGAGCACACAAAAGTTGCGAAAGTTCCAGCGGGTGAGCAATAAAATTCACTCTCTCACTTCCATTGCAAAGTTAACGGCTGGCGGACGATTCCAGCGAGAGTTCTGAAAGTCATAGAAATCTCTCGAAATACTTTGCAATAAAGTGATACTTTGCAATGAGAGAACACTTTGCATTAATAATTACGAGGATTCTTAGTTATTCTGATTGCGTCAGTTATTTTGATCTCTAGTTATGCTCTTTGGACTCTTTGAGAGAAAGGAGAAACTTGTTTTACAGAGACTGGAGAAACACAAATCTATTATAATTACGAGGATACTCGTATTTCAACAAACTCAATGATTTTGAAACGCTTTAACTTCTCTAACTAACTTTTATAACTCTGCTCTGCTTAATTTTATTCTGTTCATTACTAACAAACTCTTCTTGTCCTTTATTTTGTTGAAATTTCATCAGAACCGTCTTCCTCTCCCTCTCTCTCTCACTCTCTTTATCACTCTCTGTGGAATAACACAGTCACAGAGCGTACTAAACTCACGCCGCGTTGAAAGCTGCTAAGAAGCCAGATTAATTTTGGCCTCCAACTTCGGCAGGATCATTTAAAACTGTTGCAAACACGCATTAAATTTCAGCCAGTTTGGAAACGCAAGAGGATGGATGCGCGTGCTTCAGTTTCAGTTTCAGTTTCAGCTTCAGCTTCAGCTTCGGTTTCAGTTTGAGACAAAAATTGAGCTTCTCTGTCGAGAGACGAAACGGTGCTGAAGTTTCAGAGCGAGCGCGGAACAACGAGTAGTTAAGCGGAAGGCAGACTTTTCCTCTCTAGAAGTGTCCTCTCTCTCTCTCTCACTAAAGCCAGAAGTTTACATTAGCTAACTAGAGATGAGCTAAATACACACATACATACACACGTTGCTGGTGCGGTCAGCCGTGATTTCGCATACAATCGAAGTCGAATTGAAATCATTTGATCTTCAGGCAGGTAAAGAAAATCCGCTGCTGACACCGCTGATGTTCTGTTTGCTTGTCCAGGAAGCGTTAAAATGTAGCAATTGTAGCAAATTTATTATCCGTAATCCAAATCCGAACGACTCGAATTATCTGCGCACCCGAGCCAGCGCGCAATCATGCAAATCTATCACGCAACGCGAGCGCTTTTCATGCCAGACTTGCATTTCTTCTTCCTTGTCTACACGAAATCTAAACTGCGCTGACACGAGTTCCCGAAACGCGCTGATTGCTCGCTTTTATTTGCGTTACTCACGAAGTCGAGATCCTTATCTCGGGTTCCGCACTCGAGCGACGGAACGAACGCGCTGCGCCGATTTCCGTCCGGCTGCGAGAGCATTTCGAGGCGGCAATTATCGGCGACATTAACAGCAATTAACTGTTTTTCCTAATTGCTGGCATCGCATTACTGTTGGTGATTAAGCGAGAGGCAGCGAGAGGCAGCGAGAGGTAGCGAGAGGTAGCGAGAGGCAGCGAGCGGCATTCAAGGCACTCCACCGCCAGATATTTATACGAGTTGCGCGAGCAGGAGCCGCCATTGCGGACGGAGCCTCTCCTGCCCGACGCGACTCTGTGCGACTCCCAGCCGAGCCGATTCGAAGAGCAGCAACATGAAGCCAGCGTTGTGCCGCTGGCCAGCCCTGCTTCTCGGTGCCCACGTGGTGCAGGCACTCGGCCTCGTAAGTACCTCTCGCTCCGCTGGCTGAGCCGCAGCCGGTGGTGGGTGCAGTGGGCGCCCCCGCTTACTGACGATCGACCCGCACTTTCAGATGACCCGCTACTTCATCACGCCGCACCACGAGAAGGTCTTCTCGGTCTGCGAGCAGCATCCCCACAACTACCTGGACAACGCGCTGGACCTCGCGAACCTGTCGTTCATCTACCACGCCGACGACAGCCTGCAGGTGCGGGGCACCATCGAGTGCGTGGCCCACTTCGCGCCCACCGAGAAAATAGTTGTAAGTGAGGAGCAGCAGAGCCGCGTGGCGCCTCAAAAGACGCTCGTGTGCAGCGGCATTTCGACTCGCAAGACTCACAACACTCACAAGACTCACAAGACTCACAAGACTCACAACCTTCACTCACAAACGCGCTTCTTTTCCTCCCCAGTTCGACATACAGGTCTTCAAGAAGCTGCGCGGCCAGTGGACGCCCACCCCCTACAGCATTCGTCGCAGCGACATGTGCCACGCCCTCTACTCGCCCCTGGAGGTCTGGTACGTCTGGACCAAGGAAATCGCGCCAGACAAGCGCGAGTGCCCGCCGCCTTACGGAGTAAGTTGCCGATATTTGCCCCGCTCCCTCCGATATCCTCAATTGCACCGCGATTCCCCTGTTTTTTGTGGCGCGAGCTAACAATTTGCACGTCAAACAGATCGTCTACGACATCGACGAACTGGCGAATGCGAAGGTGGAGCTGCCGGACCGCTCGCTGGACGGCGACTACAAAATACAGGTCATGGTGACACACGGACCCGCGCCGCAGGACTTCCTGTGCGCAAATATTCTGGTGCGCCTGGACAAGGAATGACGTCGCTCCGCACTCATGCAGATCACGTAGAATATAATAATCAAACCTGTAATCACGCAGCTATTAATGCGCAGTAATCAAGCTAATCAATTATAAGAAATAGAAGTTCAAAAGCAGAATCACGTTTATTTCTTGCGGAAGACGTAGCCAACTCGGGTCTCGGACGTTTCCAGGAGGGGAATTGAGACGCATGACGTGGTGTGAATTTTGCGTGATGTCGTTTCCTCAAGTAGAAGAACTGAGAAAACTTTCCGCTTACCACTTCCAGTTGAGAGAACTAATGGGGAATCCACATTTCCCTGCTGCTCAGTCTCTCTCATTTTTAACCAGAAGTTCTCACTTCCTTCGTTTTCGGCACGTTTGAGTCGAATCCCTCTCCGCAAAATTCTATTGTAAACAGAAATTACAAGGAATTCTGCCGTTGTTACTCGAAAATATCGCATTATGTGAGCACCCGACATAACCGCACTTCTCTCCGATTTCTCCGCTTTGTTTTCGATCTCCCGATTCCTCCGCTTTGTTTTCGGCTACCATTTCAGTATTTTCAGAGTGGAATATTAGCAAAAACAACACCCATCCTGGGCTGAGTCGCACTAATTTACAGATTTCATCATTTGTGCGCACTGTTTATGACTGGCTTTGTTGTTGTTGTTGTTGTTGTTGTTGTTGTTGGTATTGTTGCTATTGTATCAATAGTTGTAGTAGTAGTAGTAGTAGTAGTAGTTGTCCCCCCCCCCGTTTTTATTGCTGTTTTCGTTACAAACGTATTACGTCGCATTTGTATTGCGTTCATTCTACACTCGTTGCAGTCCAGTGCACTCGTTGTTGATCCTGGCAGTGACTTGCGCTGCTGCTGCTGCTGCTGCTTCTGCTGCTATTGTTGTTGCTGCGGTCACTTACGTAATGCCTGTTGCCGCTTTTATTATCCCAGCAGCAGTTGTCATTGTTGCCTGCCTTGCCTCTCTTGCTCTCTCTGAAAATGCACTCGAAAATTTGTAAATCGCTGCTTTTGTGCTGGGAAAATCAACACAAATCCTCGCCTCGTGACCTTTTGCTGTAAACAACAACAACGGCGACGACAACAACGACGACGAGTTGCTAGCATGACAAATTGCTGGTTCGCTTTGCTCGGACTTATTTTGTCCGAGTGTTTGCTGCGTGTGTAAAACGCACGATTGCGTCCTCCGTGCGCGGTTTCGCATCTGCAGATTCGTATGCGAATATTTCAAATACAGATGTCAAATATTGTATTTAGAATCCGCGACGCTCATTCCTCAGCACTGCGAATCCAATTACCGGAAATGTGCAGCCGCAAATTCCACACCCGTCGAAAGCGACACGAAATCGACACGAAATCCAAGCGTTTCGTTGCGTTGACGCAGCATAAAAGACGTTAACAGCGGCGACAATGCGAGCAGCACTGGAGAAATCGCACTGATCAGCACATAAAATATTAAAACTGCTTCTGCAAATGCAACTCGAGATTGTCTAAAACCTTGAATTCGAAATTGAAGCAATGGAAACCCTTGAATTACGTTTACGTCACCGAGTGGCAATGCGAACGCTCGGACTGCCAGGCGCAGACTTGACAGGGATTCCGGTCGCGCGGCACACGAGCGCCTGCTGGCCCCGCACTGCTGCCCGATTCCGGAGTTCAGCTGAATGGCTTTCTCTGGAAACAAGTTGCCCAGTGCTTCCCCAGAGTGCCGCTCCGACAGTTGGAGTGCCAATCAGCAGCACAAGTGGCTGCCGCACCCGCTGAAGCTCCGTGGCACCGCCGGCCGCCGGCCGCCGGCTTCTCGCGCTGCGACCGAAGCCGCTGCCGTAGATGGCGCGATAACAACGTGTGCCGACAGCGCGACGTCAGCGCGACGTCAGCGCGAGTGATCCCTGCGAGGAGCTGCCACGAAGCTGCCAGGAAGCTGCCACGAAGCTGGACTGGGCAACAAATCAAGCCGTGCATGCATACGCGACCTAATTGCAGGAGCTCTGTGTGACTGTGTTTGCGTGCCGTGCGGTGTTTGTGCGAAGGCAAATTTGAGTGTGCGCGCGTGTGTGTGCGCGTCTAGAATGTACTTCTTGCCTGCCACCAGGGATGCGTCCGTTATCTGGCCAACACACAAGATTTACGTCCATCACGTCGTCAGAGTCGTCGTCGTCGTCGTCGATTGGTTGCTTAGCGTCCTCGAAGCGTCTTCTGCGGCGAGGGGTGGCGGCGCCGCTTGTCACTGCTTCGCGCGGAGGCTCGTCGCCAGAACCCCGTCAGACTCGTTGGCAAGCTTTGGCTAAAACAGCGGCAACCCTGCAGACGTGCAGCGGAGCGACGTGCACACCGGAGTGGCTCGATGTTTGCCTGCCGTCCTGCCTTTTCCTGCAGCTGTCCTGCCATCCTTTGTTCGAATTCCACACAGCTAAGCAGTGGATTTGTGTTTCTGCTCCAGCAGACACGCGCACACTGACGTACGTCCCCGTGTGTGTGTGTGTGTGCTGCGTATGGCTGCCTGAGTTGTAACAACAGTGTTAAATTTCAGTTTATTTAACTTGTTTTAAGCAGCCTTGCGTTGCGAACAAGTTAAAACTGCAGAGAATAACAAGTTAGAAATGCCTGCCAGTGCTTCCTCTCCATACTTTCGCTTCGTTTCAATGTACGAAATCTCTGTATAAAATCATTTATTTACTTTTTCAAATATTTCAGTGAACGCACATGCGAATTCAGATTCACATGCAGCACTTTTGCACTTGAATTTGAGTATTTATTCTTTATAAATACCAATTTCATGCCCAGTGGGGAGCAGCGGAAGCAGTGGACGATGCGCACACATTTGCAGTTCAAGGATGCAAACTCAAAGTTTGACTGGACTTATTTAACCGGAAACAGAAATTCAAATGCGGCAAAGCAAGCGACTGCATGCGCCGCTCGTTCTTTGCATTCACAGCGAACATAAAGGCCGCTCCGCTCCGCCTCCCACACACGCTGACCCCGCATGTCATTCGCAAGCTCAGGACCTGCACTGCAATTTTATGGAAATCAATTGCACGCCCCCGTCCGCATTTCATCTGAAAGCGAATTTATTACGCAGCGAGTTGGCGGCGCTGCAGCAGCTTAGCAGTCGTGAAGAGACTCCTGAAACTGCATGCACTTCAATTAAACTTGTTTTCCCTTCATAAATATTGGAATACTTGTGAGAATGACGTGCGTGCGTTAAAATGTTATTGACGCCATTGAAGTGTCGATGCAGCGGCGCGGTTGGAGGTGTTTATAAAGTTCAATATATAATAATAAAGTTTGTTACCAGTCACAAAATCGAACGAGCCGATTTCAAAAAGCAGACCTGGATTGAACTGAAATTTTAGATTTGCGAATTATTTCTCATGACCTGTGAGATTCTGAGCTCAAAGCTCGAATTCTACTACAAATACGTACTTAAATTCATCACGTCAAGGCTCCCGAACTGAATATGAAGATCTTAAGCACTTAATTGCACTTTATAGTCGCTTTCCTATGCTCTTGAATTCGTTGTTGCGTTGTTGTCCTCGGTCGCAGTGGAGGGTTTGAGGCTCCTTTCAACCGACTCCTCAGGTAAGAGCAACACAACGTAATCGTACACTCGAAAATAATCAAAAGCACAAAACTATCGGATTACTAAGACTAAACTTTTCAGCAGTCGACATTTCTCCATCTCGATTCCCCAAGAACGCAAGCCGTTGGCCTTAACTTTCCCAGAGGCCCCTCAACATCGACATTGGCAAGACCAACGCGCTTTCTACAAAACTGAATCCCTTTTATTAGTTTCATGTATTCCAGTCACATTTCTTCTTCTCACAATTAGCAGTAGCAAGCGTTTTTAATGGACGCGTACGTGGATTAGTAAAGTTAGACATAAAGTTATCCGAAGATGTATTTCGATGCTCTTCCAGCTTGAATGTAGCGATCATGATTTTGTGTAGAGGAAGCAGACGACACCTCATGGCGACTGCTTGTATATGACGCCCGTAATCTCGCCATTCCGTTGAATGATGCAGCGCCTGCGAGAAACGAATAAAAACGATTTTATGCTGCAATCCAGCAAATACTGAAATATGCTACTTCTTTCCGCTGACCAGGCATACCGCTGGCGGATTCAGATTCGGCTCCAGCTTGCAGACGTGCTCCGATATAGCCGTGCTGATGCCGGACACGGCCGGATTGATTTGTCCTTTGGCTGGTTGGGGGGAATAGGAGGATTCGGTGTGTAAAATGAAGAAATAACCACAAATGACTCATAGCTACCTCCCATGCAAAGGCCCTGACGGTTGGAAATGAGGCATCCCACAGTGTCGGGTTGTGAGGAGCTGCGCAGTTGTTTTTGTTGCGGGTGAGTTAATCGTTTAATGCAAACGTTTGGTACTTACAATTCAGTGAGTACTTTTTCCAATGCTTGCTCCATACTTCATCAAATTGTACCTGTTTAATCACATCTACACCGCCGTTCCAATTGTTGTTTTCCTAAAACAGAGATAATATTTATCTCCGTACAAAACCACAAAAACTTGTGCACCAAATCAGCTGTTTTTGTCGTTCGCCACAATTTTAGAGACGAACCGAACATAAGCGATAACGATAATTGGCAGGAAGTGTTGGTAAACGTGGTTTTATAGTTTTCAAAAAGTTATAGCGGTGCTAAGAGAAAGTGTACGAGAACTGCTGTAATACAGAAGCGAGAGTCCATTTAGAGGCCGCAAAGTCTTCGCCCAGCAGTTAACTCGAGAACAGGTTTTTCATGCAAAATAAAGTTAAATGAAAAAAGCAGGCTATTGATTTTTTGTGGTAAATATATTTCGTAATATGTATACACATATAATTTCCTCTATCTTTACGGCAGACAACAGCTTTGCCTACACGCTTTTCCTACGTAAAAAAGATGTGAAATATTTTCCTTTAACTCGAATATGTCTCGTGAATTGTAAGCAAGATTCGAAACTTACTCAACGCCAGTTGGAAGCAAGCGTGGCTCACAACATTAACGGACGCTTTAAAAAGAACGCACTAATATTTATGTAGATATAAGTATATATAAACTGAAATTGGTGTATGAATGGATTTAGTTAGGCATGTGGAATATCAAACACTACGAAATTTAAACGATTTCATATTTATCCACGACTAAAGAAGCTTCAGTGGAAAACTTGACAGCAGTATCATCGTCCACATGTAATACTTCTTTGGCTCGCAAATCAGCGTATGGAGTTTTCGACGACAAGCTGACCTGTGGTGCAGAAAGCAAAAGAAGGTGAGCAGGAAATTCGTAGGTACGCGCTATTTCCCGGAGCGATACAAACCTGTACTGGGAAGAAATCGCCTGGAATGGAAGAGTTGCAAGAGAACTCCATGGAGCCGGCTTTGTTGGAGGCATCGATTATTGGGACGCTCCACTGCAGCAAGTGTTTGCGGGAATCATAGTTGTAAGTGCCCTCACATTCGCCAACGGAGGGCTGCACGTTTACGCTGGAGAGAAGTTACAAATATTTATTTCAAAGCTAATGCACGATTTCATAAACAGAACTCGTCCTTAAAACTTTCAATAACTTACGGCAAGGGAATAGCAATCACAACATTCTGCAACTCCAAGTGTTCAGCTTCCAACTCGTACTCGATATTGACATCGCAACCGCCTTCGCCATTTTCTGAGGGCCAGCAATTAACTGGAAAAGTCGAGAGAATTTGTGTTTATTTATCGAAATCACTTCTCGATTAACCAAGTCAATAGCAGAATTGTTAATTCATTATTTCCGACTAATCAATTTTTGAAAATGCCTTCTTACTTGTTAAAGGAATTGCGGCTTCGTCCTGAGTGACGTAGCGCCACTTGAGCACGCCTACGTCTGTATTCAATGGGAACGGCTTGCCCGGATTCTTCAGTCCGATCTGACCTCGAGTTTTGAAGAGATCCTTGTCAACGTTGGGATGAGTTTGCAGCTGAATACCGTGCGTGTCGTTGTTTTGCAGCTGCACCTTTATACGTCCAGAATTTTCATCGCTTATGCGTAGCGTTAGCAAGCCCGACAGTTCAAACTGCTGCACGCCGCCGTCGCGACCCAGAGTAACCACCAGCTTGTCCTCCATCTTCAAGTGGACCCTAGAATGCAAAAGGAATTTAATTGAACTGCTTCAGTGCATGGCATCCTTTACAAAGAACTCACCCTTCGGTGTGCACATCTGACTGCATTTTGGGCCTGGCATTTGCGGCATTTGTAGCTGCGCCGCCTGTTGCCGCGCTCAGGTTAACAATCTTCTCCCCTTCGCTCTTCAACTGATCGACAAAGCTGTCGACGTCCTTGGACTTGCCGCCCAGCTTCAAAGCATTCCGCGAAACCGGCTTCCTGTAAGTAGCCAGTAGCAAATTGAAAATTTGCCTGTTCACTACGTCGGTTTCTACTCACTGCAGCTTAGCAATTGGCGACTTGCTGTCCATATCGATTGAGGAAGCTGCGCTGGTAATCGAAGCGCTGGCACTGTTCGAGCCGAAGCCCTCCGAGCTGAATCCTCCATGTCCACCGCGCCCTAAGCTGGCGACAACGCCACCACGCTTCGCGGACTCCATACGCTGGCGCTGCAGCTCCTTCGCCTTCTCACGCATCTTTTGACGCGCCTCACGCTCCTGAGTCTGACGCACAGCTTGGTAGACCTTCTCGTCGTGCGAGTCCATCTCGACGAACGTCTTTATCTGCGCTAGGTTGACACTCTCCCGGTAGCCCAGAGCTATTATTTCGTCGAAGGCGAAAATCAAATTGAAAGCGTTCTCAACGATGTCCTTCTCGTCCAACGTGTGGCAGTATTCAGGAATCTACAAAGGAAGGAAGCAGCAGACCCGTGTTAGACACCCGTTAAATTTCTGTGAACTTGCGGCTCTGCGTTTCGGTACAAAATATTTACAGTGTTTACTACCGGACACGCAAACTTGCTCCGCTTCAGTCTTAATAGCTACGATAACAATTCACGTCCGATAAATTAAACAATATTAAAATTATAAATTAAATATACAGAAATACTGAAATCTTTTCACTGCAGGGCTCGCAGAAGCAAACTAATGTTCGGGTCTTTTAATGAATCCTATTAATTTGATACGCGGTCTCAATTTTTTATGGCGGTTTAACCTAACGGTTCGGCCAAGACATACCGAATTGAAGAATTCTGTTTGCCAACACTTAAAAAATAAACAAAGTGGTTCCTTCTTTCCATCTCTTATGAGATCTTAACATTACGTCTAACTAACCACTTTGGAGAACAAGCGCAGCGTCTCCAAATCCTCCAGAATGTTGCTCGCTTTGGTGGTGATCAGCAGCATGTACAGCTTTTCCATCGGCTGGTAGACGTAGCGCACCGAGTCGGTCTCGACGTAAGTGTGCTGCTTCCCGGAGGTCATCAACTTGGGAAAGGCGGCCAGCAGGCCTTCGATGCGTGCCTTCGTCATTTCCACGAACTGTCGCGATATGATGACTAAAGTATTAAGGCATTTATTACTCGGTTGATCGCTCCAAATCACTGCAAGTTGTCGACTTACCTTTGCCATTTTTTGTGCACACCGCGGAAGCGATAAGAACCTGCCAAGTTGAACCGAGAGATAAATAAGATTGAGAATTTTCAGCTGCTTCCAGCGATACTCACCATTTTCTCTGTTTCTTTTAGCGTTTACTGGCGGTTTACAAGTTGGAATTCTTACGAAATTCACACCGGAAAATGTGAATGTAAAATTGCTTCACCAGCGTAGCTGACGTGTGCGATTAATTTTTCCAGTTAAAATTGAGTGTAAAAAATTGTGCTGTCAAAGTCATCTGCTTTGTTTTTCAGCCAGGGATGCCAACGTATAACAGATTACTTTTATTTCTGCGGCCCACACCAGAATTTCGTACTATATATATTCGTTCTCGTAATATAGAGTTAATAAAACTGTGTTAACTTAAATGTAGATCATCTAAATAGAGCGACTGACATCACTTTTCAAAAAAATTTGGAATTGGAACATGCAGTTCTGTGGAACTGTTCGTGCAGACATTTCCAATATGTTCCAGTATATGTTCCACTATGTGTTCCAATTGGAAACGTCGTCGGCTGGCACTAATTTACAGTCAGTTAGTCCACACAATCTTGTTTTCACTACACATGTCCACAAAATATTTAAGTTTGATAAGTTTGATAGCAAAGTAGGATTCGGAAATGTGTAAATGAGATGAAAATTATTTGCGAAAAATAAAAATAGCAATGATAAAATAATGAATAAATCGCAGACACTGAAATCAGCCACACACGCTTTGATATCAGTAATAAATGCGGAATTTCGCGCTGCAACTATTTTGATGAGAGAAATTTTCTTCGCTTATTGCAGCCACACCAGAAAGAATAAATTAAACACGTATATTCAAAATCATATATAGGTTTTATAATACACAGTATAAGATTACAGAAGTCGGGATACCGGGTGATATACAAATTTATATTTAGGTATTACACTATAAAAAAGAAGAACGCCTGGGAAGAACTTGCGTGATTTTTCTTAGTCGATTCAGGTTTCTTAGGCAGCCATCTGAAGACACGTGCAGATTTTCAGATGTCTTTAGAAGTGTTTAAATTCTCCTGAAGTACATATTCGTCATCCGCAATCTGAGCAACGCTCCCTCCCCTCAATTCCTCTACGAGTTGTAATCGTAATCGTATCGTTCGCTGATCGAACACAGGTTCGGATAACGTCGGTTATGCCCCGTGTGGCACTTGCCGCCAATCCGCTCGGAGGTTTTGTACACCGGCTTGCCCCTGATATTGTTGGTGGCGTAGTTGCACAGGAAGAGCAGTTGCTGGTAGCCGTCTTTGGGGTAACGACTGGCGGCACACCCCACGTGCGTGTTTCTCTCGTTTGCGGCCAGTGTGAAATGACCGAAGACACTGTAAGCACAAGAAGAGGGGAGATTTACGTCCACATACTCGGTCTTCTACTGTTCCACCGTTCGGAAGGAACGGAACTACTCACTGTTCGTCTTCGCGTGAGTCCCGGTACTTCTTGATTATGGCTCTGGTGCAGACGTCGCTCTGGTTGAACCAGGTGGCGATGTTCAGCTCGATGATGTCCTTCAGGCTGGACTTCAGCTTGCGATCGCGTATGCCGTGGATCATGGCGTTCTGTCCGGAGTGGCGGAAGCGCCTGGTGTTGTGGCACAGCTCGGTGCGCATTTGGCACTGCAGCACTGAGTAGCGAGCCACGTACGCGAGGTCGTCGTCCCAGCGCATGGTGGCCATCCGAGCGGCGCGTCTCAGGCCGCTGACACCGGCGGCCACTCGGTTGCGGTACTCGTTATGCAGGTCCACGATGAGGTCCTTGTACATGCGGATATCGACAAGTCTGGCCTGCTCTGGACAGGAGCCGCGGCGTTCCTGCACGATACGAGTGAGAGTATGGTGGACGTGGTTGGGGTCTGTGAAGGGGGGTCATCGGGGATTTCCTGCTCCACTTACCCCAGTGTGGCAAGCAACATGTTTGGTGCCGCAATCGTACAGGTTGCAGTAGTCGCCCCCGGTATCCTCCTCGCTCGCTTGCACGGACACCAGAAGCACCAACATCAAGCCAACGATTCGTTTGCTAGACATTTTGCGTCTTTGGTCCACCCGACTGTGAGGAAATTTGAATACGAGGAAGCTTGAGGAGGGAGTATTTATAGGCCACGAGGTTGTGTGTGGGTGTGTGATGTATAGCGCAAATATAAGTCACGCTATAGGTGTGGACATGGTGATGCTTCATTAGCGACTGGTCGTCACACTTTGATAGGAAGTGCAAAAATAAGGCGAGGATAATCGTATGTCGCACACGCCACAACACGCTATAATGAGTGGAATTGGTGGTGGTTTCGAAGGGATTCTCTACGATTCCATGCTTATTTTCGGGTATCTCTAACGTTGCTTCTACCGTACGGGTCTTCAGAAGGTCTGCCTCCATTTTTTAAACGCGGAGCTTCAGTCGCAATTTCAACGTACGTGTTGTTGCACATCCAGAAAATTCAATGAGCAGTTTCTCGAAGAATTTCGCATGGAAGCTTGAATGAACTCTCCGTTTCGAACTTCAGCAGCTTAAAAGATAAAAAACAAATCGAAATTCAACAAGTTCCACATCCCCACTGAAAGACCCACATCGTTCCTCTTTAATTTTCCTTTAATCTTATATTACACGATGTATCTGGAATTGTATTTACACTTGTGTACATAACAAAACCCAGTCACTGCCGCCACAAGTCCTCCGCGGTGGAACAAAGATTGGTGTAATTCCTACTCCTCCCCGATATGCAGCCGATAGCCGACTTCACACTCGGCGTGTAGGTGGGGTAGCCCGGGTAGTTGCTGTACTTGAAGTGGCACACCAGGAGAAGGCGCTTCTGGCCTTGGCTCTCAAAGCGTGTGGCACCGCAGCCAACACGGTCATTTCTCTCGTTCACCAAATGCGTGAATTCCCCGAAAAGGGTTCCACTGCGAAGAAAGAAGGAAGTTCTCAGACATCTGAATCTCTCTGGGTGTCACTTACTCACGGATAACCATTTCTCGAGTTGTAACCATCAATGACGCTCATGGGGCAGCTGGCGCCCTCGCTATACCACTCCTGTAGGATCGCGCCCACCAAATACTCGAGCGCGGCTCGGCCCCGGTACTCGCTGTAGTCCATCAGGCGCCGGTTTGTGCCGGCGTACTTGTGCTTGAGCGTGTATATGCATTTGTTATGCGACTCTTTGCACGTGAGGGCGGCCAGCGTGGCCATATCGGCCAAATCATCGTCCCACTGCATGGTGGTCATGTGCGCCGCCGGCTTCAGGTACACGCTGCCGGCAGCCACCTCGTTCCGCTGGCGGTTCATCATGTCCAAAATGAAGTTCTTCAGATTGAACATGTTGACCAGGCGCACTCCTTCGGGGCAATCGGGACCGGGTGCCTAAGAGAGGACCAAATGGGATATGAAGGAGTTGCAATGGGCCCAACTCAGGGTCGTCGAGCTACTCACGCCGTCGTTGTTGCAGGCGAGATGTTGAGTACGGCATTCGTATTTGCAGAAGTCAATTATTTCCTGGGATGCGACGGCAATCAGAAGGAAAAGCTGACATCCAATGATTTGTGCACCGAACATATTGACCAGCTGAACTTTCATTCAACTGAACTCGACTGCAGCTTCTATTTCACCAGAATTTCACCTTAACATTCTTATCACCGAAACGTAGTGAAGGGCGAAATCGAGATTTCGCGGTAAAATCGCATTTTACTGAATGGGCTTCACGCAATACTGATTTCTCACGAGGTAGGTGCGGAAAAAGGTAGATCGTTGTTTTTGTGGTTAATGCAACACCCGTGGAAATGCTCAATACACTTCTGGATATTGCACTGAATCCTTTCTAAATAGTTAAAAGCAACGATTTGCGTCTTTGAAGTACGCAAAGAATAGTTCTAGAATAGTTCTATAATTTCAAACGGTGTTGCCAATAACGTATTGCCGACTGGGTGGGAAAAGCTGACGGACTCCGAAAGCTGACTGTGAATTTTCTAATTACAATAGCATTGATGAACATTCAGTATGATATTGCAAAGACTTTCTGCAAATTTCAAGTCGGCTTCGCAGATTTCCGTGACGAGGTGTAAAACTGTCAATTTTCCAGCTCCAAAAACTCCACATTTCAAACGAAGAGCGTGATATAAACACGAGCATCACCGCAAGACCCTCTTATTGCGATATGTGTTCCGCGAAGAGTCGAGGAAGTGTGTTGCTGGCGATGCTCACGCCGTTGCTGCTGCCGAGAAGTACGCTGTCTTCCGAAGCTGAGAGCCCCGATTACTGCGTGTTCCAACATTGCAAGGCCAACAACACCCACGTTGCGTGCAACAATTACGGAGTGAGTAATGGCACAGCATGAATCCCCTCGACCGTGATGCTCAGCCCACACTCGAACCCTCTCTTTGCAGGACCCGGACCCCCAGTGTCCGCCCGACCTGCGCTCCGTCAACATGCTCAGCTTCAAGCCGTACATCCTCGGCATGTTCAACAACAAGCGCAACGAGGTGGCCGGCGGCGGCAACCGCTTCGAGCCGGCCGCGCGCATGGCCACCATGCAGTGGGACAGCGACTTGGCCGACCTGGCCCTGCTCTGGGCCAACAAGTGCAGCACGCAGACGGACGACTGCTTCGGGACGGCGCGATTCGCGCGACCTGGTCAGGCGGCGATGTGGCGCATCTTCGACGAGCGGAAGCGCCACCGAACCGTGCAGCACCTGCTGAAGTCCAGCGTCGAGGAGTTGGTGGCCTTCGGCGAGAAGTTCGACACGGCCGACGTCGAGAAATATCCGGGAACGTCGAAGCATCCGTAAGCATCGTGCGTCGTGCCGCGTTAGCCTCGTTCGCGATCACTGCCCTCGTTAATCGACAACTGGTCCCTTCCACAGCTTTGTCAACCTCTTCGCGCACATCATAAAGGACCACAACGCGTACCTCGGTTGCGCGGCGACGATATCCAGCACGGCTGCCAAGCATTTCTTCCTGTTCGTGTGCAACTACGCCACGGCGATCGCCATCAGCAGCGCGCTCTACAAGGCGGGACCCACGGCGAGCGAGTGCGAGACGGGCAGGAACCCGCTCTACAGGAATCTCTGTTCCACCGCCGAAGTCTACGATTTCCAGCCGAAGAAGAAGAAAGTGCGACATTTCACCGTGTATTTGCCGCAGTGACGCCATCTCGACCACTTTTTGGAGTTTGTTTGACAATAAAAATGGAAAGCTTTGTTTTTTATTACTTCAACAGTCAGCATATCGTTTCGGCTAAAAAAGCGATCTTCATCTCGAACTCGAAACTAGATCGAGTTATTGCAAGTTGTTGAAAATGAATATCGAAGTTTCCGATTAATAAGAAAAACTCTGCGATAATTATCGAAGTTTGTCGACCGTTGGGATGTCATTTCTTTTAGTTCAGAGCATCGCCTCGAATATTTCATCGCTTTCAATGCATACACGAATGTGATGTTTAAAATAAATTGTATTGATTTACATACAAATACATACACAGCTTTACATGCGAATACATACATATCCATATATTTATATATATATATATTTATATATATACGTAGGTGGCGGTTTTTTCAAGTTGGTGCATTTCATGTGCATCCATCACAATTATAATGCGTAATCGAAAATAGTTCTTCTGTCTCTTAACATCTCAACTTCTATTCTTATTCTATACTGAACTCTTGGAGCTGGTTTTTGTTGTTGCTGTAGCCTTAGTAACTGAAGCGAATAACTTTAAAGAGCAAGTGAAGGGTGTAGAAAGTCGGTGACTTGAAGTGCTAGTAAGTGAAATCGGTACTACTGTCTGCCTGATAGAGAGACCCCGTTTGTTTCCCATCGTTACCAATTCTTACCCTGCACTAGATTGCTTGATTTACTAGAAAGCGTACTAAAATCGGCCGTGACTTGAAATCATTGTGCGAATCCGGGAGTCTGAACCCGTGGGTTTGAGCAACAAGAATAATAGAAATGGAGAAATAGGGAACTGAGTTCTTCTTGAGATGATTAATATTGGTTACCCTTTGCCTGGACCGTTTAGTAAACATTTGTCGTGACTCACTAATCAGTCTTGACTGTCAGAGTATCGAACATCATCTTTGTGAGATTACAAATTTCTATTTTCACACAAAATCTCCTTACGACAACCTTAAAAACTTACTAAGTTTCAAACTAGAGGAGAGAAACCCGTTTAGAAATTAAAAACAGTTGGTTTTATTTGCAAAATCAAACTACAAGCTGCATTCAACTCAAAACTCTTAGGTGAAACACAAAATTTCAGCAACAAAAATGCTAGCTTTCGCTTGGTTCTGCGAGACCCGAAGACTTTCAGTAGCAGTCGGTAGTTTAAGTGGTTTCGGCTATCGCTAACGGTTATATACGGCGTATATATGTACACACACACACATCTATCTTTAGAAGCAGCTGGTGCATGTACGATATTCACAATTTTTATTTCTCCTCATACAACTTAGCAACAATTTCAAGTTGACTTAATTTAGATTACAACTTAAAGTAGAACAACGGGAAATAAAAAAATATATCAATTGAAATATGCATCGCGTTACATTTTTAAGTTGTAGACTTGTTCTGTGTTGCCACAGCAAGCGCCGCAAGTGTTCCGCGGCGCGCTCATGTTTTCAACATTTCTCGAAGTACGTTTGTGGTTTAGTTAGAAAACGCGCTCGATTCACAGGTTCTACAGCTTCGAAATCAGGTTTCTTTTTACATTTTACTCTTAACTATTAATTAAGTAGGCTGATTTTACTGCTCGAGTTCAGTGATTAAAGCATTTTTACAGCATGAATTCTGTTCGGGTTTGTTGCTGTTCGGGTTTGTTGTTGCATAGCGAAAAAGCACACACAGTTTCGGGGTTTAATACTTGAAAGTTTCTTTGTTTAGAGAGCAAAAACATATTCGCACCCGACTTCTCTAATAATAGACACCATTTTTCTCTACTTTTTTGTAATAATTAACTTTGCTGACTCTGATGTTGTTGTTGCAGGTGTTGTTGTTGTTGTTGTTGTTGTTGTAGTTGTAATTGTGTTTGCAAGTGTTGTTGCTGCTGCTGTAAGTGTTGCTGTTGCTGTTGCAGTTGTTGCTGCTGATGCGGTCCAAATTTGCTCGTGATCTTGTGTGACACATTCACGATGGCCATTTCGTGCTTGGAGTCGAGGTCACAATCGTACAGGCCACTCAGTGAATCCAAGCTCAAAAGTCGCGAGCTGGCACGACTCGATATCGAGGTGTCGTCCACGTCGGGTGCGTTGTACAGAGAGTTGACGTCCGAGAGCGCGCCCTCGGCATCAGTCAGCCCCGCTTCGTTCAGCAGCGAGATGTTCTCCAAGCCGGGTTCGTCGGTCGTGTAACCGGTGGATTCAGCACCTCCTGCAAGAACAACGAAATCATTTCACTCGGCCTCTCTCCCTCTCGCTCTCGCTCTCTCCCTCTGCACTCTACACTACTCACCTGTAGCTTCCTCCCGGCATTCGTCGTCCGACCACTCCGACTGGCTCTCCATCGGATTCGAGTCCATCGAGTGCAGATTTTGAGCTCCATACTTGAGCTCGTCGTTTATCACATTCGCCTCCACCGCTTGTTCCACCACAGCCGGCGCCGCGTCTGCGTCGTCGCGCTCTCTACTCGAGCTGAGGTGGTGCTCGGAGGAGGTGAGCAAACGCTTCTTGCGCACATCGCGTCCCACCTCGTCGTCTTCGAATTCCTCGTCGGCCAGGTTATCTTCGGTGTCGTCGTGATCGCAGTCATCCAGTTCGGCATGGTGGCGCTGTTGTCGCTGCTGGTGGGTCTGATTTTGAGGCTGATGTTGGTGGTGGTGATGTCGATGGTGATGGTGATGGTGGTGATGGTGTTGTTGCTGGCGGGCAGAGCGCGGCTTCTCCGCAACGCCGTCGAGCAGATCGAGACTCTCATGGCTCTGAGCGATCTCGAGAGAGCGGGGTCGTTGGCGGTGTCGATGAATGTGCTCTTTAGTAGGTTGTTGTTGTTGTTGTTGTTGTTGTTGTTGTTGTTGCTGCTGCTGCTGCTGCTGCGGATGCGAATGGTTTGTGTCGCTGAGAGCGCTGGACTTGTTAGCCAACTCCAGCAGCTGTATGTTCAGCTGATTGCGATTCTCGTGCAAGATCTCGCAGGACTCGGTGTCGGATGTCTGCCTGTAAAGATGAGAAGGGAGAAACGAGAAGAGAGGTGAGTCTTGGAGGCTCTCTTTCGTTTTGGCGCGATAATGCGTACGACCGGAACTCGCCTCGACTGCCAAGACCGCCCCGATTTCGGCTCTCGCTCCGAACTCGATACGATATCGACACCCGCCTCGTCTCGTGCGCATCACCAGCTGCACGACCAACAGCCGAACTCACATTTGACTTGACTCCGACGTGTTCTTGTTGCGTGTGATCTCCTTGATGGCTTCCAGACCCACCGGGTGCTTCGATACAATGAAGCTCGTGCTCACCGGGATTTTCGACGTGTGCCGCTCCCCGCTGCCGCCACTCGGCGACGCCAGCTCGTCCAACATGGTGGTGGTCGTCGTCGCCACCGGCTCGTATTTGCCGGCCATCTTGCTGTTGTTGTTGCCGCTGTTCGAGTTGCTGAGGCTGATGTTGCCGTTGCTGCCCGAAGCAGCCGCTGCCAGGCCGTTGCTCGAACTCAGCTTGCCGTTGCTGCCGGAGAGGCTGAGCCCGATGTTGTTGCGGCTGCTGCTGCTGCTGGTCGCGTTGCCCTCCGGGTTGGTGTTCGAGCCCGACGAGGTCTGGTGGCCGACGCCGTTGGACGCAGATGCCGTCAGCCCGCGGGCCCGCGAGGACTCATTCAGCAGTCGCTGCAGCTCCCGCTCGAACGGCGACTTCGTGGAGTTGCCCGTGGTCGTGGCGGAGTTCTGGACGCGACCCGCCTGCCGGTCCTGGTACTCGAAGCTGTTGCAGGAGTCCCCCTTGTTGTGAGTGGTGGCGGTGCGCTGGCCCTGGCTCTCCGTGGTCGAGCTGACCTCGAAGTCGCGCAGATTCGAGATGTCCACGACGGGCGAGCTGGGGTCCACCTGTATGTCACAGGGGTACAGCCACTGCAAAGGGTTGCCCGCGGAGCCGGCGCCGCTGCGAGGGAGCTGGTGGGCGGGTGCCGCCTTGCGAGGCGACTCTTCGTCGGCGTCGCCTTCGCCCTCGGTGGTCTTCGAGTAGCTCTCGTCCGAGGAGCTCAACGAGGGCGAGTGCGGTCTGGAGCTGAGGTCGTCGTTGGAAGACAGGACACGACTCTCCTCGATCTCGGTCGGTAGCTTTGGCAGCGGCTTCATGTACGTGCGCAGCAGGGGCGTGGCTCGCTTCGCGCCGGCCGCCAGACAGGCGGGCCTGGGCGGTGGAACCGGCAGCGGTGGCTGGGGCTGTTGAGAGTAGATGGAATATAATTGTTGTTGTTGTTGTGGTTGTTGGTGTAGCTGCTGCTGCTGCGGTTGCTGGTGCCGCTGAAGGAGTGCGGCACTGGAACAAGTATATCGAGGCGGTTCGTATTTAGGTGGATGCAGTGGATGCAGTGGGTGCGACTGCATCATCGGTATCAACTTTTCGTTTTTCGGTTAACGCAAGCAGGATGTCGGGATGACGGTACACCGGGACGGAAGTTCATACCGGACGCCCAGAGGTAGAGTAAGCAGAAATATTAGAGATGTCATGCAAATATATAAGAGGCGATTTCTGAGGAGCTGAGACACATACAGAGCGACAGCTAGCTATGTGTTGACGTCGTCAACGCAAACACCGAAAGGGATGAGGTGACGGAATGGAATGCTGGGCTGGAGAGTGAATATCGGACTTTTCTCAGCCGCTAGAAAGCCATGAAGCCACTCACGTGCGGCATTGCAAGCAGATGGGATCTCGTCTCGAACTCGGCCGCCTTTTTCCCATTTCGAATTCGAGACCATAATCGAGGTCGAGGTGGCCTAATTTCAGCCAACACCAAGCTCGGGGTCACAATACGCCCCGAAAATTCCGTTTCTAAGACCAAATCGCGTACGGTTCGTTTAAAGTGTGAAGAAAGCTGCTTGAATTGATCCGCAAAAACTTTCC
The DNA here is from genome assembly GCA_922984085.1 of Sicus ferrugineus. Lineage (NCBI taxonomy): Eukaryota > Metazoa > Arthropoda > Insecta > Diptera > Conopidae > Sicus > Sicus ferrugineus. The sequence continues at coordinate 30,084,751 of OV277351.1, forward strand.
AAACCGTTTCTCCAGCCCAATCGGAAAGAACCGAGGAAGGTCGTCGATAAACGGCTAATTGGCGTCTAATAGAAACCGAGGATCCCGCAGAAGGGCCCAGAAAAGTCCGAGTTCGGAAGGAACAAAACGAATCAATGAGATCACCATGCGAGGAAAAATGATACGAGGAAATGCATGTAATGGACCACCCGGCAACCCCATCACCCGTCGACTCACTCACCTTGGCCACCGGAGCGGCATGCAGCAGCGGCTCGCTCTCGTGACAGCTATTGTAGTTGCCGCTGGTGTAGGACGCGTGGTAATTGAGGCGGCCCGTCTGGTCGCGTCTGCCGAGCACGCCGCCGTTGTAGCCCTCCAGCTGGAGGAAGCGCTCGCGCAGGTTGTTGAAGTTGTCGCGACTGCCGCTGGGGTTCTCAATTATATTGAATCGCTCGCGTACCACTACCATGTGCGTGGGTGGAGGTGGCGGCGTCGGGGTGGCCGGGGCGGCCGGCGAGGCCGCCATGCCCAGCATCGCGTGTGTCCTGATGTGTGTCGGCAGCGGCAGCGGCAGCGGTGGCGGGGGCGCCTGTTGCTGCTGCTGCAGATAACTCGAGAGATACTGCTGCTGGTAGTTGTTGTAACTGTAGCCTCCGTCGCCGTTGTAACCATTCTCGCGTATGTTGGGCAGCCCGCCGTTGGCGATGAAGTTCGTCTGCTTGCCGAACTTGCTGTTGAGGCGGTGCTGCTGCTGTTGCTGCAGGTGGGTGAGATACTGCTGCTGCTGCTGCTGCAGTTGCAATTGCGGTTGCAGCTGCTGCTGCAGCAGTTGCTGCTGCTCCTCGTGCTGCTGCTTGGGCAGCAGATGGTTGCTTTTGCTGCCGACCACTTCGACGTTGGTGTAGCCGTACGTGCTGCTGCTGTTGCCTGTCGACGTGTTGCCGTCCGTCTTGTTGCCGTCGGCGTGCAGGTTGAGGTGTTGCAGGTTGTTGGCCTCCCGGAACTGAGACTGCTTCTGGTAGAATTCGGCGGGGTGTGCGTGCAGCTGCAGCGCGTTTGCCGGGTGTGGGGGCTGCTGATGCTGCGACGCTTGCTGCGGCGGGTACGCCGTGCCGCTGCCAATCATGCCGCCGCGCGCGTCGCCATTCACAGCGTTGCTGGCGGTGTCGCAGAGGAAGTAGGTGACCATGTCGCCCTTGCCCTTCACCTTGATGGTGCCACGACATCTGCAGAGGAATGAGACGACGAGTGTCGTAGAACGCGAGAATCCCTCGGGTGGCCACTGACTCACCTGAACTCGAAGTGAGAGCCCTGCAAACTGTCGACCACCTCTTGCGTCACCTGCGTGTGGCCCGCTATGCCGGTGGAGTCCATGCGGCTGGCCACGTTGACCGTGTTGCCCCAGATGTCGTACTGCGGCTTGCGGGCGCCTATGACGCCGGCCACCACGGGGCCGATATTGATGCCTGCGGGGCGGGGCGTTGGCTACAAAACTGGGACACTGGACACCATTGCTGTACTTACCGACGCGCAGCATGAAGTTGTTGTAGGAGTGACTGTTGATCTCCTGCAGAGCGACTCGCATGGCCCGCACGTACTCCACCAACGCGGTCATGTGGCGCCGCACCGAGTTCGCATCGCTGGCGTTCATTTTGTAATCTGCAATGCAAGTCGGTCGGTACAAAATTGCAAAGGTTTCGGGAAGCAAGCGGCGGTCTCAAACCTGGAATCAGACCCACAACAGCCATGTACGTGCTGCCCACAGTTTTGATCTTGTCGATGCCGTGGAAGCGCTCCTCCTTCAACAGCTGGGGAGAGAAACTTGTTAGAACAAAGAGAGAACCGTGGGTTCGTCACTCATCCTTGCCTCGTCGAAGTCCGCGATGATTTCGTTCAGCAGACGCAGGCATTCCAGCCCCTGGTCCGAACCGTCCATTTCCGTGTAAAATTCGTGGAAATTCGGCACCGATGCGAAGATCACGCCCACTTTCGCGTAGCTCTGGTGGTACAGTTCCTGCGAAGGGTGGACCTAAAATAGTTAGCAAACCACGGAACTTCCGAAATCACTAACTAGCTCGGCAGAGAGAGACTGGCCACAGAGAGACACACACAACGAACATGTCCAGTGATGTCAGTGTTGGACGAAAACACTTGCAAGAGTATATGTGAGTGGCTGTGTGTGTGTGTGTGAAAGTGCAGAGAGTGGCACAAATTCACAGAGAGAGTTCCTCGGAAAAGAACGATTTCTAAGAATTTATAATTAAAAAGTTTATAATCGCGTTTAGGAAACCAACTCAAACAGTTGATTCTGCCAAATTCTGAAATCCTTCCATCCCTGCAAACTCATATGACAGGACGAATGGAATTGCGATAATCGTGGCATCACGATTACAGAGGAATGAGTAGATATATCGCGACGAACTAGCGGCGGCTGAGTGCCTTAGAAGTGGAAATGGGCGAAAGGAGATGCCTATCGGAGCCACCTTCTCTATAAACTGTCAATGTATCTCCTTTGGAACTTTCTGGAGACGATATATCTCTCTGTCTAAGTGTGATATTGAGCTAGAAGTTCGTTCTGGAGTACCATTTCCATGTAAAAGTGAAAATGGTTTGCCCATTATAGCACATTTCGCACAATCGATCGATATTTCGCGAGAAATCTAATTAAAGCGAGCTGAAGCTGTCTGCCACAGAAACAGCAACAGCAACAGCAGGATAACCTACTTCTGCTCCACATTCGTGTACATACAGAATTCATGCAAGCACGACAGACATTTCTGTCATTCACAAGTCATTATATTCACCATGTTGCTCCGGAACTGATTATCGAGGAAATGTGCAGCCACATGAGCGGGCAGCAGATTGTGCAGGATCCGTTTGTTCGACTCCTGCAGCACATCCATCTCCTTCTTCTCCTGCGAGGCCTGCAGCTGCCACAGGAAGTCCAAGCGCGCCGTCCACTCGACCAGCCGCCCGTGCACCAGTATGGCAATCATGAAGATGATGATGCGCGCCAATGAGACCAAATGAAGCGGAATGGACGCGCTGCCCGGATGAGTAGTCAGGACATGAAAGCCGCAAATAAAGCGAGAAAACAACGACATCATTAGAAAGTGTTGGCCCAGAAACACACAGCCGACTGCGGCCAGGTGTTCGCAGAGCACTCGAGGACCCTCGTCGCAGAGTTCGCAGCGAGAACAACGAGCCCTGAATGCCAAGTGGCTGGCTGGGTGAGCATGCAAAGTAGGCCTTCAAGTTCGATTCGTTCTCGGCGATACGGCGTGGGGTGGAGGACTTACTTCACTATGCGGTCGTAGCACTCGAAGATGTTCATGTGCGAGAGCTCGATGTACAGAGCGTAGAAGGTACCCATCACCAAAACCAGCACAGATTTGAAGATTATGGGCAGCCTGCAGCAATGGGGAAAGTCGATTGATTAGGTTCCGTCTTCTAATTTCTAAACAGCGGGGTTCTTAAATATGTCGCCGCTCAGACTGACCTCAGAAATACCGACACGGAGAGGAACGCAAACACAGCCGACAGCGAGACGTACTGAGGCAGCGAACACTTGCGATGCGCCGCGTTTTGATGAACCGTCCTCAGCAGCTCCTCCTCCAAGTGGGGCGTGTCCGTCGTCCCGTTACCCGAGCAGGGATGATCTGAGACGCAGGTGAACTGCAGGAGAGAGATAAACACGGTTTACGTCGCAGAAACAGTCGGAATCCCGTCTTCTTTCGCCCCGCCGGCCCACTTACCACATTCACCTGTCCCATCGTGTACATCAGGATGATCGTGAGTATCGTGACGGCCACGCGGAGAGTGAAACTCTGCGAGAGATCCCAGGAGATCCACTTGAGGCGCACAGCCAGCAACAGCATCAGAATCGCGCTGATCCACACGAAGGCGGCCAAGAAGAGCAGCAGCAGAATCAGTGTGCGCGGCAGCGCGGTCGCCTGCAGGGCCGCACTCAGTATCAGCAGCAGCAGAGAGCAACCCATGGCCGTGGTGAAGCCCAGATCGAAGTCCTTGTGGTACTCGCGCTCCTTGTCGCGCTCGCGGAAGCGCAGCGTGATGCGGTCGACGTGCTCCGATTTGTCGCAGTCAACAGACCGCGCGTTGATCGCTTGCGACAGGAAGCGGTTGACGCGATTTGTGGGCTGATGGTGGACGGAGGAGTGTCGCTTGCGAAAGGGTCGCTTGAATTTGTCGGTGACCTTTGTCTAGAATTCGTGGACGGAGTGGGAGAGGCGTGTGGAACGAGGGATTTGTGGGTTCACAGATGGTTGATTGAATGGAAAATGAGAGAAATGAGTTTTCGTTAGAGTCGGCAAAGCAATCTGAACTTTTGTTCCCTTCAGCAAACATGGAGTTCTACAAAGTCTGGAGTGTGTCTACTGAGGAAGGCTGTAAATGGTGTTACAGGTGACGACTACACGTGGAACATCAACTGAGTTATAGTGGAACGTATGCAAGTAAGTCATGCATTCCGCAGAGATCGAACTTTTCTTTCGGGGTTCTTCGATCTCTGGGATTCAGTGTTGTATGCAAGGAGCATCAGTGCGAAAACGTACTTTCCGAAAATAAAATTCAACTGTTTTTCGTGCATTATTGGGCGAGATAGTCAGAAATTATTCCCCACTGACCCCAAACATATCGAAACCATATCCCGAAATATCGAAATCATGTGATTTCCGCTTATATTCGTCGAAGATTTCACAGCTTCGAGATTTCTTGTCAGATGGTAGATTTCTTGGCGCTATTAAGTAAAAATTTGTTGCGTGATATTCATATTCGACTTTAAAATGAGTTGCTTTGACTGTTCTCAAGCTTAGGAAACGAATTCGATCCTTAAACGGGTCTATGAGGACAAAATTCGAACTGAAAACAGCCCAACTTCTAAGCTACAATGAATAAAAGGTTAAACAAGGTCACCAAATTAAAAAGGAGTTCAAAGTTAAAACGAGAAACAAGCAAAACAGTAGTAGCAAGGAAATCTATCAGTAGCAAAGGAATTGTTAGTAGTAAAGGCAGGAAAATCTATTAGTAGTAAAGTCAGAGAGCGCCTACGTAGAGAGTATCCAAAGTTACAACTCGTGACTCTCGCATTTTAACAGAGCCTCACTGAACTCCAACATTTTTAAGCGGATTCACAGTGGAGTCGCTCTGCCAACACGAGGTGCTCGTTAGCCTCGCTCCGAAACTGTGGACACTCTCTACAGATCCACTCTCTGCATCTCTGAAAACAGAGCAGTTTTTATATTTATTCTAGGAGAAGAAAAGCATTCAGGAGCCGCCACAAGAGCGTCTTAACGGAGGCGTGAGTAGTAAAATAGGAGCAAAAAGGGAGCGCAGTTCTAGGAACAAACTTGTGAAGCAATAAAAAACTAAACCAACGCAAAAATGTTAATGGAAGCTCAAAATGCAGGACCCAAGCAGGTGCAATGGAACCAGCAAAATTCAATCGAACGCATTTCATTCTCACTTTATTGCTCTGTGATCTGTGAACGCGACTACTAATCGTGCTCTTCGCAGAGTTCGGATTCGTGCCTACGGTCACGGACACACTGCCACCGGCTGGTGGTGACGGTGCGTGTAAAATTTTCTGTAGCCGTATAACCTAGATGAAGAGAGAAGAAGAAGAACGACAAGAAGAAGAAGAAGAAGAAGAAGAAGAAGATAGGTAGAAGTAGAAGAAGAAGAGAAACGAAGAACAAACAAATCGTGTTTCGGAAACAAAAACGTATAAAAACGAAACGCAACGTTAAACTCAAATGTGTACTAGTTGTGATAGTTGTTGTTGTTGTTGTTGTTGCTGTCGACTTATTTAAATTGAATATTAATATTAATTATTTCCTAGTGGGCGACCGTGCGTGAGTCGTAAAGGAATTCTAATGTTCGGCATTCTCTTCAATTATTCTGATGTATGCATTTCACTGAACCGTACGAAGGATTCAAGCGACTAAGAAGACGCCATTCTCTCTCAAATCTCTTGATATTTGAGAGTTCTTAAGTCATCGCTATTATTTACAACACCAAACACTGAAAACGTCACAACAATACAACTCGCCTCACCCACTGAAGCCACTCACATCGAATTCTACAACGAACGCACGAGTTAGCGAGGGATGCGGGGATTTTCGGTGGGCTTAGTTGGGCGATCATGAGAGTTTTTCGTTTGGAATTGTGATTGCCGAGGCGTGAAGAACACTAAAAACTCAAGAGTGTCAACTCTTGCGACGAGGAATTCCGCGCTGTCTGTTATTTTAGCAGAGAATCCTGTTCGCAATAACGGCTTTCATCCGAACAGCGGCGCGAAACGAATAACTCTCATTTTTCACTTAGTTCCGTTAGCATGTAGATGTGTTAATGTATAAGAATTTGTGTGAATCGTAATTACTTTGCGAGAGCAACACTGGTTTTTACTCGTACTAACACAAATACAACACTTACCGCATCCTGAAAATAAACAACAAACAGAAAAAGAAGAGAAATTACAGATAAATGAAGTACAAAAGAAAGAACTAAATAAAAATCTGTCATTACATTTAATTTAAATGGCTTTTTCATTCTTTCCCTGCACTTGCTAGAAAAAACTCGCTCAATGCAATGCAATGCAGTGTGAAGAAGCGAAAGCATTCGCATTCCCCGCTAGACTGCCAACTTAAAACTGCGGAGAAGCGAGCGACGCCAACCGGGCGGCTGGTGGCGCGTTGCAGCCAAAGAGGAACTAAAATTTGTTGTGTGGTGTAGTGTGGTGTAGGGTTGCCGATTGCGTATGTTCGAGGTAATCTGTTGAAGTCGTTTGGTGCAAAGTAACGAGAGAGCGGCATGCAGTGTCGAAGCAACTGTCCAACTTTGGGAGAAATAAAAGTACAATTCTACGCATACGTTTTCTGATAGTTCGAGTGTTTTCTGTCTCAGAGGAACGTTTTCTGCGCTCGGGCCAAACACTAGTCGAGTGTTGGTGGAGAAACGCTCTGAGCAACTGCACACGCTACGTGAAAGAAAGAGTAATTCTAACGAGTACGCTACTGCTTGGAATTGAGTGAGAGAGAAATGCAGCTACTCGCAACTTGTGCGCAGACGTCCGCACTTCACTCACCTTACGAATGCCCTTGTCGTGCGCGTGGCCAGCGCCGTCGCCACGCCCCGGCGCCGAGCCGCCTCCGGAGGAGGGAAAGGAACCCGTGGCGATGTTGGAGAACGGAACCGGCTCCGAGAACTTGATGGTGTGCAGCAGCTGCATCACGACGTTCGAGACGTTGCGGAACGAGAGCTTGCGACGGCTCCCGATGGCCGAGCGCACGCCCAGCGTATTCAGCATTAGAGGCTGCAACGAGAGAGAGAGAGAGGGAGAGAGGGAGAGAGAGGAGCAAGTGGTCGCTCAGTGTTTTCATGTCTCAAAGTGCAGCTGCGCATACCTTCCTCCGGTGCGGAGGCGGCACTATGAAATAGGTGTCCACGCTGTGGTCCCGCAGGTAGGAGGAGCGCTGGTCGCCGTGCCCGGCCTCCACCTCGTACTCGCCCGACAGCGAGTCGAGCGTGGCCCTGGTCACGTGCACCCGTCCCGGCTCGCCCCCGGACTCCATGTGGTTCGCCAGCGTCACGTCGTTGGACCACACGTCGAACTGCCACTTGCGCAGGCCCAGCACGCCGCACAGCACGCGCCCCGTGTGAATGCCGACGCGCATGTTCAGCATCACGTCCGTCGCCTCCACCACCGTGCTGCAAGTACAGTCAACGAAGGGCACTCAGCGAGCGTGCGGAAGGATGAAGTTGGCGGCGGCCAATTGCTGCAACTTACGCGATGGCGTCGATCATGTCGAGCCCCATTTCCACGGTGCACTTGGCGTGGTCCTTGCGCGGCTCCGGCAATCCCGACACGCAGTAGTAACAGTCGCCCAGGATCTTTATTCTCAAGCAGTGGTTGTCCTGTCACGGGAAAAGGGAGGCAAGTTTTAGGGGGCAGTGGGCACCAGCTGCGCGTCACTCACATGAGCCAATTGATCGAAGCGTCCGAACAACTCGTTGAGCAGTCTCACTAATTCCTGAGCGCTACACTGCGTGGACAAGACGGTGAAGCCGACGATGTCGGCAAACAAAATGCTGCAAGTAAAGACAAAAAGGAAAGAGAAAAGAGTTACAAACGTCTACCGTCGGTATCTGAAATTCGCTATAGAATAGAAAGGAAATTCCGTTTCTTAAAATCACAATTTGGCTGGAGTCGCCGAAGACACTTAGAATCGCAAAAATCGCTTCACTTGAAGTCTTCCGAAGTCATTTCAAGTGAGTTTAAGTTACTCGAACTCCTTGAAAGAATTTGCAGTCGTCTGCAGTCGCTGAACTTGTCTGAAGACTTCCAGAGTCATTGAAGTCAGTTGTAGTTACATTTTCGTCATTGAAGTCCATTGAAGTTCCGATGAAGTCAAACTACACTGATTTTCTCTATTGATTACTCAAGTTAATTGAAGACGTAGAGGTAATTTTAATTCACTTCAAGTTGGTGAAGTTATCACTTGCAACCGCCAAAATCGTGGAGTTGCTGAAGTAATTTAGAGCGGTTGAAGTCATTTGAAGTCACTGAATTAATTTGAAATCGTCGTAATCGTTAGTTTGAAGCTGCAATCATTTGAAGTCAGTTGTAGTTGCTAAGCTAATGAGGTTGAATCAAGTCGCTGAAGTTATTTGAAGTCATACGAAGACGACTGAAGTCACTGAATCATTTCAAGTGTCGACTGAATGGTTCCGCTCTCAGCTCTCATCACCTCCAGTCTATAAATCCCCCACCCCGCCCTTCACGAATGTTAGAAAGAATTTCAATAATTGATTTCGTGCCATTTTAATGGGAAAGCGTTTTTCTCTTCCTTCAGAAGATACAAACCGATGAACACCATTTTCAAATGAATGAAGCTCATCGAGAATACAAACGGCTGGTTTATCTAAAAAGTCCACCCATAAAATTCTGAATTTCCAACCGTAAAAGTGAAGCTCACGCAGATGCGCTGCTACGTAGTCGCGGAACGAAATGGCTTTTTGCGCTGACTGGCATCAATCATCTCTCAATGACGTCCGAGCAGCCATCAAGCACGTTCGAGAAAAGCCGCTTCCTCAAAATCCAAATAAACATTTCATCCGCGGATGGACGGCTCGCCTGCCCGCTGCCCGCCGCCCGCCGCCCGCCGCGCGATGCGTCGTCTCGTCGGAGCACTTGAACGACTGCCAACCCCTGAATCAACTTCGACCGCCCGCCGCGGCTGCCATCGATCGTGGCGATCGTAAATTGGCAATTCCATTGCTTCAGAGTCTTTCTTTACGACCGAAATGCGGGCAAAAATGATGCGATATAAGCGATTTTTTGCGATGTATTGCGAATAAATGCAGATTTCTGCTCATAAAAGAATTTCGTAAGATGAACTTCTAGAAAGCGCATTTAATGGAAATGCAAATGGAAGAGCGGGTTGAAACTCACCTAACATTCTCGTGTTTCTGAATATAAATGCGATGGAACTGACCGGCCACCGGGGACAGAATGTCGTTCTTCATCTGCATGGCGACGTGCTGCGGCAACACGGACAGCAGCAGCCGCTCCAGCTTCTCGTTCTCGTCCTGGATCTCCAGGCGCGCCGCGATGCAGTTGCGCGTGTCCAGGAAGGCTCGTCGCTGCGCGCGCTCCATCATGATGTTGACCACCAGGCCGGCCACGTTGACTCCGATGAACGTCACTATGTTCGCCACCAGCTGCAACGGGAGCAGGGAAGTGCAGTGCTCATCGCTAACGTCGCCACCGCCGCCAACTCTCACCTGATTGTACTCCAGGTAGCGGAAGGAGCTCGTGAATATCTTGTAGGCCGTCAGACCGACGTGCACCGCGGGCAGGATGATGCCGAAGCAGACGGCTTCCCAGATCTGCAGCGGCATCATGGCGTAGGCCAGGAACACGACGAAGACGATCTGCCACACGCCCTCGGCCATGACCTGCGGGGAGAGAGCGGGCCGACATGGGCGCGTGAGAGGCGAGCGACGAAATTGGCTCTGCAGCCGCAATTTAAAACCGAAAACGGAGGGTTTTCGCAAATGGAAAGACAAACTAGCGGCTTCTCTAAAAGTCATGGAAAACAAAAGTCTCGCCGGCGTTCGCTTTTCGTCTCTAGTTCGCATTCCGAGATGCCACGAAGGTGAGGCAATTCTCACGTTCGGCGCACACGTGTGTGAGCTGAGCACGTAATTCCGCTCGCAACGCTATTGCGAAAAACCCTCAAATTCAAGCCGGGAACACCCGCGACTACGGCTAATTTTGCAGAGCTATTTGGGAGTTTTTCTACCGGTTAAGTAGCGTCAGGTGCAACTTGTCGTCAGGTGCAACTTGTCGTCAGGTGCAACTTGTCGTCAGGTGCAACTTGTCCTTGTCCTCAAAACGTGGACACGTTCACGCACTCAAATTGCTAGATTGTCTTTCCCACATCATCCCCCGGGCGCAAAACCCTCCTTCCACGCCGCGCCTGTTTGTGGCGCAGCTCGTGGCCCCCTTCTCACCTCCTGCGTGTCGACGGGGAAAATGGTGCCCACCGCGGGCATCGAGGCGAAGCAAATGCTGGCGGTGACGAGCAGGATGCCGTAGCACAGGAAGGGCAGGTGGTGGTCCTTGATGACGCGGCATTGCAGCAGCACGAGGATCGCCGAGAACAGCAGGCAGACCACGGCGTTGAAGACGTTCTGCGGAGGACGAGAGGGGAGGACGAGAGGGTGAGTAATGGGTTGCGCTCTTCGCGTCGCCGCGGCCGGCTTACATGGAAGGTGGGCGCGTTGTTGTAGGCCAGCGAGAGGGCCGCCATCACGCCGCACAGCACGACCACCAGCGCCACCACGCCCAGCACGGAGAAGCGCTGCAGCTTCAGCGTGTAGCGCTGGTACAGGCATTCCAACTCGTCGTTCTCGAAGCGCAGCGTGTTCCACGGACGTCCTCGCGTCGCTTTGACCGCGTGATCCATGGCCAGGTGCGCGGCAATGGCTGCGTCCAGCCGCCGTGGAGCGGTCAACGAGGGCGAGGCGAGTAGTCGTCGGTTACTCTCGTTCCTCGCCTGCAGAGGACGAGGAGAGGCTGCAAGAGAGGAGATTGAAGAAGCTCATTAATAGCCGAACAAATGAAAAACTGAACTGATGAACGTAGAAATGAACTGAAATGAAATAAAAAAGGAAGAACACAATAGAGTCGCGCAGAAATAGCTTGTGTTGCGAGTACGCTAAATATGAACTTCAGCACGCCACTTAATCGCCTTGGCTTGGCAACCTTGAGTGCGCTTCAGCTCGCTCTCAGCAGCTGTCAGGTCGGCTGCAGCCACACACAACGTGAGCGGCGGCGGGGGCGGGGTGGGGGTGGGGCGCCGGAGGGTTGCGCCGCTTGTGGCACTTAAGTGTCTGCAGCCGAAATGGACAACGCAAGCGGCAGCAGCAGCAGCAGCAGCGCATTCAGGCGCCGCTTGAATGAGCTCGAGAGTGTGACATGGATGGTCATCATGTCGCCCACCTGAGTGGCGTTTCGACCAGAAGGTCAACCGCGGATGTGGCTGGTGGACTCGTTCTGCCGCTCTGTGTTACAGCATGTGTGTGGGAAGGAGAAGACCGAGTGTGGGCAGAGAGGTTGAGCGTAATTGCACGTGTAAAGAGAAAAGGAAACTCATCAATTTTGTGGGACCGAGAGTAGCAAAACTTTACCACTCAAGTGTCGCAGAGAGGACCGTTAGCCAGCTACTCTTCGCAGCCCGCGCTTCGCAGCGAGTCGACTGCTGTCGGGCTGCAAGCTGATTAATTAAGGCAAGCGAAGCATTCAGTTGGCTTTCAAGAAAAAACTGAGGGCGAGTTAATTAACAAAACAACTAATTGAAGTTAATTTAGTGATTTCTTCAGACACTGAAGTCTGAATTACAAGTTGCTCCTCTCGTTGCTTTTCTCGTTGCTCCACTCGTTGCTTCTCTCGTTGCTTCTCTCGTTGCTTCTCTCGTTGCTCCACTCGTTGCTTCTCTCGTTGCTCCACTCGTTGCTTCTCTCGTTGCTCCACTCGTTGCTTCTCTCGTTGCTTTTGCGCTGCGTCTTCTTAGTGTGACCACCACCACTGTGTCGTTGTTGTTGTTGCGTTTGATTTCGGAGTTTTCGTGTTTTTCTTTTTTTCTGTCCACAATTTTGACGTTGACGAGTTTTAATGTCCTCACAACTTGCAATCATCACAAGTGTTTACTGTGCAATTAATGTTTTTATAGCTAATTAGACGTTGAAATTCTTGATTTGACTTTGCCGCCTACGTTTCGCGGCGCATTTGCGAGTTTCTCTTGTCCCGCATTTGAAATCCCGCGTCTTCAGCGTTCAGTTGCCGCGAATGAATTCCAAAAATAAGTCGTCGAGTGCACGCCGCAGTCGTGACAATTGGAAAAAACGACACGCAAAACTCAAATATTTGAGCGTTTCAATGCAATCTGCACCCAATTTGCAGGCAGCCGCGAAGGCTTTCTTCCACTCGCTGCCAAGAATTGCATTCCTCGGTTATTTTCTGCTAATTAAGTAATCGTTCGGCGTGTGAAGAAGTGAAAGCGACCAGCTTGAGTTGCGTTCGTTGCGAGTGGGAAGAATCGCTCGCTGAGCTAATTGAGTCGCCGCGCTTCCTCACGGGAAGCTGGCAACACGCCGCGTGACGTTGTTGGGGCCGCCAACCAATTGAACTCAATTGACGACAACAACAACGATTGCAGTGTGAGGTGCGCTCAAATGCGATCAGCGGCTAAAAACAGAGCGCAGTGCGAGCGATGACTTCATGCAATTCGCCGCCCGCAACATGTCGCTACAACAGGTTGCGTCTTCGCACAGGTTGCGGCAACACAACACAAGATCAGCAACATGTCAAGCTCCAGCAACATGTTGCCACTGGCGAGAAGTAGTTCTCACAACTGGTTGCCGTCCACAGCCGCCCACCCGCCGCCCACCCGCCGCCTTCCCGGGCGCTCCGTGGCCGACCGCAGGCGACTCGCGACTAAAGTCGGCTTCAGTGCGACCCAATTAAGCGACGTTGACGCTCACGTTGCGAGGATCGCGTGATGCTAATGAACGTCGTCGAGTACGCGTTGAGTCGCTTCTTGGACGCTGCCAGCGACGATGTCGTTGCTTGGATGCAACTATACTTGACCTCGAGCGAGAGGTCAGCAATCATTGGACGGACAACGACAACCACACCACGAACGAGTGAAATGCGGTGGAGAAAATGATGACAATCCACTCTGAGAAGCAGGCGCGCAGCAGCTGCAGCAACCTCAACTGCCACCGCACACGGAAGCGACAACTCATCACAAGATCACGACGAAGCCGCCCACCAGTCACCACCAGTCACCACCAGTCACCACCAGTCACCACCAGTCAGGCGGGTCAGGAGGACAGCCGGGCTGACAGACAGACAGGCAGGCAGACAACCAGCCGGACAACCAGCCGGACAACCAGCCGGACAACCAGCCAGCTGACCGCTTTACACTGCGGCAGCTCAGCAAGCGAACGGCGCGTGAAACTCCACACTCGCTGTTTGTGTTCACCGCTTGCTCGCCCCGTTTTCCCCGGCCGAACGGAATGACTGGCGACCGCAACCGCGACGCCTGCAGCGGCCCGCCAGCCCCGAAAAACTAGCCGGCGGCAAGCAAACCGCAACCATTTTGCACTCCAGCCGTGCAGCCAACACAACCGTCGTCATGTGACGAGGAACTTTTTTCCATCTCACTCGCAGAAGTCATCATCGCGTCCGTCCGACCGTCGTACGAACGGACGATTCCGCGGCGACCACAAACAGGCGCTGCAACAAAACAAATTGCCGGCGAGCGACAAAGGAAAGACGGGTAGTCGGTCGGCTGCACGCACGTCCATCTCGCCGGACGAAGGGGAGCGAAGAGTCCCGTTTTAATTGAGCTCGCTGCTCGCTGCTCGCTGCCGGTGTTGCTTGTGAGCGACACCGAGTGCATTTGCCTCACAGCTGCAGGCGCTGGTGTATCATCGCCGCTAATGAGTGTGTTCAGCGCGGGTCAGCATCGTCGTCGTCGTCGTCTAACCGTTTAACCGTTAATTGGGGACGATTAGAATGAACTGGATCTGCGCGACAAAACTGAAATGAATGACGAGAGCAATGAAACAAACTGACGATGGCCAGAAACACGGCAACGATGCGGTCCCACCAGAGAGAGCTTTGCGAGCAGAGTGTCTCCAGGCTCTCTCTGGTTACAACTCGTTAGTCTCGGAGAGAGATTTTCGCGGACTTCTCTCTGGCGTTGGCGGAGCGACTGCTGCGGAACCGGTCAACTTTCCGGTCAAATTTTCACAGAGTTTCTGTGGAAATTCAGGGAAGGCAAAAGTTATACCAGAAGTCGCCTCTCGATTATAGCAACGCGAAATATTTAAAACGAAGCACTGAAGCCAACAACTGATCAGCCACGACAACAACACAGAAAGTGGAATCAGGCAAACACGACACGATAAATAACTGCAACAACTGTGCAAATAAATAGCAGGAACATTCTTTAGATTACAAAAGACTGGAGGAAATCCAGCGAAAATTGCACAATTTTGTCGATTTCGATTCAAAGAAATTGCGTCCACTCGAACTACAACTGCAACACCGATGGCGACTGAGGCGCAATTGAAGTTGACCCAGTTAATTAGTGTTAATGCGAAAAGTGCGCCGTTTCAGCCGCCAAATCGGGCGACAGCGAGCAGACGCCAAGTCGGCCGAACAAGAAAGGCAACAAACAATGAATTAGTCGGGCGGTCTGCTTATTTAGACGTCACTGAACAGCCGAACATGCAGCGATCGCGCCGAACTAATTAATTGCTCATTGTTGCTGGCTGCACGCGTACTGCGCCGAAACCAACCGCTTGCAATTAAAGAAACATCTGAAAAATTGTAATTGTGTTTTACGTAAATTGAAATGTTTCGCGGACCATTTAAATTGCGTGTTCGGATTGTTTTGACTTCTTTTTTGAAATGGTGGCGAGTGGGGAGTTAAGTTTGCTGTACGAGTTCGTAGATCGAATTCTTCATAGGGATCGCGTTCTTCTTCTTCTTCGAGAGTCCTCACACACATTTCGTACTCAGTTGTGACCGATCATCTTGCATATGGCAGTTGAAATATTTGACTATATAATGCGTCCTTCCTTGCACATCCGCGTTCTCACTCAATGCAGTTGAAATCAGTCGAAACTCCAGCGCGCTCTGCAGTCCACCGCGTGCGTCTGAATCTCGTTTGGCCTCCAGAACTCGCATGTTAAGGCGGAGTTAAACATTCACGCTAATTTATACGGTCCTGTTAGCGTCCTCGCCCTTGATGTCGCCGCTTACATGAGACATCGTCAATTTGCGGATTATCGAGTTCTGCTTCAGATGCAGAAGCTACCAAAAACTGAACTCAACCAAACGCAAAGCGCGGCGCAGAAACAACAACAAGTATATAAATAATTTTGAGGTTAGATAAGAACGGAGAAGAAGACGGATGAGCATGGAACACCACTGAATCTACTGAAGCAGAAGGCAGGCCGTGCGGCCCATCAGCTCAGTTGGTTAGAGCGTCGTGCTAATAACGCGAAGGTCGTGGGTTCGATCCCCCCCTGGGCCAGAATGGTTTTGCGCTTTTACGTACAACGTACGTCATATATATCAATATATTGTATCATGACAGGAGAAGAGAGTTTTTCAGTATGACACATGTCGCTCGATATGTATTGCGACACTTCATTAGCATTCGCAATCAGATCGTCAGAATCTTAGGTTTCGAATAAATTTCTCTCGGTATTAATTAAATTTCGCTCAATACGTTGACCATCGCCGAGAAACTCATTCCTGTGTAGTGACGTGGCAGGGTGGTGGAGTTCGGGGCTGGTGGGGGTGGTTGTCGTCAGCATTTTGGCAAATTCTCACTTCCTCTCCTCTTTATTCTTACCAATATCGATTGCAAGTCAGAGTTAACACAATATTTTGCTCAGTCCATCGCCATTTGAGTTTAGTAGGGGTGCTAAAACACCGAGGGTGGTCCATTCGTGGCGGTTCGCCTCGCAGAGGGCGGTGGGAGGGAAGACACGTAACGCTGATTGCATCATCAAGCCAACTCTTGAAGAAACGCAAAGTTTTGCAGTAGAAAACACGTTCCGTGTTGAATTAGATTGAATAAATCGTAAGATTTTACTGTACTCGGAAATGTGTGAAATAATTCATCCGCTAACAGAAATCGATGGTGGGTAATAAAAGCTTAACACTCTCCGAAGCATTTTATTACCATGGAAATACCTGAATCTGATTTATGCGTGCAATGTTTTGCATTGAATTCCGTGCAATTAAATTGTTCACTTTAATTACCCGCGTAAATAAATACTGGCGCTGATAAGGCAAAAGCAACGAAACGAAGAAAACGAACAATTTGCAATGCAAACAAAGTGCTGGATCGGATCTTCTGCTTGCGATCCGCCACACAGGGTTGTGGAAGTGCAAGGCGTGCGAACGACAGAAGGTTGCGGCTGGCTATCGCGCCAGGAAGAATCCGGCGGTTGCACTGATAGATGGGGCAAACAAGCGTTCGCAGTACGTGAATACGTACGCGCGTGCATACGAAGTGAACGAGCCGATAAAGACGGCAGTCGGCGGCGTGACAAACACCGAGCACCACCGGCAAATGGCAACAATCGCAATTGACCCTGAAACTGAACGCCACACGGGTGAATGTTCCGCCTGGCGATGATGCAAGTGTCACTCGTACGGAATACATTGACTTACCGCTGGCGAAACATCGAAATAAGTGCGTGTTGAGTGAGTTCATGAAAATTAACACTAATTTCTATTCAACCCAGCGATTCCCAGTCCGAAACTTCCTAAATGAGGAGCATTATAGCGCATTCAGAATTAATTCGGAACGCTAGTAATGATAATCTGCATTTACGACGATGGGATTTCGAATGATACTGCGATGAAACGTGCAAATGCACACAGCAATTCCTGGATTGTCGTGTCGCAATACTTATCGAGCGACATCTGCCATACCGTACTAAGCAGCTTCTTTTCTTGATGAACTATCAACTCGTACATATTTTTACTTGTTTGTCCTTCAAGGTTATTGGTGAAATGGAGAAAATCCATTTGAAGGATTTTCCAAAAAATACGATGTCGGTGGAGAAGTGCAAAAGAATTTCTAAAATGACCTTCACGGCAAATTGCCAATTTCATTTATGAAAACTAATTAGTGGCTCAGTCGAGATCCTCTTTCCGCCATTCCAAGTGAAATGCTCGC
Organism: Sicus ferrugineus; assembly: GCA_922984085.1. Lineage (NCBI taxonomy): Eukaryota > Metazoa > Arthropoda > Insecta > Diptera > Conopidae > Sicus > Sicus ferrugineus. The sequence goes on from OV277351.1 coordinate 30,102,024, forward strand.
ACTCGTTTACCTCACGATGCTGATTGAAATGTCCGAGTTATGAATGTCCGAGTTATATAGTCGACCAAAGCGAATGGGACGCAGTGCGATGTCTCATCACGTAACACTAGCATTGCGAATAACTCAACGTTAGTTAATTGAGGAACTCGATTGCACCACGGATTGTGTGTGTGTGTTTTCGTGTATGTCTGTTCAGCAGTCTATTCAGTCACTTGGTCACGTACCACAAAACATTAATCGACTTAAATGCCGAAAACAACTTCGTCGAATGTCAGCCTTAAAGAGACAAACACTGAAATTCGATTAGAATCGAATTAAAGCGCAATAAATGGCTTCAATCCAGAGCTACCAATCCAACAATCAAGTTAGCAAAAACTGACACTCGACAGCGAGAGTGCGATGTACTCGCGTGTTGTTAAATAGTTTTGAAATACATTGAATTTATCCTTGAAGCCACGAGAAGCCAAGAAAACACCATAAAAACCGGCCGTCGAAGCGAGCAACGACTGCGATCTGAAGCTCGATGAAAAGAGTCGAATTCGGTCGACGTTGAATGGTAATCGAATTCGGTATTCGCGAAATGACCATTGAAATTAAACTTTCGAAGGAAAGGTCATTTATAGCAATCCATTGACACGCAATTCGATGACAGAGTTTTTGCAGCCTCACCAAATCCCACTTTATTGTTGGTAATAGGTCTACAACAACGAAACTGGTCGAAATCTGCGATCCAACTCATTCTGTCCGCAAATGTTTACCTTCTGTACAGATTGTCCTGCAGTATCGAAGCAGAATAGCAAGGTTTTGCTATATTAAACAATTTAAATTCAAACGCATTACATAACATTCAGCAAAATGACATCAAATGTGGAGCCAACGGGCGACTGGTGGTGGGTGAAGGGACCCAGTGACAGACAGGATGTGAGCGGGAAGGATAGGGAAGCTAGAACGGCAGGAAGAAGCAGCAGAAACAAGAACGTTTGCATAAAACATGAATATAAATTTACACAGTAATCGCAGCCAACTTCAGCTGCGCTCGGAAAGTGGGCGAGGTTAATGAACTGGAAGACTGGGAGAATTCAAAGCGTTTCATCGGGCTTCCTGTGCAAAAAGTGTCTCCTTTTCATACACCTGAGAACCACACGTCGAAAGGACACATTCATGCAATGCTAAAGACTGGTGTGTGGGCGAGGGGTGTGGGCGAGGGGTGTGGGCGAGGGGTGTGTCGTGGCCGGGGGGGGGGGGGGAATGGCAGAGGTGGAGGGGTGCGGGAGTCGGGGTGACGCTTTATGTCGCTGGACCGCTAGTTGTGGTTCGAGGTAGCCAATAATAGAATCAAGTAATACTTTTGATTCTTCTATAATCAGGATTTCCTTACATGGTGAAAAATTATGAATTCTTTTAAATTTTTTTTTATTTCAATTTTTTTTTTAATTCAAATTTTTTTTTTCATTTCTTTAACTGCCTTCGGCAAGGTGAAAGGACTCTTGAAATTACCGGCATTATTTCAACAAATAGCCTGGTCAGAGCTGCATGAAGTGCGGGTTCAACCGCAAAAACATGCAGCTGCAATTTGAATGGTTGTTGGCCACTTCAAGGGTTTGTTTCATGCCGCACATACAGATGCAGGCGGAGAGACAGGGGATAGACAGACAGAGAGAAAGACAGTCGCGTGGTTGTCTGTTGGTAGGTGTCGCGGTACTTGGCAGGTGCTGCTTGTAGGCAACAAAAGGTAGGACAGGCAGTCCCCCCCCCTTGCTGCTGTTGTTCCATACGCGAGCTAGCAAAACCGCCGTATTGGGGACCCCACTGACAGCTGTGAGGACCGCAGCAGTTGCCGCTTCCTCCCCGCAGCAGCGGCGATTCTCTGGCAGCCAGCAACGTGTTCAAACTGGCGCACTGGCACCACTTGAACTGTCTGTGCGAACGCTGAATCGAAACGCCGACTGCCTGCAGGCAACGCAATGACAGCCAATCGTTGAGTTCTTAACGGACGCGAAACGATGGAGAGGCCAATTGTGTGGTAGTCAGAGTGGTAATAGAAATTTCATTATCTAAACGTGAAATTGTGGCTCGTGTGTCCGCTTTTGAGTTGCTTGAAATACTAAAGATCAAATGAAATCAATCACAAACACTTTTGACTGCCAAATAACACAACGAAAAGTGATGAAGTCGTAGAAGACGTGAAAGCGGAATTGAAATGAAACAAGAAGACAAACAAACGGAGAGACAAGACACAGTGAAGAGGGGTCTTCCACGCTCAATCCCGCCCCTTCTTCCGACCCTTCCGCGGCAACGCAGACGCTCGGATTTTGCTGACCACCCGCACCAGCGACCCGAACGAGGTAACGCCGCTTACACAACTGAATTGGAAATTAGGACGGCAACAACAACTGTCACGAACAACTCTGGCCGAAAAAAGTCAGTCAAAAGAAAAAATCACTCAGCAGTTCAAATTCGACTTTCGCGATACGCGTGGGAGCTGAAATTCCGCAGTTTCATCGCGAAAGCAATTCTGTGCCTCAGCAAATCTCAATTGTGATGCGAGTGCAGATGGGAGAAAACGAGTCTGTTCGTCCCGAAATGAGTTCACAAACTACATGGAAACAAAAATACGCATTTAATCGGCGTCCCTCGGGACGCATGAGCCAGAATTAACTTGTAATTGCTTGCAGTTACGCGAAAATAATCTTGGAGAACTTACAATAAACATTAGAAATTGTATTTCTCTAAACAAGAATGCGAGAAAGTTGGTGCCACAAGTCGAAATTTGTTTGCTTCTCTCTTTCACTTTAGGGAAAAATTGAATAGAAGTAAGGAAGTCGAGCGTTCTACAGCTCAACGCTTGGAAAAACCTTGGAAATGGCGTTGAAACATTACCCGGTCCGAGAAACAAGGTCGCCAAACTTTCGCTACCCTCTACGAAAACGTTATGAATTCCCCAACAGAATTTCAATCAGTAAAGAAAACGCCTGAGAAGAATCTCGAGGAAGTTTTCTCCGCGGCTTTTCGATTGCTATTTTCACCTCCCTTCAGCAGCATCACAGACAGCACCGCGCCCCCCCCCCCACACACTCACAACCCCACCCCGCCAACCCCCCCCCCCCCCCCGCCACACCCACTGCAATACGTACGCATTTAAGTACGCATTCGACTTGCAACAAGTACGCGCACCATGAATTTCTACAGAGGAAGAAGCGGAATACATATTCCACAAAAGCCTTTCGGGAAGTAATAAAAAATAGTAATAAAAATGTGAAATGAAGGTGGTGATAAAAATAAAATAAAACGGGTAACAGGGAATGCGTGGAAAATAGCAGACATCCATTCATTCGATGGGGTTCGCAGCGCTGCGGGTCTTTGAGACGCCACACTTGGATCGCGTGGATGGTGCAGCTCGCGGCAATGGAGGCGTTAATACCGCTACGTGCTCGGAGGTCGAGGGAAGTCACTTGATTTTTATAAGCGTTCAAGCGCCACGCCTGCCCCTCCCTGAACTCTGCCTGAGTCAAACGAGGTGCCCACTGCAGCCTCCAAAACTGGCAAGTGATCAATTCCAGCGAAGTGGCCACTCAAACGACGGCATTAATTAGTCTACTCTTCGACTTTGTTAGCTAATTAAGTATTTCATTAATTAATCAGGTCAAATAGTAGATAAATTAACTAATTTCTTGACGACTAGTAAATTTGTAATTAAATAATCACTCGAACAGTAGCTAATTATTAGTTAATTAAGTACTTAATTAACTAACAAATTCAAGGAGTACTTTAATTGATTACTAGTTAATTAGAGGAGTAGATTAATTAATTACCAGTTAATTCGTAACTCAGTAATCTCTCGAATAATTTTCAATATACTTTGAAATTTTACTTGACTAATTGAAGTATTTAAAATTTAAATCGTGTCAAATCAACTAAGTGAATTTTGTATTACTGATTGCAACTTGCGATTGCATCGAGTTGGCGATATAAATGTCATCAGATCGCGCGAAACGATTTTGCTTTAATTTTTATCTGAATTCAAACTTTCATTTCATTTCATTGACGGTGCTGAATGAATTGCGCTACCGATTACAAATGAAAACCTGCTTCTAAATTTAGTTTCACTTTCGATTATTCAGTTCGATTCTAATCGCTGCGATTGCTCGCTGGCTCGCTGGTTCGCTGGTTCGCTCTCGCTTGCTCGTTGTCGCTCGCTTGCTCGTTGGCGCTCGCTTGCTCGTTGGCGCTCGCTTGCTCCTTCTCGCTGGAGTTGCATAATTTCATAATTTGTTAAAAGCACGCGCACCAATCAACCAACAACAGCAACAACAACGACAACAATACAGTAATCCAGCGAGGCACACTTGGCTCGGCGAACATGATAATCTAGCAGCGAGCAACAATTCAATTAGCGCGCAACGAATCCAACGCATTCACTCAAGCAACGCAATTGAACGGCGGCAGAGTGTGAGCGCGCGCGTGTGTGTGTGTGTGGGGTGGGGTATTCTGAAGTTGCAAGAGAAACATGGAACGAGCGAAGAACTTCAAACATAAACACGAGTTAATAGCGAGTGTGGTTTTTAACAACAACAACCGCAGCGTGACCATGTTGGCGGGTGGCGAACGAAGCAGACGCAACGCATCGAACGTGACTCGCATCCAGCTGAGTCATGAATGCCACCAGCGCCGCTCCACGCTCTCCGCGGCCACTGATCGGTGATCAACATGTTGCACCAGATGATTTTAGCGGGGCGATTCTAATGTCGAAGGCAGGGAACTTTAGAATCGAAAACGAAGCTCTTGCAAGTCGGGGGAATCCATTTTTATATCGGAACCATTATGGCGAACCGAGCCAAATCGGGGGAGTCACACGTCAGCTCTCGCCGCAGCATTCGGCGGCACACTCGAGCCTGCGTTTGATTGATCGCTCGCTCCGCTGATTGATTGGTCGACTGGCTGATGCGCTGTGACAGTTTAAACGCTGCGGCAGCCACAAATGAAGCTTAATAACGCTACCAAAAACGCTGCCACATAAATTAAATCGCACGAAACAAGAGAAATAAAGTGCGAGAGCTGGAGAAAAAAGATAAACGCACCGCCTGCTGATGATCGCTTTTCAGTGATTTAAATTAATTTAGTTTTTATTGCCTGAGATGTCGCACACTTCAGATTCCTACAAATAAATTTCTGGACTTCGAATCCATTTGCAACATGTGTCCCAACATAGGCACGGAGTACAACATGCGTCTGAACACCCAACGAGTGTCGCAACATGAATACGAAGCACAACATGCGTCTGAACACCCAACGAGTGTCGCAACATGAGTACGAAGTACAACATGCGTCTAAACATCCAACGAGTGTCTAAACAAGTCAGCTTCTGCAATCATGGATTCTCTGGAATCAACAACTTCACGCTAAAACGGCGTCTTCTGGAACTGAACACCCGCAATCAATGATACGAAATCGTTAGAATGCATCGACTTTTTTCTCTTAACTGCGCGCTCTACAAATGCATCGCAAGAATGCAAGGCAGCAATTAAGCATTCTCGAGATACGCCGACTTCAGTGCTTTGCTGTTGTTGTATTAATTCATTGCGTGCACGTTTCCCTCTCGTGTCTGTCGACGCTTTTGTTTTTTATCGCTTTTTTAATTGGTGCAAACAGATGCATTTAATGCATTTAATGCATTTAATGCATCTGCAGCAGATACGCGGATACAACGGCCAGAATTCTTTTATTCAGAAGTTTAGATGATATTTTAATGGGGAAAATTTGTTTCTTCTGAGTTTGGTGATCATTATGGAGCTTTCTGTCGTCTTCTTCTTCTTCTTCTTCTTCTTCTTCTTCTTGTTCTCTCTTTACCACTCGCATCGCATTCTCAATTAACTCTCGTTTAAAAATTAGGTCGAGCCAACAACTAATTGAACGTTAAAAAAACTTATGAAACCTACAAGAAAAGAAAAAAAATTAAAAAAAAGGGAAAACAATATAAAAACACAATTTTCCGCACGATACGAAGTTTCAAGTGCTTGTATCTCCGGATTATTCATCGCAAAGCTATTTTTCCACTGGTTGTGTCCACTCGAGAAAGACGTTTTGCTTGAAATCCGTAGCGGAATGAAAATCGCCAGCGTATTTCGCGTTCCGCACGATGAGATTCTCATTTCGATAAAAAACTCAACTATCGGCTGGAGGGTGAATTTACACACTAACAACTGCCAATCTATTAATCGCTCAAGCGACTCAACGATCGTTTGCGATTAATCGACTGCTTTCGATTGATCGATTGATCGATGGATTTCTAGTCGAGTGACGTAGACGGCGGCCGCTCAAACTCCCTCAAAGCACACGCTACCGTCCTTCGACCCCCGCTACCGACCTTCGACCCCCGCTAAACAGGCTTGAAACGCGTTGAGCGGTAAATTCTGTGAACGAAAACCAGCGCCGCGGGCAACCTTCACCGCGGAGGGGCGGCTGCCAGCGTAAGCAGCACCGTGACATCAAACCGGCGACAATTGCTGCCGCTCAAGGTGACGCAACAAATATGACAACAACAACAGCAACAGCAACAGCAAAAGCGGAAAAACATCAACCGCGATATGAATGCGAAATCCAAGCTGAAAGTTCAAGGGCTAAATTGCACAAGCAGACGTCAGCAGCAACTACAACAACAACAACAACAGCAACAACGACAACAGAAGAACAACAACGGAACAACAACACAACACAACAGAACACCAACAACAACAACAAGAGAGAAGAGCCAACAGTAGCCGCCTACTAAAACCGAAACCGAAGCCGAAGCCGAAATCGAAACCGAAGCCCACCGCGAGACTCGAACCCTCAGGAACGCAACAACAACAACAGGCCACCGCATGCAGTTGTGACGAACGCGGCCGAACACACAGCACACACACGCACAGCCAACAACCGCACAAAAACAACAAACAACGAGGAAGCACGCAGAGCCACGAAGGTCGCACTGGTCGGCAAACCAGGAATTTTTGCTTTACGAATCGCAGGAAAAATGCAGGCCAAGAAAAAAGCAGAAATCACAGCACACTTTCCGGCTGACAAGCTGGCATTTTTCCACTCGTTGAAGTTGACTTGCATAATCGATCATTGGCTTGGCTTGGCTGTGTGGAGCAACTCAGCAGCAGCGACAACAGCAACAACCAGCACAACGATGCTGCGGGCAAACAACTTGCAACAGCGCGGCAACGAACAAAATTCAAGTGTCGGCGGCAGCAGCATTTTTTACACATTCACACTCGACACTTTGCTGGCTGGCTGGTGGTGGTGGTGGTGGCGACGGCGGAGGTTTACACGTTCTTCATGTGGTTGTTGTTGTTGCTTGTGGTTGTTATTGGTTTGCAGTGGTTTTCGCGCCACATTCGCTCCCACTGAGCAAGTTCAGTGAACCAACAAACAGTCGCAGGCGGCTCCCCATGCAGCGCGCTCCCGCCAGCAGCCGTGCGGCTCCACTCTCCCCTCCCCACTCCACGCCCCCCCCCCCCCTCGCCCACGTTCGCCGAGTGCCACCAACCAGCAGCCACTCCACAGAACGATGCTGACGCGGATGATTCTCAGCAGCAGCCGCCGGTGGCAGCGTGCGTGGCGTGGCGCTGCATCTGGAGGAGGAACGCTGCTGCGACCGCGTGTCCCGATCGAGATGCCGACACGTAGCGCGAAAATAGCTGCGCGCAGAGTACGAAAATGCCAACCGAAACGCTGCCAACCGACACGCTGCAGACACCAACGTCAGCCCTGCAGACACAACAAGCGAAGAGGAGGCAAGTGGCAAAAAAGGCCGGCCAGCTGCAAGTTTGCATTGTCTGCATCTGAAAAAAGCGGCGGCGGCGGCGGCGGCGGCGGCGGCGGCGGCGGCGGCGGCGGCGGCGGCGGCGGCGGCGGCGGCGGCGGCGATTTGTTGTCAAGAAGTCGTGATGACTTCAGCAGTCCTGCGATTGCCGGTGTTTGCAGTGCTAAACTTTCGACATTCGATACATTAGAACGCTGAAAATCGCTACTCCTTCCCAGCGAAACTTTAATTTCCGCCGCTGAGTTTCGCAGAAGTGAAACTGAATGCAACTCTGCTGACCTCATTCTTGAAACTCCCCCCCTCACCACCGAAACTCAATCGATGCGACATCCGCGTCTAATTCACACTTGAGGAGTCGCAGTCGCCCTCAAAAGAGCTCGCAATTCTCTCCATTCTCTCTCTCTCTCTAGTAATTCCTCTCACACTAGTTGCTAAAACAAAAGAAAAGAAAGAAGAGTTGGCAACAAGTTATTAAGCTGGTGAACTTCTACTCTCCACAGAATGACATAATTTTCAGCAATCAACGCTCTCCATTTTCCGTCTTTTATTTGTAGCGAACTCTCGCGTCTTTCATTTGTAGCGAACTCTCGCGTCTTTTATTTGTAGCGAACTCTCGCAGACCCTCGACGCCCAATTATTCGACGTTCTCATGGCTTCGTTTTGTCTCCGGCGGCGATGAAAGAGTCGCTCGTGAACTCTCTCTTCGAGTAGAATGACGTCAAATAGTTTGCGAATTCATTAAAGTTTTCACAATAATAAGGAGGAAACTTTTTTTAATTTAACTTTTAAACTTTCAAATGCATCTTGGACAGAGCAACGGGGAGCTGCCACGCCCTCTGCCCGAACCCGCCCACAATCTCTTCGCCCTCGCGGTGGAACTGATCGATGCGCTGCCGTACCAAATTTCAGGACTCTACGACAACTGGCTCCGGTCCCACATGTGACTGAGGGTCGCCGCATTTCGCTGGCGTTGGAGACGCCACGCCCTCCAACTCCCTTCTAATCGAACCGCCCACCTCTAACTCCGGATCCGGAATCTTTCTGTGGCGATCCGTGTCTACGCACGAAATCCTATCGTTGATTCAGACGGAGGAGAAGCGTTTTCAGGGTTACCTTCAGCATTCCGTTACGCGCGAAAGTCGTCCCCTCTGGCGCGCGCAACTCTGCGCCGTCTAAAAAACTGCGAATGCCAGCAAGTCGAGTCGTGTAAACAGCAGCTACTCGCGTTCGTAAACAAGTCTGCGCATCTCGCTGCCGTTCGACTGAAATTGCTCGTCAACTCGAGCATCGGGTGTCCAGATGTTCGAATAAAAAAGTATTTTTTCCCTACTTATTTTGCCTTCGCTTGGAGTCGTAAAAAGCGGTTTACAAAGCCAAACAGTCATTTGCTGGGAAAAAGCAGCAAAAACTCAAACGTAAACACTCTCAATTTTCATGTTTACTTCTTGTGAAATTCAACAAAATATGAATTCGAATTCCGTTGAAATTGCAAACATCGTCACATTTTATCGACAACAAATTTATCAACTTGCAGTCTATAAATTAGAATTTCTTGCTTCGTATTTGCGTTCGTGTTCACTTTCGTTCGTCGCAGGATTAATTGAAGTGCATTAAAAACTGTTTGCAATGAAATATTAGTTATTTTTACTGCCTCGAACTTGTTTTTGCTATTGTTTCGTCCGGATTTTGGCGGAATTTTGATTTAGTTTCATTTTATTCGCTGTCAGTTCGTCGCTCTCGCGCTCACTTCGTCGCTCTCGCGCCACTTCGAAATGCTTGCGTGTGTGTGGAGCGCGCATTCACTCCTCGAACTCCACTGATAGCAGCAGCAGCTGGCGGCGGCTAGCGGCGGCTAGCGGGAGATAAGAATGAAGAGGAGAACTTGGCTCCCGCGTACTCGCTCGCGCACTCGCTGCTCGAGCTGAAATGAGAAGCAGGAAGGAAGACGACAGACGACCTTTGACGCGCAAGAGTTTTCCATCGCGTTGAAACGCGCACGAGATCCATGCTGCCAACCAGCTTGACGTGCGTACGACACGCAGGCTGACTTGATGTCTCTACAACGTGACGTGACGACACAAGTGAGTTGAGTTCACATGCATGCGCAACGTTTAACCCTTCTGTTGCCAGTGTCGTCGGCGTTTTGAAATCCGCGCAAATCTCTTCATCTCGAGCCTTCAGAGAGTTTTAATTGCGAGAGAAGGAGAGTCGAACCGACTATAAATCGAAAACTGGAACCCTTAAAATTGAAAAGTGGGTGGGCTGCTATTTTTAGAATATCGGATTTCCTCGCAAGTAATTCGATTACGCAAACAGCGAAGAAGAGCAACACAACTGAGCAGGAGGAAAACGACTCAATTCGCGTAGAATCAAGCGAGAGAAGCGAGAACGGCGAAAAAATACCGCGGATGGGAATTTTCGGCAGTTCGGAATTTTCAGGAAGAGCCGCAGAACGAAAACGGCGGCGAACAAAGGAATTCAGTGTGCGGCTGCGAAGTGTGCGCACCGAGCCTTCGCGGACCCCCAGCGAACGCCGCTGCCACGACACAGAGGGCTGCTGCTGGTGGTGGTGGTGGTTTACGCAAATTATGAGGGTCTTTTCTGCAAATATACATTTTTTGATGATGCTCGACGATGCAACTCCGACGGATTGAACGTGTTTCTGCTACTCGCACACGAGGACTCGAAGTGAGCCTCACCGCAGCAGAGCGGCGAGTGTTTTTCGGGAACAGTGGGACGCACACACAGAGCCGCTGCGAGTGGAAACAGTTGAGAGTGGAGACAAAGTCGCACGTATTCTTAACCAGCTCCTCGACACTCACCTGTTTTTTGCCTTACTCGTCGAAGGGCGACTGCGGTTCGCGGAGAGCTCAAATCGGCGCGGCGTCGGCAACGAGAGTGCAGCGGCAACGGAAAAACATGTCGGCCCCTACTTGCGGCAACGCGGAGAAGCTGCTGCAGGAAGAGAAGAGCGAGAATGAGAACTTGCAGGTGCGTCGGCGATGGCTGGAGTTCGCGATGCGAGTTGAACTAAACGCAGCTGATGCGACTCGCAACAACAGCTACACAAATACTAAAAGTCAACAAAGTTCTCTCATTGCTCGAGTCCGTTGCGGTTGCTTCACGCTGTTCTTCGGCTTTGCGTGGTTTTTTATTCTGCTGGATAGCCAAGTTTTGTCTGATGTTTTGATTTGGTTTCTCGCCAGAGCCGCGTTTATTTCGTCAGTCGTTCTTGCGACGACGACGCGCCTAATTTCGTTGTTTTTTCAACGCTTTCTTATCGTTTACCTCATTTTTTCTTACTCTTCTCGCTGCTGGCTTTCATATCTCACGTGAACTGAACACTCGCCAGCGGCTCCGTAACTCCTTCGCCGCGTCTTCCTCTTTCTTGACCACTGTTGCCGCCTCTCCGGCTCTCGTTCTCCACTGCAGACGCAGAGGAGAGCCAAAGCAGCGTGGGGAAACGTGAGTCAAATGCAGTCGCCAGATAGGAACGAGGAATAAGCGGAAAAGTCGTGAAGCACTGAAGAGAGTCAGAGAGGGAAGGCGCGGACGAAGCGCCCCGACCAGCGCGACACGCGAAGAACTCGGCACAAAAAAGCTGCAGACCGACTTGACTGCCCGCGGGTTGGGCGAGAACACGCATTAAATTCTTCGTTTAGCAGATACTCACGCGTGCTGACAAATACTACGGCACCGCGTGAAGTTACGCGTGTGTGTACGCGTGTATTTATTGCAGCAACTCCGAATTTTCTCGCTTCTCGCTGCTGGCTGCTCGCTGCTCGGCTGCACTTTTGTCGCGTATTATCTAACAGAGACTTCGCGTCTCTCGATGCAGGAACCAGAAACGTTCTCGCTGCTTCTTGCGGCCGCACCGCGCTGGCGAATATTGATTTTTTCCTCGAATTCGCTTTCCTCGCCTAACTTTCAGCACTTTTGTCAGTGTCGCGCAGCGCAAACAATCGCAGCGATTGTTCTTCTGTGTGCTGGCGGCTCGCAACTTTCAGATACATTTCTCACTCGGCCAACTTGCGTGCGACGAAGGCACCTTCTGAACTGTTCAACTGTCACTTGGCCTCTCGTAAAGTTCGGTTGCTGGGTGGATCGACAGACTGGGCCGTGGAAGTCTGCGCTCGCTGCACTGCAATTGCGTGCACAGACACACGGCACCGCTGTACCTACGTACCACTTGCAGATGTTGCACCTTCGTAATTCACAGTCTGCTCGAGCAATCGAGCAAACACAAGTTCTGCTTTAATTTCTGGCTTTTCTTCATGTATCTGAACGATTGGAACGATGAAAGCACCCGCGCGACGACCGTTCGCCGCGAACCTCAATTGTTGACTGAACTCTTCACTCGGGTCCGCGGAGTGAATGAATGAACGGAGACCCTACTGGCTGCCGCTGCAGTCGCCGCTGGCTGCTGCTGGCTCACACACACAGCCGCTCTCGCTGCCCACTGAGCATGCCTGCCCAGCGAGTGGCTGCCTGTGTGTGCTGGTGGAAACGACGGCACTCGTCGGCTGGTGGGGCCCGCGGCCCGCTGCCGCTCCAGCCGCTCGCTGGGTTTGTTTATCTTTTCCCGTGCGCTCTCTCGGGTCAACAATCAGTTGTGGTGGAGCAGCGGTGGGCGAGAGCCGTGCTGGGGCGAGAGCAGCAATTCGCTTCTCTTTCACAACAATGACAGCTATTGTCAAACTTGCTGGCGATGGTTCATCGAAGCGCCGTTGAAGATTTTTAGCACATGAATTGCGTTCACCTACCATTCAACAAAAGGCAGTCTAAATTCTTGAAGATTTTCTACTTTTTCATACTTCAAATCCCAGCGAGAAAATCCTAAAATGTATCCGCACCAAGAACTTCCAGCGAGCTGTTTTTATTAATTGTAATTAATTTGATAATTATCAAGCCTGAAGCGCTTTGCGATGAACCGCTCTTCCGATGAATTGATATTTCTATGAATACTTCCTCCGAAGAATTCCCGCTTCCATGAATTTCTGCTCCAATTCACTCCGGCTTAAATGAATTCCTGCTCGGACGGATTCCTCTTTCGCAGAATTCCTGCGCCGATGAATTCCTGCTTCGCTGAATTTCCGTTGCAATAAATTGTCAATCCTTTTTTAAAAACGCGTCGCTTTATTTGCCTGGAGCTGTCATCGCTACCTTTTTTTTAGCTTTTCATCCGTCCTGCTTTTTTTAGCACACAAGAAGCTTTTCATTCTTCAAGTACAGTAAGAATGAAAGGCTGCACTGAAGAAAATCCCCACAGCAATGTTTGGCTGAGGCAAAGAGAGAAAAGCCACCAACCACGTGTCAAAGAGGGGAGCAACTTGACGGTTGCGAGCAGCTCCGCTCTCGCCAAGACAACTTGTGAACTGAGCTCGCTGCGCTCTCGCCGACAGCCGTCTCTCCGCAGAGCGAGCGAGCGAGCGATTTGCTGAAGTCCTTTCGACGCCCAGGGGATGAAGCGGTTTTTTACACTTTGACATGAGCGACTTTTCGCCACGTTGGAGCTCGGGGTGGCAGCGAGTGGCGACTGCGAGGCGCTCAGTGCTCGTCGAAGCGCGTTGCCAGTGAGACGCAGATATCCAGCGGCTGCCGTTGCGACGACACACATTTTCGGCCACGAGTGGGTGGTGTGGGCGCTTGCGACGCAAGTGTGGAGAGCGGAGAAAACGAGTTACAAAACGAGGAAAACTTTGCGAAAATCCTCACTTTTCCCGCAGTTGTACGCGAAAAATGCTGTGTGTTAATTAAAAGTAGCAATCAATTTTCGCGTGGCAGGAGAGAGCAAAAGTTTGCAAGTGCGAAAAGTGTTACCAAATAAAAGCAGACAAGAATTGCAAGAGTGGCAGTTTGGAGAAGAAGGCCAAAGTATGTCAACAGAAAGCAGCACACCCGTCGATCCGCGGATTCAAGTGAGTTGTCCGCTTTTCACTTCGATCGGTTTCGTCAATTTTCATTTCGTTCCGTTCTTTGGGTTCCGAGGCACCATTTGACCCCCGAGCACATGAGGGGACTTCGATCGACTCGGACGTACGGACGGACACGCTTTGTGTTTTGTAGCTGCGTGCAGAGCCACTGGCTTGCTTTCGTTGCTGTGGTCTTCGGCCAAAAAGTGGCGTTTGTCGTTTAATTTTAGTATTTCTGCTCTCAGTTTCGTTTCGCCACTGAATCGAGGGGGTTTCGCTCGTTTTCCGACTTTCGTTATCGAAGGCACGTCATGGCTATTTTTGAGTTCTACTTTTGAGTTGTTTTGCATCCTCATTTCACTACCACATCCACCACCGCATCTGAGAGAACTCTACTCACTCTCGCTCTCCGCTCCGCTTGCCTGCATCGCGGATTTGCTGCCCATCAGGTCGAACTGGAGAAACTGAACACGGCGACGGACAATATTAACAAGTTCGAGGTGGAACTCGACGTAAGTATCGATTTTCCCCCCCCCCCTCCCCTTCGCGCACCCACACACACCCGCTTCCTGCCCCCCACCGTCCGCGTGCCCCACGTCTGGCAACCGCGAGCGAAACAGTTTTTGCTCGGGACTCAATAAACCGGCTGCGCGCCTCATTGCATTTCCGTTTCCGCGGCTGGCACATTCTTGGCAGCGGCTTCGCTTTAAATCAATTCAATATTTATATTGCTCAGTTTTCCGAACTGCGCTTCGGTTTCTTTTATTTTGTTGCCAATCGTCGTCTCGTCGAATTCGGCACAAATCGCGCAGAAACTCTATGAAGTTCCAACCGCAGTTTGTCGTTCGTCCTTCGCTGTCACCAGCGACGAAATTCCACATCCTCTCCGCATGCCACCTCACGGGAAATCAATTTCTGACGGTGTGCCAACTTCAATCCTTTAAATAAAGCGACGTTTTAAATATCTGATGGCAGTCGAAATAATGCAAGACTGCGAGGGAGCCAACCATCTTGCGGGTGAACTGATTTTTATATATCAGTTTATTCTTCGCCATGAGTTCGTAGAGTGGACACTTGATGTCGCACTTGCCACACTTCAAGTCTCTGGCCAACTATCAGCACTCCTCGCTGTAAACACTCGAGGCGAGTGCACTTGTTACCACTTCGCCCCACAACCGCCTCGCAACCACGCGCCGCCCAGCCCACCCTGCGACAGCCGCCTCCCTTTTTCTGCCCCATTTTCGCCCACCGCGACTGCGATTTCTTCCGCTCTTCCGCCGGCGACACGCTTTCCAAACTTTTTAATTCGTTGATCCAGCGCTATTTTAAGCTCACGTTATTTATATCCGCATAAATTGCTGCATATCCTGCGGCGCGTTTAACCCCAAACTGCCCACAGCACTCAGAAGAGGCATAGAATTGATAGAACTATAATGAACACCATTAATGAGGCGCTCTAATAAATGCAGAACCTAAGAAAGAATTGTCGTGCCTTCCCCACAGGAAGCGAAATGCGAGTTCAAGAGGATTCAAGCCGAGAGCGTGGTACGCATGAAGCAGGCGGCCCACAAGTTGGGCAACTCCATCGACGCCGCGAAACCCTACTACGAATCGCGCATCTACGCCGCTCAGGTATGTAGTGAAGGCGCGATAAATGGACGAAGAAACTCGGAGAAACCTTAACCCTCGCATTGCAGCTGACCAAGGAGACCCAGCAGGCGGCGGTCAATTACGAGAAGGCCAAGTCAGTGCACGCGGCCGCCAAGGAAATGGTTTTCCTGGCCGAACAGGGTCTGGGCGAGAAGTCTACACTGGATACCGCGTGCCAGGAGATGCTGAGTCATGCAGCCAGTAAGTAAGAGAAGGGAGTAGATGCGGAAATAAAAAGAGGAGTAGAAATAGGAGTAGAAAGAGGAGTAGAAAAGGGACTAGAAATAGGAGTAGAATTAGGAGTAGAAAGAGGACTAGAAAGAGGAATAGAAATAGGAGTAGAAATAGAAGTAGAAAGATGAGTAGAAAGATGATTGGAAATACTAGTAGAAATAGGAGTAGAAAGAGGAATAGAAATGGGAGTAGAAATAGGAGTAGAAAGATCAGTAGAAAGATGATTGGAAATACTAGTAGAAATAGGAGTAGAAATAGGAATAGAAATAGGAGCAGAAATAGGAGTAGAAAGAGGAGTATAAAGATCAGTAGAAAGATGATTGGAAATACTAGTAGAAATAGGAGTAGAAATAGGAGCAGAAATAAGAGTAGAAAGAGGAGTAGAAAGAGGAGTAGAAATAGGAGTAGAAAGATGATTGGAAATACGGGTAAGAATAGGAGTAGAACTGAAATAGGAGTAGAAAGAGAAGTAAGACGAGGAGTAGAAATAGGAGTAGAAATAGGAGTAGAAATAGGAGCAGAAATAGGAGTAGAAAGAGGAGTAAAACGAGGAGTATACATACATATAAACATTTATATTTTTTGTGAAAATTCCTTTTCAGGCAAAGTTAACCAGTCACAACTGGACGTCACGGATGCCCGCAACTCGCTGAAGATGTGTCAGCTCAAGCTGGAGGTGGCCAACAACCGAGTTGGCAAGCTGCAGGGTCAACTAAGGGCGGCTATAAGAGCTTCCAGGTGAGAGGAAAGAGCGAAGAGAGAGCAAATAGTAGAGCGTGAGATTTTAGTAACAATTTTAGAACGGGCTGACCTAGAATTTCTGAAATTTTATTAGTTAAAAACGTTAAATTTAAATTTACGTTTGATTTAATTTGTTGTTTAATTAAAGATGTTCATTTCAGTTGAACTTCAACTCACTTCAGCCAATTTTAATTAGCATCTTTTCTACTTTAAAATTTTTATTTCTTCATTTTTAGTTTCCGTATTCGCCGAAATCTTCTTTTGCTGAATTCCTTGTTCTTCCAACTGCGTTTGGAAGCCTTGTAAGCAAGCCACGCCCCCGATACTCTATCTCCCCTCACTTTAACCCTCGATTGCAGGCCGTACTACGAGACGCGCGCCAACTACAACGGCTTGCTGAAGGCTCAGAAGGCGAAGATCACGGAGCTGGAGGCCAAAGTGTCCGACGCGAAGCTCACCTACAATGAAGCTCTGAAGAACCTCGAGCAGATCTCGGAGGAAATCCACCGACAGCGACAGGAGCAGAAATGCCTTCTTGCCTGCGGCGGCGCCTCGCCGGCAACCCAGGCCGAGCTGCCGGCTGCCGCCCAGCCGCACAGGCCGTTTCCCTGCGACATCGACTCGACGGACGAGTACCTCGAGATACCCGACAAGCTCAGCACCAGCTCGAGTCCCGTGCGCCAGCGCCGCCAGGACGAGCACGACTGCCCGCACCTGCTGCAGGACTTCGAGGCGGTGCTTACGTTTCCGGAGCGCCGCTGCGCAAGCAGTCTGACCAAATCGTCCAGCACCAGCGCCAGCGACAGCCTGATCGCGGCGGCGCAGCTGCACGGACCTTACGAACTGAAGCCGCCCAGTGCAGGCGGCACGAAATCCTACGACGGCGCCAGCTCCAGCACTGGCGTCGGCAACGACGCCGACGAGATCGAGCAGTGGACGGAGATACGACTGTCGCACTCGGAGAGCACGAGCTCCAGCTACTCGAACCAGTCGTTGCTGCACGACGACTCCGCGAACAACCTCGCGCTCGCAGAGGACACGCGCTCGCACGGCAGCTCCTCGTCCTCCTCCTCCGACGAGCCGCGCCGCAAGGTCACCTGCACCACCATCTTCCAGGAGGACCAGCTGAACAAGAAACAGGGTCTCAGCCAGTGGCTGTCGCGCTCGAACAGCTTCAGATCGAGTGGCGGCAGCCGGAGGCAAAGTCTCGACCTGCTAATCGATGCGGGCGACAAGGTGAAGGATGTCTTCTCATTCGGCTTCCAGCGAGTGGGCAGATCACTCGAGAGGCGCAACAGCGAGTCCGAAGTGCAGGGCGAGGATGCCGGTGGCGTGATTGGTGGGGTGGCAACTGTGGCGGCCGCGAGCGCGACACCGTCGCCAGGCGACTTTTTCCTGTTCTCCAGGTCAGTAGGATTGGCTGGCGGCGACGATGTCGCCACTGCAGCGACAAGTGCTGCAAGCCAAAGACACCCTTTTCGAAAAAAGACCGAGCACCGCTTGCTAAACACGCTACGAACCGCTTTCCGCAACTAATCCGAGCACCCCAAATTTTAAGAAACCAAATTTAAGTTCAAAATTTTTGCAAACCACAACACCCGGGCACAAATACCTCTTGAACTGAGCCACGCCTAGAAAATAAACTACGCAACATTTCAGGTCGTCAGAGCCCAAGGAGGTTCTCTCGGATGAGCAGGTCGCGAATTTATTGCTGAATCACGGCGTGGACGAGAACGGCGCGCTGGTGGTGGACAACCTGAAGTCGCCTTCCCAGCAACAGCAGCAGCAGCAACAGCAGCAACAGCGGCAGCAACGGCAGCAACAGCGGCAGCAACAGCAGCAGCATCCGCGGCGGCAGCAGCAGCAGCAACAGCCGCGGCAGCAGCAACAGCAACCTGCAGCAGATATTTTTTTCTAAGCGAATTATAGAGGAGGTGCTAGCAACCGAAAACATATCAAGGAAGACTTGGCAGCAGTGGCGTAGCTAGAGGAAGTTGCGGAGGCTGCACCCCTCTCCCGAAATTAGAAACGAAATTTACAAAAGTATTACTTAGACCAAAAATATGTTACTCCGGCCCGCTGAATCTTTTGCTGGCTACGCCTCTGCTTGGCAGAGTTGCCAGAGGACAGAAACACGCAGTAAAGCAGCACAAAATTTATAATTTGCACTTTTCGAATTTGCGCGGGCTCAAAATGAAAGGCAAAATTTTAACGATACGATTTTCCGAGGAATTGCAAATTTTTATTGGTCAAACTTCAAGTGCTGCAAAACTGAAAATACAACTACTTGAAATGCTAACAAAGGGGCGGTGGGCGTTACCTACCTATTTTCTATCAAGTAGACAGCTTTTTACGATGAAAGCAAAATATAGTGAATTTCAATTAAAGCAATCTGAACGAGAAACATGCAACTTTTCAAAATGCATAGGATTGGAGACAAATATACGACGCGTCGTGGTATAGAATTCGGACTGAAAAAGTTACCGACTGGAAATTTCTAGCGCAGGAAGTTGTGAATCCCTTCAACTAGTCAAAGCGGCAGAAAAGTGCCCGAGATGTTAGTGTAATTGAACTGTATCTGACAACAACTATTATAATGTTCCACGATTAATGTTAATTAGATGTTATGAGACCTTTCGCGTGTATTTGTACACAATACAAAATTTTGAAATTTGAAATTACATGACCATACATGATAGTTATATTAGTGTTAATGTATTTACAAAAACAATAAAAGTTTTAAAATTTTAAAAATCTTTTAATGTCGATAAAATCTTATATTTTAAATTTAACTAGCCAACACAAACTTGAGCATATGAATATTCCTTCCTTCTAAGACGTATTGATATATAGTATCTACTGACTTGTACTGTCTTAAATGGCTCTATTGACTTCTACCCAAAATTAGGGCATCTCGTTTCAAAACCGACAACTAAAATTGAAGGTCATAGCAATTATAAGCTCAATATTATGAGTTGGCAACTCTGTTCGTTATCATTTTTTATTTCTGTTTGTCATGTAAAATGAAACAGCTGTGAACTAAATGTGAACAAAGTATTTCTAACAAAAGGAAAAGATTTAACGGTGATTTTTCCCAAATTATATCAGCCCTGGTGGTTGATATTTTCGAAGAAGAAGAAGAATACCAAAATATCCTGCTATGAAAGGACAATGATAATTGGAACTGATGAGATTAATTAAAAATCACACATATTTAAATGACGCACGGGAGACTTCAGAAATTGACTGAATGTTGACAACAAAGGCTGTGGGAAGCAAAGAACCACATCTGAAATATCTCTAGTAAAGCAAAATGGAAGCAAGCTTCGAAAACGCTCTGATTAAGAAAGAGACACTGAGTCCGGGGAAGCGATATATACATCTGAGAGCGGGCACAAGAGTGAAGTTCCACTTTCAGACTCGCAAGGTCGGCGATCGAACGCTGTTGGACGACAGTCGGCGGATGGGGAAGCCGATGGAGCTGGTACTCGGCAAGAAGTTCAAACTGGAAGTGTGGGAAGTGATAGTGCAGAAGATGGCGCTGAACGAGGTCGCGAAGTTTACAGTGGACAAATCGGTAGAATGTGCTTGCGGAATGTGATATGTTTCGATCCACGCTCATCGCTTTCATCCTTCTCCTTTAGCTCGTGGCCCAGTATCCCTTCATATCCAAGACTCTGCGCGATGTGGGCAAGCGGCCAGATGAGCGCCGCCACTGCTGCGGCATGACGTTGCAGAACGAGGGCATGGGCTACAAGGACTTGGACGACCTGGTAAAAAATCCCTGTGACCTGGATTTCATCATCGATCTCTTCTCGATCGAAATGCCCGAAGAATATCAGAAGGAACGCTGGCAGATGTCCGACGAGGAGAAGATGAAGGCCACCAAAGAGCTGCGCGAACGTGGCAACCAACTGTACCAAGCCCGGGAGTTCGGTCAGGCGGAAAATTGCTATCGCGAGGCGGTGGGTATCGTAGAGCAGCTAATGCTGAAGTAAGTGAGGTACCGACTAGTTTGAGGTGGAGGAGTGCTTATTGTACAACTTCTGTTGCAGAGAGAAGCCTCACGACACAGAGTGGAATGAGCTGGCTGCAATCAAGGTACCTTTACTGCTTAACTACGCGCAGTGCCGCCTGCTCGACAACGATTTCTATGCTGTGATTGAGCACTGTAGCGAAGTCCTTAGGCTGGAACCGGACAACGTAAAGGCCTTGTACAGGCGGGGAAAAGCTCACGTCGGTGCGTGGAATCCATCGCAGGCACGCGAAGATTTTAAACGCGTTACTGAGCTGGATACAACCTTGCACACGGCTGTCGAAAAGGAATTGAAAGCAATCGATAAAGAACAACATTTGCGCGATTTCCATGATAAGCAGAAATTTAAGAAATTATTTTAGGCGCTTGTTCTGTACAGTAGTACACCGTGACAAAAAGAAAGCTGTTATACGCTGTATTGTTTATTGTTGCAACAAAGTTCTGAAGCGCCCTCGTGCTCGTCTGCCCCGTCTAACCAGGATTTCATATCAGTCTTAAAATTGGTAAGCGTTTTCAATGACCGCTCTTCGTGTCTTGGAAGTAAAGTTTCTAGTAAGAAAAGTAACAATTTGCTTCTTTTCAACTTTTAAATATCAGTTTAATTAACCTTTAGAATAACTACGCACTTTATTATATATATTTAAAATTGCTTTTTCGTAGGCTTATTAAATGTATTTTCCTTAATTACGACGATTCAACTTGATGCTAGAAAATAAATGAAATAAAAAGAGTGAAATTTAGACATCAAGAAACACATTTTTAATTAATAGAACTCTTAACAATCGCCGTAATCGTTTCGAGGCGAGCTATTCGCTTAGTTAATAGTCGAATCACGCAATTCGTAGATTGAGCGAATTATCTGAAGTTGTCCTCTTGATTAGTCGCTCGAAATCGATAACCGCTCTCTTCTGATGCCTTTAAATAATTATTAACCGTTAATAAAAACTCAGTCAAATAACCGAATAGTGACTTCAAAGGAATCAAGAAGTTATTTACAAAGTTCTAAAAACAACTACAACTTCTTTAACTGGTGTACACCGGCAACGGAACCTGCCTCCTCCTCCTCATCCTCCTCAAGACCCTGCTTTGGCCTTCTACCATCATCCGTACGCCAAACAAATGGTTCCAGCCGGTCCTCTACATCGAGCAAGTTATTGATGGTCTCCAAGCTCTGCAGATTGTCGTTGAGCAACGCATTGCATTGACTGAGCTGCTGCGATACCTGTCTGATTTTTGCGAATTGCTCTGCGTAGGCAGCGTACGTCTTCTGCATGTCCACGTATGCGGCGAACAAAGTGGTGATCGTATTGCTGACCATCTTGGTGCGTTCAAGCAACTTGTCCTGGTCCGCAGCCACCTGAGTGGCACACGCGTTGTAGTGCGTCTGCATGCGTGCACAGATATTTAGCAAATGCGTCGGTGGCAGGCGTTCGAGCATTTCTGGATGTCGTGTCAGCGACGCAGACGTCACTGTATCGCGTATAACAGGCAGGAATTGCGGAATGCTTTGCAGACGCGCCAAGTCAGCATCCACATCCATCTCGTTGTCTTTGGAGCCTGGCTTCACTATGACGATGTTGTGATTCGCCATGCTTTGGGGACGCTTCGGTTTGGTGCCGCTGGGATAGGATTTGCGTGCTGCGCTGTTGCCACTGTACAGAAGCCCCGCCGTCACGTTCTTGCTACGTGTTTTTGGCGAATCACCGATGGGCCGATCCGTGTACGAGACGTACGGAAGATCCGAGCAGACGCTTAGGGGTGGCGATGCTGCGCGACCCTGTTCCGAGGTGGTCGGAGAATCCTGACCAGGTGTTGATTTTGTACCCGATTTAGAATGTCCACTGCCGGCTGTGCTCTGACGCAAGATGCTGCGTCTCTTCGCATTGCTGTTGGGAGTTACTGTAATGCTGTTGCTCTTGGAGGAATCTGAGATGCTGCGACCGCTTTCGAAGATATCGCGGCCGGTGATGTCAGCACGCTGCTGGGAGTGCTCCGCGCCCATGTTTTGACTTGGGGCCTTCGTTTAACTCTTAATTTTATTGATTTTTCCTTTTGTGATTTGTTTCAAGTGAGAGCTCTCTTCCACAAACATGTTTAATTAGGGATTCCAATTCCATCACTGTCACCCAAATATTGGTCCTTTATTTAATTTCATTACTTCTAATTGCTTTGGATATCAGCTGCCACCACCTCACCTTTTCTACTCAGCTGATTTCACCTTTTATACTCCGGTACTTTTGTAGTAAACAAAAAATTGCAACTCAAACTGTCAGAGATATAGCACAGCGCACTCTGGTGTTAGTTAGCCAAACTCTTACTTTGCACTTGTTGCGAATAATACTTCAATGAATTTATTTATTTCAAAAAATACTTTAAATGAAGTTATTTATTTATGTATATTGAAATTTCTAAACTAAATTAAATCAAATGAAAACAGAAATACAATTAAAGTGAATTCTATTAAATTAGAGCAAATTAAATCAAATCAAATCAAAAATAAATAGACTAAATTTAATTAAATCAAATAAATTTAAATAAATTAAAGTAAACCGCAATTAAATTCAATTTAATTGGAGTAAATTAAACTATATAGTGCAGTATGCAATAGCAAAGAAAGTAACAAAGAATTTCTGATCTGAAAAATTACTGCAGTATGCATTCTTATCAAGCAAATATTTTATCTATAATGTGATCCGTGAGATTTGAGGCCGTTAGCATTTATTTTAGGCTTATTTATGGCGAAGATAAAATTTCTGGATCACAAGGCGGTCCAGAGTCACGGCTCAACTTAATTTTAACCAGAGAATAGGGATTGAGCGAGAACTTTAATCGATTAGCAATCAAAACTGTTGATTATGTTATGTTTTTATTATTACAAACTTAATTGAAATTGTTACTAAATATTTCCAATTTACTTCAGCAACCTTGATTCTGATGGTAATAATAAAATCACTATATTGTTCAGGAAATGGACAACAGGAATTGCTTTTGAAATCTATTGGTAGATTAAAATTCATGAAAGGCAGATAACTTCGTAATCATGAAACCATATAAAAGAAATTACAAATTCTTGCAAATAAGGCGTAGAATGTTTGCTTAATATTGAGTGTTTGTTTTCATATACTTGTAAAATTATATTACGGAGCGTGAAATGGATCGCGGTTGCAAAGCCTCGAGCAAAAGTATACAACAAAAATTAAAATCCGAGTATGAAACCCGCAGATATATATATAAGCTGGATTGACGACCGTATCTAGTTTACCTGCACAGCCGGTCGCTGCGGTTGTAACATTTGGGATTGGGATTTAGGAGTACGTGCACCACAAAGCAAAAATGGCAAGTGCAAGAAGTGAAAATCCTGTCTAAATCACGCGTTTCTACTAAAAACTCCTAACAAGATCAGAAAGTAATCGATTTACGCATACGTAAGAACAAGGATTTATTTTATATTCGTACAGAACTCTGTGTTTAAAGATTTTTTAGTCGAAATGAATTTGTGGTTGGTTACGAGGTGTTGAAAGTAAAGCATCTCCTGGAGCGCGGAGCTAAATGAAATCTCGTAAATTAACATCGAAAAATGATTGTAAAATGTTCTGAAGTGCGGTTTACTATTTAACATTATTAGGGAATTTCCTGCCTTCTATAGTAACTTCTGCCAGTTTGGGTTTTCTCGACATGGTTTGCTAAAAAAAACAGATTTAAGTAACAAAAAAAGAGGAACTATATCTTTAAACTATAGAAGTTGGCGAAAACAATCTGATTCTGGAAATTTTTTAGTTTCTTCCAGAACTCCAATTTACAAATCTTTAGCAGAACTTGGGAAAGTTAATGAAACCCTGACGAATTAATGAAGAAACTACTAAAAGCGTAAATTTCAGCAATTAAATAAAAAATCTTAGAATGGAACATCAGAAGGAAACTGTTAATATTATTATCTGGCTGTCTATATCCTTCTAGATTATATCACTGTCACAGTTTTAATGAAGAATACGATTATGTATTAGAATAGGAAGCAAAGTATTACAGATAAGCGACAAACCGAAAGCAGTAGATTAACAAGGAAAACTAGATTGCAGTTAGAATTTATATAAAGATACAAGATAGCAATTTCACGTTCATGTTCCATATTGCCAACGTGTTTCGAAACATGATTAAATCTATTCTTATACAACGTTATGTAATCAATGCAAAAGACCGAATAATCTTACCGTATAGAAAAAAATAGAGAATTCCTATAACGCCTTAGGTTTTCGCGAAAAGTTGCTTTCAGACTTGTTGGGTTTTCGCTACTTTACCAGGTATATTTTGTGTCCTAACTGTCTGGATTGGACTTTCCATTCCAAATCCGAAAACCGCAGATGATTAAAGTTCTGTAAATTGTAGAACTTATTCATAAATAGTGAATGTAAATAGTAATATTTATAGCAAATTTTTCAGTCCACAGCAGTGCTTTCAGCACCCCTCAATATTTTAACCCTGTCGACTAAGGAAAAGCGAGCATTTCTGGACTCTTTTGATTACATCTTCTCGGATATCGACGGTAAGTAAATTATAAGGCAACTTCTCGAAAAGTGTTGGAAAAATCTTGTTTTCTAAAACATTTCTACATCGCGCGCAGGAGTAGTTTGGACGCTCCAACATGTCATTAAGGGCGCCGCAGAAGGCTTCAAGGAGCTCAAGGCTGCCGGGAAAAAGGTCACCTTCATAACTAACAATGGCGTGCGGCCAGTCAGGAAATTAGTAGATAAGTTCAGCGAACTAGGCTTGGATATTAGCGAGGTATGTCCGCCTCTTTTGAAAACTCCGAAATTTGGTCATAAAAACCTTGAAATGCTATTAGAACGAAATCATACATCCTGCCAGAAGCGTCATCGACTACTTGAATAGCATCAAATTTGAAGGTTTGATTTACGTGATTGCGTCTGATTTGTTCAGAAGCGAACTACGAGAGGCTGGCTACGACTGCATAGATGGGGTGAGTTAGAGCGTAAGCACGACCTCGATGAAGAAATCCTCTTAAAGTTATCAATTTGCAGCCCAATGAAATCATTGATGAGTCTTACGCAGCACTGGCGAGTCACATTTTCGATAACCAGCCCGTGCGTGCTGTCATCATCGATGTCGACTTCAACCTGTCCTCGGTGAAGCTGATCAGAGCCCATATATATCTGAATAATCCGGAGTGCCTGCTAATCACGGGTGCCACGGACATGCTGCTGCCCGTGCGCAAGGATGTCAGCATCATTGGACCGGGTCCGTTCGCCAAGGTGATCGCCGAGTCCAGTCGGAAGGAGATGATTACGCTCGGCAAGCCGGGCAAAGAGCTGGTTCAGATGCTGATCAAGCGCTACAAAATAACGCACACGAAGCGCGTGCTCATGATCGGCGACATGCTGGATCAGGATATCGCTCTGGGTCGAGAAGGTGGGTTCCAGACCTTGCTCGTGCTGAGCGGAGGGTGTTCACGCGAGGAACTATCTAAGGCGAAGTCGGCTCCGGATTACTGTGCCGAGAGCGCCTACGACTTCGTGGAGTTCATGAGAGACATTAAGAGGTCAACGGCTTGAGGAATTCTTTTGAAGATTATTTCGTGGCATACTGTAGGTTGCCAACTCATGAGAAACTACTAATTTTAATGCAAAACTACTAATTGCAAGAAGAGTTCGTAAAAACCAATTAAGAGAATTTAAGTTTTAAGTAATAAGCTAATAAAATTTATTATTGCCTTTCTACCGATATTTCAAATTGTATTAAATTGCTTCTTTCAAAAGTGGAACCAAGTCTCCCAAGCTTTCTACAGCGTAGTCAGGTGTTTCTTCCTCATTCAGCGGTCCGACGAGGTCTTGAGCCTTCGTACCACCGGAAAGAACTACCATTGTCTGAAAGCCACACATTTTTCCAAACTTCACATCGCTGGTGAGACTGTCGCCGACGAAGAGGGCGCGCTTCGTATCTTGGAGGGCAAAACGTCGCCTCAGAAACTCACACAAAGGTCTACCGGGTTTACCCAATATCGTAGCTGTACGTTTGGTTGATTTCTCCACCACGCTGATGAAGGGACCAGGACCTGGAAAACATGGCCGGGGTAAAATAAAATGGCCGGAAGAAAATCATATCTGAGTAAGGCAATTGAAAAGGATCTCACCAATGACTTCACCCTCTCCAAACGGTATCAGAGAGTCAGCGGCGCCTCCTATGAACAAGCATTTCGGATCCTGGAGGTGCATATGCGCGCGCATCAGCTTGTAGGCCGTCAAGTTGAAGTCGACGTCTATGATGACCGCCTGAACCGGGTCCTTGGCGAAGATAGCGTCGTGCAAGTCCTCCACGGTTTCGGCAATGACGCGATTCCGCTGCGAGGAACAGAGCAAACGACTCCTGTCACAGAAGATCTAATTAAGGCTGTTCGCAGCTCAAACTTGCCTCTTGCACCAGCTGAAAGCCGGCTTCGGTCAGCACCGCTTTGAACGCTGACGAGGCGATGCAGTAGATGAGGCCCTCGAACCGAATGTCCCGCAAGTAGTCGCAAATCGTTTGTGCCGGATGGACGATTTCGTGCTTTAAAAGTGTACAAAGGTTTAGTAGTGTTTCGCGAAATATAGCGCACGATAAACCTTTTCGACGGCAATGTTGCATAATTTGAACTTCTCGTGTTGCTTCTGAACAGCGCTGATGCTGTTGTTTGTGACGAAAGTGACTTGCTTGCCGCACTGGCGCAAGAAATTGACGCCCTCTCCAGAGCCTGGTATAGCTTCGCACAGGGTCTTCCAAAGAACGCCTGACGTGGATGTGCATTGAGGAAGAAATTAGATCTCTGTGGAGGGGGAAACACTATGTCAATATCATACGAACCATCGCAATCGCAAAAAACTGCATCGAAAGAATCCAAAAAGCTTCGTTTCTCTGAGGCGTTCAGATCTTTAATGAATTTTATATCGCTGCGAGCGGATTCATCAGAACTCTTGGGGAAATAGATAAAGGATAAATGTCGTTTTTACTTAGAACTTTAACTTTCTTTAATCCGAAGCATTATGTGTGGTGAATATATGTTTCTAAATAAATCTTTTCAAATCTAATAATCCTCCACGAAGTTTACAGTCCTTTCCTGAAATTCGATACCTTAGAACTAAAAAGTGAAGATTTAATGGTTCTAAATGTATTCTGGAGACTCCTAAATATATTTTGCAGATTCCTAAATGTATATTACGTATCGCAGTAAGCAAATTTTCGCTAGACTGTAAGTTACGCTGATATAGAATTACTTTTGTGGTCACATAACTATCGTATCGCTGCAATTATGGATATTATGGTTTTCTTCATTATTGTAACGATATCTTTGTGACTTATTTCAGCATATTGCTTTTGTGCAAACTTTAGAATCTTATCTGTCGTAGTCTTTCCTGCTTTGAGCCAGATGTCGCCCTCCTGAACACTCGCGATCAAAAGGCGAGAGACTAATTAAAAAACACACTAATTTAGTGTGCAGGGAAGAAAATTACTATTATTTCACAAACACTGAATATTAAACTTCAGAAATAAATTGTAACGTTGTTTTTAAGCAAAGCTAACTATTGCAAAAATCTCATCATACCTTCATACTCTTGGAATTCATCGAAAATATTGACGGATTTACAGAAATTGCAAAAATTATTAAAACTTCGTTTCCGTATAGAAATTTGTGTGCAACTTGTTTGCTTCTTATTGCCGCGTGACTTAAACTATCGACTCGGACCCACAGCTGTCCCTCTTATCTGAAGCGCGTCTTATCCGAAACTAATCCGCTTGCAACGCTCCAGATAATGAATGTCATGTGGAAGCGGTTTCGATTGCAACGACGTAATCTTGTCTCAGCAACGCGCCGCCTGTGCGCGTGTGTTTACCGACACGTATCTGGACGCGCGTTCACGCTATCCGATTGTCGGACGCCAGCGGTGGTCGCATTTAGGGCAGCAATCTATTGGGTCCCTCTTCGGGGGCAGCGCGCTACAGTCGAGTAGCTCGCAGCAGCGACGGTGTTATGAGTGATGTGATGGCGTGGAATTACAGTGTGTCGACGATAACCAATCAATGATACAAATGCAAATTCTGTTGCTTTGACCCATTTTGCTTAAAGACTCTGAAAATGGCAACACTTTGCGAATAGGCTTCGTTGTTACCTGAAAAGTTAAACGATAAACTTTCGGCATTTACATTCATTAGAAAAGCATTGAAATTATGTACAAAAGTTCAAGTTCTTTCAAGAATCTTATAATAACTCTGAATTCTTCGTTGTGAAAATGTTATAATTTTGAAATTGTATTTCTTTCCCTGTGGAAATTTTGAAAGTGAAATGTTTCGAGTAATTTATGAGCCACTTGGACTTGGAAGTAAATTATTTGAATTAAAAGTTTCAATATTCTATTGTATTTATGAATCTGCTCGACATACTCAGTATATTGGCACTCAAATTATGTATTTCTGCTTATTACTTTAAAAAATTGTGAATAGTTTAGAACTCTTATGCATCTACGAGTGAGTCACCATCACTTACAAGAATATTAAATTAATTGTTCCTAATTAAAGTCTGGTTTAATGAAACAATTTTTAATAATTTGTAGAAAATAAGAACGATTCACAGTGTAAACGCATGAATGACTGATGACTCGATTCCAGTTGAGTGAATAACTCTACTCCAGTTGAGTTGAGTGAGTAACTCACTTCCAGTTGAATGAATACAATTTTCAAAGTGAATTATGAAATTCTGGTTTATTTTAAGCATTACTTCCACTTGGAATGATTCTATTCATTGAGAAGCCTGCCTGCATCACCTTCAACTGCTGACGCCACATAATAAGAACTCATTTCATTTAAGACACGAAGACGCATTTGCATTTTTATTGATATAATTGGATTTCATTAGCTGAGGTGCTGTTCTGCTCTGCTGCGCGTCGGCCATCAGTCGCGCGACGAACTAAGTGAACGAGCGCAGCAGACACAATTCACTAATAATACTTCAAAGTGAGCTCAAGGCATCGGAAATAATACGAGAACATAGATAAACAAATAAGCAAAAACACAGAGAACTCCCGCCTTCCATCTACAGGGCTTCGAAGAATTTGATGAAGTCCGCCAAGCTGTCAGCAATGTAGTCCGGCTTGAATGCATCGGGCAGCTTCAGCATTTCCTCCATGGTGCAGGCGCCCGAAAGCACGAACAGTGTTTGGAAGCCGCAATTCTTCGCGAATCGGATGTCGCTGATCAAAGAGTCGCCGATGAAGAGCGCACGACGCTTTCTGTTCTTCAGTCCGAAGAGTTCGACGAGGTCCTCGCCCAGCAAAGTGCCCGGCTTGCCGAGAACGATGGGTTCCTTGCCGCCGGTCAAGCGGAGCATCTCGATGAACCCACCGGGGCCGATGGTGACGAAGTTCTGGCTCACCGGCATCAGGACGTCGGAGGCCCCCACCAGCAGGGGACAGTCGTTGGCCTGCAAGTACTGCTGGGCACGAGCCAGCTCGCCGAATGTAATATTCAGATTCAGGTCGATTATGACGCCGCCTACTTTTTCGGTGGGCTTCACCTTGGGCACGAGGTCGGCGAATTTCAGATGAGTGTTGGGCTCCTGAAATGAGGATGCAGCTCAGTAAGATCCGCTCGAATTCTGAATCTTTCGTACTGCACTCGTAGTTTTTCGAGTCGGTTTCGAGCAAATGCTCCAGCCCGCTTCAGGCTGTCCGAGCTACTCGAAGCACGTACGAGCACAGACGTAGTACGTCAAATAAGTCTACCATGTTTACGAGTTGTATACCGTTATCGGCGAGCACTTTATTGACCTCACGACTGCAGACGGAGTAAAGCGGTTGGCGCAACTTGTTCTTCTTTATGTAGCGCACGATGGTCTTCACGGGATGTACCAGGTCGCTCTGAATGGGTGGATAGAGAGACAAGTGGGTGTGCACGTTAGCGATGAACACTTACTGTCTGGACGTCCTCCACGCCTATGCTGTTCAACTTGCTCATGTAGTCCTGGTCGGTGCGCAGGCTGTTGTTGGAAATGAATTTGAACTGCTTTCCAGCGTTCTTCAGATGCATTATAGCCCGTCCGGTGTTCGGTATCGGGTCCACCAACATCCAGATGACACCTGAAAGAGGAAATTGGCGTTGAAGTGTCTTGCTGTAAATTCTGCAAAAATCATTTAGAGATTCAACGACTAGCTTGCTGTCGTTGAACCGCATCGTATTTTAAATGGCGGTCTTGGAACGAGAACGAGAGAAATCGGACGAATCCCGTTTTCCAAGACGAGTCGCAACAGAGTTACAGTTTCTTGCGGCTCCCATCCACGTCCACCTTGGACAAGGTCGCCTTCATACTCACCATCGCAGTCGGAAAGCACCAAGTCGAAGGAATCCAAAAATTCCCTTTTCTCCTTAGCACTCAACTCGAGTATGTGACGCGCCTTCGTGGACTTAACTGTTTTAACGGCTTTGATGGAGTTGCAGTTGAAATCCTGGGTTTCGCAAGCATTTATTATATTCGCCATTTCGTAAATTCCGGAGTCTTGAAAATAATCTTAATACTGAACACTTTCTAGGGAATTTTCTAAAAGGTGCTTTTCAATAACTTGTAAAGCAGCCGGCGAGTTCTCTACTGTACAATTTCGCTCCCTTCAACCAGCTCTATCGGAATCGAACTACAGTCTGCTAGCTGCTGGCGGAATAACACTATTTTAAGCTTTTCCCCAAAGCTTTTAAGAAGCTGCCCTCGTCAACGCATTCAATAAGTTTCGCCGACATTCTTGATACCCTACGAAAGTAAGGCGATGGCTTGCAGTTGTCTTCGATAGTTACAAGAAGAAATGGGTATAACCTTCAGCAAAGTGCTCTCCATACAAACTGAACTAATTTTATGTTTTTATTATTTCCTTAATAAATGTTGTGTGGAGATCTTGAAACCTCAATTCCAGACAAGATATAGTCGACGTAGGGGACGACATCACTTTTATGCCATAATATATTGGTCACTCTAACGTCGATTTCTATATTGAAAAAGCCAACTTGTGCGAAAGTTCTATGACTTCTGTCGCGATGTCCCGTCCCATCGATATGTTGTAAAACACCTTTCATCTAAGTTCAGTGTGAAGATAGCGTTGATCGCGGGTGACCTCTGCCGGCCAGAACTTCTCACTTGTTCTCCTTTCTTCTGGACTTTATTAGTAATTAATATGATTACATAAGACATTATGGGATACATGATATCCCAGCGTTTGCATTTCTCTATTTTTAGGAAAATTTTGTGATTATTATTGGAAGTCATAAATTGTAAAATATCACATTCACCGAAGCGAACGCCAATATCGTTAGTAGCGATCAATTAATACTTGGCTCTTAACTATTCTCAGTTATAAATAATGCGGCTTATATCAATTTTGAGTTATGGCTGTGAGGCCAATAACTACGAAATTGTAATTATTATTTTACAGTCTGTGTAATTGGAATTCCTTTTTTTATATTGCATTTACGTTTCATGATGCATATTTTGAAATTGAATTGTTTATGTAATTTTCGTCCCATAATTTTAACGGCTTCTATACGTAATTTCTTGTACATGTATACTTCGGATATCTGTAACATATGTACATATGTATAGTACAGTAAACCCTCGATTTCTTCTACACTAAAAATCTGCTATAAATTGTTTTCTTATAATCAAATAGATTTGCGCAAATAGACATTATAAATAAATTGTGTCATCTAACTTATTACCGGCAGCAGAAATTCAACTCAACAAATCCAGTAAATAACCGAATCAAACAAATCAATCAAACACTTGCGGACTGGCGGAATTGATGCTAACATTCTATACAAAGTTGGCTTTGTACAATGACACTGTGCAACAAGCTTTTTTCCCCAAATGTTTTCCAGAAAGATTTATGTACGATCACTACAATTCAGAGCTAAATTCATGTTTGCGCCATCTGTGGAATGCGGACATCAGCTTTCACTTGCTGATCCTGTGTTCTGAACTCAATTTTTGCAATATATTGCACTGCTGACAACAAAAGCGCTGATTGATTGCAATTTGGAGTACTTATTACACTCGACGGACTCCAGATTCATATCTTTGAAGCTCTGACAAACGAGGCCACGATACCGTAGTTGGTAAAGTTAGAACACAAGACATCATACAACAAAGCAAAAAATAGCGATGTATAATAAGGCATTCGAAAAGAAGATATTAGACGAAGCGTGATTTTATTCTACACTCGTGAATTTGAATCACATTACTATAAAATTCTTTGCTTCTAAGAAACCACAAAAATTTAGAGGCGCGGGCTGCAATGACATCTGGTTCTTCGGAGCCTTGGGAGCATGCCACGGTCGTCGAAAGTGTCGTCGGAGGAATCTGACTCCACGAAAATCTTTCATTTTGTTACTGCCGGTCGACCTGTGTTACCATAAAAAGTTTGCAAATAATTTGTGATCGAGCATATTTCTGTTTTAGTAGTAGTAGTGTATTTTGTACAGCTTTGCAAGTAGCGCATTCGTCTAGATATACAAAAACATCTTCTTGACTAGACGGGCGATAAATAACGGTACTGAATGGTACAATAACCAACAAACTAGTAAGGGGGCGATCTTGGCGAGGCTAAGGTCTAAGTAACCTTTATTCGCAAAGTAACTAATGAAATATGCCTAAGAAAGCGCTGAAATCCTTCCAGTGAGTATTTTGTATGGAGAGTGGGCCGATTTCGCCCATTTTCAATCGCTATCTGCTTGATCAGGCAATGCAAGTTTGTGCCAAATTTCAGCACGATCCGAATACGCCTTAAATAACTAATACTATAATATACATTCTTCATGAAGAGAATGCGAACATTAAGAAGAATGAATTAATCTGAAGCTGCAAAGAATCACAGTTGATGTGTGCGGATGTAAGCAAGAGGTTTCCATATAAACTAAGAAATCTTGCGTAATGAATGTTCAAATGAATTCTTAGAAGAAGTGGAGAGAGGAGAAGAGAGCAGATGAAAGCGCAACTAACTCCAAGGACGAGAAGTTATGATTAAATCTTTTCTCGCTCAGGGGTGATGCATTCGTTTACCCTAGTTTTGCACTGAGAGTGAAATACAGTTTGGCTTTGGTGCTAATGGAAGTCGCTTAACTGCCCTAATATATGTCGTTGAAAGCGTTCGGAGAACCTTATGTAATTCCAAAACCTCATTTTCATCTCTATTAGACCTTTCCAAGCCATTTGACACGGTAAACTATCAAATCTTACATATAAAGCTCAAAGAATATTTTCAATTTTCCCCACAATCCAGCAATCTTATTTTATCATATCTAAGTGAGCGGCAGCAATGTGTTGTGGCTAATAATAGATCATCAAGCTTCCTTTCGGTTTACACAAATTGTATAAATCCAATAAATATCAACCTGTTGCTGGTTGAAAGCCATTGATCATACCTTTTCTCGCAATAAATTCAATATAGCATATTGCTCGCTTAATATTTCATGTTAAAAGATACAGTCACATTTCAGTGTTTGCAAAGAAAATTTATGATTACTCACTCGCTGACTTGTTAAAATTACGTTCACTCTGCCTCCTACATAAAATAGTAAACACACGTCAGCCAAATTACTTATTTAATCAATTGGAATTTCTTCGCTCACGCAGAAACCTAATGACCGTCCAAGATACTGAAGCTTAAATTCTGAGCGTCAATTTTTTATCAGCGCCATTCGTTGTTGTAGAATTCTCTTCCGCAGAGTCTTAAAATTAAAAGTAGACCTACATTTAAGTCAGAACTTGACACAGACTAAGTAAAATTTAAACTTTAAAAGTAACTATCTTACATGGTCCTACAGACATCTCACATTATTTCAAACCATCTTGTTAAATTAATGTAATTTTTATAGTTCCCCGAACATAATTAAAAATATTTTTATTATTAATCTTATTTTACAAATTTTGTTTATTTAAAACTTTTATCGCTTTTAGTAGTGTACAAGGGAGGTAAGAACTCCTGCTTCCACATACAAGCTGCAGAATCCTTCCGCTGACTCCTGTGGTTGAATCCCGAGATCCTTCCTTCCTTATCCACAATTAAATAAATTCCCAACTTTCTACGTACTTGAACATCCCATAAAAATACCATTTCATATTAAAATCTCGCTTGAATATATTTTTGTTTTCTTTCCTGTAACGTACCCTGGCACCGGAGAGTGTATCCTGGCGTACAAAATTCGTTATAGTGATAATGTGCAGTCGAATTCTATGTTAATAGTTGAAGAAGAGAATATGTTGTTTTTCCTGTAATTACAATATAAACTTTAAGATGAACTCATTCGTTTTTAAGATAGGAGTAAAGTAAATGGAAGAAGACGCGCGTTTTGCTGGACCAAAAGAAATGGACTAGAAAAATGGGAGACTGCGAAAATTCTCAAGTAAAAAACTAACGCAAGTAAAAGTCGCTTTATATATTTCCAGAAATCAATGTTTTGTCATCTTATCATTACATTTATTGTTTCATCTTTACATTCAAAGCTCGGTAATTACAAAACAGTTTTTAATTCGAAAATTATCAGTGCATTATTAAATATATTACGAACATTATCGGAACTTCTTACTCTTCTTAATACATACTGCGACTTTTTCAAATATTGTAAGGTACCATTCAGTTTTATTGCCCTGTTGAGACCAACACAAACGGTGAATTAATTTTAAGCGCTGATTGATTGCAATTTGGAGTACTTATTACATTCGAGGGACCACAGATTTATATCTTTGAAGCTATGGAATGTCCACAAGAATTCACACGATGAGTATTTCTCTTACCGCACAAAATATCCCCTTATTATTCTACGTTTACGCTTTAATTAGTTCAAGGTACGCGTTTTGATTGTGATCACTGACTTTGTTCATGGAATCTACTGTACAACTAGAAAAACTGCGATTAGAATAGAAAGAGGAAAATTATAAAGTAAAAATTATTACTTTCAAATTAATTTAATTTTGTAGATTTACATTTTCTAGAATTCAAGCCGGAAAATTTTAGTTTAAAATTTTGCTATATTTTATTATACTATTAATTCGCTAACGTTTAGAAATTGTTACCAACAAATCAGACAGAATGGGCTTTTCCCGACGAGGAAAATTGTGGGGAATTAAACGAAGAGATCCTTATCGCCGCAAGCACCGCCAAAGAAAAATAAAGAGGAGCTTCCGTTGACTCATGAAAGTTGCTGAATATAAAGAAATGAGTGATTACTGACGTTGATTTCTGTAACCTAAATTTGTATGATCATAATGTTGGCAAACTCTTGCTTTCAAATTAGAAGCAAGCATTGTGTAAAGCAGGCAACTTTTTCGCAAGCCAACTGGTGAAAAGTCAGTTCCGTAGACAATGAAGCTCAAGTTTGGATGTACTTAATTTAAGGGTAAAGAATCAGAAAGAAGCTACTTACACCTAAAAAGCTTGTTCTTCATGATTCCCTGCTTCCAGGGCAATTATTAACTTGCAACATATCTTAACTCAGGCAGTGCGGTGCATACAAAAATCTGGCTTCTCAAATGCCAATTTAAAAATATTTACTCCGTACAAATATGTTATATACACAATAATTAAAAATAGCTTTGTGATAATTAATGCACGTTTTTACGTGTTTAATATTCGATGTTTCATCTTTTGTATACAAATTAAATCTTGCGCTAAAAATGTGTAAAAAGCAGCAAATAATTCCCGACTTGGCAGTTTGTTTTATGTTAAAAATTTATAAAATACTACATATTTAAGAGTGCTTGCAAAGTTTTGATCTTACACTCGACGTGATCTTGTAAATGCTGTTATTAAAATCGGTTGCGTAAACAAATTCACAATTAATTTGCTTATTTTTCTGCTTATATTTACTGTTTCCTAAATATAAATAAACTACTTTTTCATTCTAAATACCATAAAATCTTTACAAATTTAACAAACTCTTCATTTGCTGTATGTCTACATTGTTTTGTAAAAAACTATACAAAATATTTATTCTCATGCAAAACAAATATATACTATACACTCACGGTATATTTTACATGTATAAATATGCAATCACTCTTTACACTTATAATTAAGATATCTGTTTGTCTGCGCCCATTCTCTGAGATACGCAAGTAGTTGTTGATTAGCTGAAATTGCAATTTCTTCTCAGGTAGTTAGATTTCTGCGTCTTAGACTTCACACTACAGTCGTCTGATCATTGTAGGCTTCCGACGCACTAGCAGCAGGTCGTCTACGAAGTACAACATCCTCCGCTTCACTGACTGCACCAATATCGCCGCCGCCACCATTCGCCTGTTGCATCGGCATCGCCATGTCGGCAGCTTGGGAGCTTGCAGATTTTTCGGCCAGGCATTTCTGGCCCTCTGTTCTCTCAGCCAGTATCTTCTTGCCGACTTCGATGATGTACTCGCGCAACAGGAAACCTTCACGTTTAATACGCTTCCGCAGTTTTCGAGGCCTATCGGGTATCGCCCAGGCGACAATAGTTTGAATCATGCCAATTACATTCTGGAAGAAATGAAGAAAATTAAGTCGTCTGATATTCAATGACTATAGAACGGCCATTACAAAATTAAAATAATATTTGTCGTCACAGGTTAAAATCCTTTATTTAATGCTCACCTGGAAGATCACAATGAAAGCCAAACGTGACGTCAAGATAATCCAGTATATCATCGGCCTTTTATAGGGGTTTGGATCCCAGGGAGGATTACGGAACTCTGTGTATCTACACGACGTGACGTTTTCATACGGACTGCTTAGCAGAAATGGTTGTACCTGTGCGGCATTGCAAGCGTTTTTTCAATGTAAAACAATATAAAAAATAAACTAAAAAATTATAAGTATTTTTCAAACATACCTGAAAGTCTTTGGTGTTAAAATAGGCCAGTGTGAAGTTCAGATAGCCCTCCAGAGACTCATCGTGTGTGACTGTACTGTAGACCAGTTTCGGTATGAGGTTTGTGGAGAACGCAATTATTACAGCCTATATTCAAAAAGGAAAAGAAAAGAAAGTAAACTCTACAAATCCAGTTTAGATTAGAATTTCGCTGACTATAAACGATTGGAGTATTCCTGGGGGGAAAATGAAGGTAGGGAGGAACTTCAGTTTGGGTAAACGTACATTAGAGACAATAGCAATTTTCGTCAAGATCGTCATAATGTTGAACCAGACGCCAATATTGCGAGCACGTTCAGCCACCGGACGCCGCAGAAGCCGCAGCATTTTTATAGCGTCCAAGCGCACTTCGACCATATTGTTAATTAATGCCAACAACGGCGCCAAAGGAAAGGCCACTCCAAATAACACAATAAAACCGAACTGGAGAACTGCAAACAATTCAAATCGTGCAACAATTCGTAGTGTTCTTGTACTAGCACAGCATTACCCATTTCCAAGTATTCAGCAAACATAGAAGTATTCGTCCAGGGTGTGAGGTGGTAATCTTCAGTCCACTGATTACACGACACCAGCTTCTCTTCGCTGTCGCCCCTGCGAATGCCAAAGCGTGTGCCCAGCACTTTGAGCTTGCGACTCAGATAAGGTATCAGCATCTCCACGATAGCATTAACCGTCTGCTTGCCCACCATGATGATGAGCAGCTGCATACAGAGCTCCATGAGGCAACCACCTGGGTTGCACTCCTCCTGCCGGAAGCCCAAAATGCGATTGTACTTGGCCGGGTAGCCGACGAATTTGCCCTTCACGAAGGCGATGTAGAAGAGCGAAGAGTAGTAGTTGATGAATTGGAAAACGTAGTTTTTGATTGTCAGGCTTTCGTTGTACTCGGTCTGGGTGCGGCAGTATTCCAAGTTAGTCAGATACACGGCCAAGTAGGAGTACGCGTAGTCAAGTATGGAGATCACAATCAGGTCAATGATGCCCGCCGTCATGGGGAGCACCATGATTTTATAGGTCATCGAGTCTTCGTTGCCCAAGATGCTGTGCGAGGCCTTCTGCGCCATGCGGTAGATCACAACCGAGAAGATGGCTATTAGCGAAATGCAAATCTGCGCGGAAATGAAAGCTTAGAAGAGGGAGAGCAAAAATAACTGCACTGATACGGACAAACAAGACCATGATTCCGTAGCTGGTGAAGTTCGACACGAATTTCGTGGACCAAAAAGGAACATCCGGCTCAAGGATGCTATTCGTGCAGTTGTACTTGTCATGGCTAACAATTTTCTTTCGACGTATTTTCGCCAGATATTGCGGCCGAGGATGTTCAACCTGCTGTGAGAAGTCAATAAGACCCCAGCGATGTACCAGGCAGGCAGAATAGCGTTTCCAGAGTTCCAAGTAGAGAACAGCTAAAAGAATTTGGGTCGTTTATGAATTGTACTTTTGTGTGTCGGAACAAACTGCATAAACGCACCCCATATGGACATAATAAATGCAAACACCACGGTCACATTATTGTCGATCAGGTAGTTCCACTTCGAGGACATGCAGGTGGCCTTCAGCTCCCAGAAGTCACAGCTACGATCGCACTGGGGACACATAAGCGTCGTCTGGTTTTTATTGCAAATCTCATTGCTGTGGTAGGGAGAAGATTACTTTGGAGGCTACATGGAGATACCGCACTTTTGCTGACCTTATGGGATCCTTGTGCCAGGAAAGA
This sequence comes from Sicus ferrugineus, assembly GCA_922984085.1. Taxonomy (NCBI): domain Eukaryota; kingdom Metazoa; phylum Arthropoda; class Insecta; order Diptera; family Conopidae; genus Sicus; species Sicus ferrugineus. The sequence continues at coordinate 30,141,047 of OV277351.1, forward strand.
AACCCGTACAGAAAGCACAAAATGCCGACTATACTCACTGGTATCAGCATGTGCGTGTAGAAGCCCAGCCAAGCAAAATATAAAGCCACCTTAGGCCCGAAATACTCTTTAATGTTATCGAAAGGTTGCAGGCTGCAAGTGGAAAGAATTCATTTGTAATCTCAGCTTCAAAACGCACTCTATAATTATAGAAGACTTGCTTTTTCCATTTTTTAATGTTGGCCCATTCACTCAATAACAAGTCGCGGTCTGTATCCTGCGTGAAGAGAGAACATTTTTGTACTAATTTTTAGCTACATTTTTGTACTCATTTTTGCTAATGCTGCGCATGGAATAAATTCAATAGTCTGAAAGTTGTGCAATGGAAGTTGATTATTTATGAGACACCTAAATCGGAAACTTATGCTTTTCTTAAGCTCCGAACTAGAAATCGTGGTGCCGATTGTAGTTAGTACTAATTCCATACGGTTTGGAAACCACCAAACTTAACATCATTTAAATCAAAACGACTCTCATGCTACTCACATCATGCAGCGTGTACGCGCACTCGTAAACACCGTCCTCGAGCAGTCTTTCGATGCCCAAATTATCCGGAGTCTCTTCGCCTTCAACGAAATGCTGTCGTTCTAGTATAAAATTGATTATATAGTTGCGAGTTCCAGCGTCGAAGAACTTCGGTTGTTTCCAATCGAATCTGAGGTATTTGAAGAGGAAATAGTTACCCACGTCTGCCACGCATTTTACCACTTACAAGTGCTGGTATGTGCGCGAGAATTCACAGTGTATACGATGCTGACGAGGTGGAAATTTGTCTGGGTCCAGTTGTATAGAGGTACATAAACGTCCACAGCAGCCATTGAGGGTGTCCTGGAAATCGAAACCATCATCGGCCAACTGATCCTCACCGGGAATCTAAAAAGCGTAATTAAAGGTTCGTTGGAAGGGTTTTCTACGCTATAAAGTGGGGAATGTAGCTATTTCTGGAATACCTTTCTTATAGGCAGCTTTATTTTCAGCACCTCGCTGTAGTGGCAGAGGACATCAAGTGGCGCGTGCAGTTTAACAAAATGTATGCGCTGCGTGTTATCGTGTTCCAGTTGAAGACCCTCTTTCACCAAATTGGCCTCGAAAATTTCGCGCTTCTTCAAGTTGTTCAGCTGGTGATCGTCACCCCGATAAGCGAGAACAAAATCCACACTACGCACTCCATCTAGGAAACGACGTCGGGTCTGCAAGAGAAGAATTTCAACCATTCAAGCAACACTTAAAATTAGAGAATGAGAAGAGGATATTGAGTATCAGTGATTTTGTGCAGTCGAGTTGGAAAATAGTGGAATAAGTGAATGAATTACTTTTTCCTGTTTTTATAAGCTTTAAGATAAATCTATTAGTTTTTAATGTAGAAGTTAGAGAGTAGGAGCAAAATAAATAGGGAAAGGAGCAAAGCAAAATTAGCAATAATAATTTATAGAGCATTTTTTTATATAAAGCCTGTCTTCGGAAGAGCGAGACACGCGTTTTACTGGACTAAAACTGTAGATATTCTTTTAAACGGGGAATAATATTCGAGTACGCTACACGTACACATTTAACTACACAGCGATAACAAATATACCGATAATACAGAATCCACTGATACCGTATTCCAGAAAAAAGTGTAGCTAAATACTGATTTTATATAGTAATTTCTAAATACCTCATTACATTACAATTTTCCATTAATTTTTTTAACATATTGCGGTTATGAGATATATCAACTCAGTCGAAATAATAGAATTGTTATAAGTAGAGCAACTAAAATATCTTATTTGCTTTATTCCTTGACATTATGTTTTTACATATTCTTACTTTGGGATTACAAGGAATGAGTTGTACTTCAGTAAAACGATTCATAAGATTTCCCATTTTGAGTTTCCAATTAAATGAAGTTATTGTATTTTGATTTCTTTGTATTTAAACTCTGAATCATTCAGCACTTTTGTACATAACTTAAGCACAAAAAATTGCAAGAAAATATGCCCGTATAAGTTTATAGCGAGTACTTATTTGTAAACAAAACTGAATCACAACACGAATGAATTCCGAGTGTTGTGGCGCTGTTAGTCATGACGATACTGCTGGAATTCCGCTGGAGTCACACTGAAATCCACTCAAGATCTAGTTATTCAAAGGCACTCAGCGCAATCACGTAAATGAGAAGAATTGACCATTGAGCTTTTCACTCAAATCGACTCATCTGAAACAGAGACTTTTGCAACTGAAGTGGTTTTCGATGGCAGCGTCGTGCAGAGACTTTTGCATATGGAATCGTATTCACGTTCGGCAAGTTGGACTTACAGAAAGCAATTAATTTCCAATTAAACTTTAAATCCATTGGTTATTTGAAGTCTCTGTAAATTCATAGAAGGAACTAGAACAGAGGACATCATGAAACAACGCAAAAAATGCTGGAAAGACGATGTATACATTCTGATTCCAGCATTTTAAGATTCGAAAAGAAAATATTGGTACGAAGCAGGATTTTATTCTACACTCGTAAGTTTTAAAATTACATTACTATAAAATTGTTTGCTTCTAAGAAACCACAAAAATTTAACGACGGGGGCTGCAATATCTGGTTTTTCGGAGCCTTGGGAGCGTGCCACGGTCGTCGAAAGCGTCGTCGGAGGAATCTGACTCTACGCAGGGCTGCGGAAGGCGAAAAAGTAAACAAATAAATTCACACCAGAACCTTCCGTTCCCATTACGTTTCTCTCGGGTTTACGTGCAGACAACGAATCCTCGCTCGAGCTTGAATCGATTACGTCTTTTCGGCTATCCATCTCCCACTCGTGCTCCTTTTTACATATTTTATCGTTCCTTTTCGATGTATCGTTTAATTTTAAAACAGAGAATAATGTTAAAACAGAGCAAACGTTTCACGGTTATCCGAAATGTGCGGATTTAAAGATATGACTGAAACTTTCTAATGAATATTAAAGCAATTTCGAAAAATACTTCGATTCATTTGAAATATCACGATTGATTTTCGACTGAGTTGAAACCGACAAAGTAAATTCATATTTTGCGACAGACATCGGAAAATCTTTAATTTTGTTACTGTCGGTCGACCGTTGTTACCATGAAAAGCTTGCATATAATGTGTGATCGAGCACACTTCTGTTTTAGTAGATGTATTTCGTACAGCTTTGCTAGTGGCGCATTCGTCTCTATATACAAAAACGGCCTCGTGAGTGGAGTCAACTAGAAACAGGACGTGATGCTGACCAGTAATATATATATACATTTCTATACATCTCGTCATTACTTTGCGTTACAAACGGAGGAACAAGAACCAAGTGATATCCTCTCCCCTCGCGGGCAAGGTATAAAAATAAAGACTTTGATTAACTCTGAATAGGAAAACTTTTAAAATTGACTGATACATCGGTACTGGCTATAACGATTTGCTCGATAATAAATTAACAACTTTTAAAAGGCGTACAAAGCTAATGATGAACAATAGTATGCAAAAACGCTTCGTAAGCCTTTTGTAAATGTGAACGGATTTAGCAGTTACAGCCAAAACAAAGAAGCGGCAACTAAGGAAATATACATATCTGAAGCAAAGGAATCTACCATAAAATTGCCTTACGCCTTAAGTAAGTCTGAAAATACATTCTTCATGAAGAGAATGCGAACATTAAGAAGAATGAATTAACCTGAAGCTGCAAAGAATCACAGTTGATGTGTGCGGATGTAAGCAAGAGGTTTCCATATAAACTAAGAAATCTTGCGTAACGAATGTTCAAATGAATTTTAAGAAGAAGAGGAGAGAGAAGAGAGCAGATGAAAGCGCAACTAACTACAAGAACGAGAAGTTATGATTGAATCTTCTCGCTCAGGAGAAATGCATTGGTTTACCCTAGTTTTCCACTGGGAGTATGTAATTGGCAATTTCTTATTTTTACTACAACTTGTACTACTCTGTATGAGACGTCGAGAGACCTCATCGCTGCAAGCGGGCATGGATGCCGGCTGACTGTTCCCGTTGCCGGCGCCGTGGATGCCGTTCTGCATGGCCAGAACTTGAGCTGCTATCGCGGCATCCGTGTAGTCGGTGACAATGGCGGCGCCATACGGATGGTTCGGCGGTGTAGAGTGACGAAAGTTGGGACTCCAGATGGATTTAAAGCTACTTCGGATTCCATTTTCGAAGCGGGCGCTACTGCGTTTCGAGGGTGTTTCCTCATCGGCAAGATCAACGGCCGAGTGGTAGATGGTGTTGCGCGACTGTGAGATGGATTTGCGATGTGCAGCTGCAGCAGCGGCTGCCTCGGAATCCGCCAACGAGACAGTGTCGAAGTAAAGGCTCTCACGATCATCCATTTCGGATTCGGGGTAATCGAAGTCGTGCGTGCGTACTGAAGAGGAGGAAAAAAAGTTAAATATAATTAGTACACACATTTTGGTTTAAATGTATTAATTAGTATAAAGAATATAAATTAACTTTTACATGCTTAATTGTAATTACAAATTTATACAACTGTATGAAACATTGAAGCTAATAACGATCCACACAATTTGCGTAGGCCAACATATGGAAAATTCGGCGGATTTGGGTTGATATTGTTAAGAAGAAACATCGTCGAAATTAATGTTGCTATAAGCAATCACAATTACAGATATAACGTGCTCAAAGGCCATTTGTGATTGACATTGACGGTGAAATAAGCTTTAGATTATGGAAATCTCGTCTATATGGATCTGAACAAACATGACACATATAAAAACAAATCTGAATAAGTTCTTAACGATGAACAATGATAACAGACTCAATGCTGCGCGCCGCGTTTTTCTATTCTTTCGAAGTTATTTCTTTCCTTTCGATGAAGTTGATGAAAATGGTAGTTTTGGAATAATAGTTTGAAATAAGCACCGGCCGTAACAAAAGAGTAACAAAAGAGCACACAAAAATTTAAAAAAAAAGCAGACAAGCCGGGCGCTAAAACTGTTGGCATTTTATAAATATATTCATTAAGTACAAAATGTGGAGTCGTATGATTAAAGTTCTAAGGCTCGCCATAGAAATAATAAGCTATTGGGCAATAACAGCAGCAAGCAAAGACAATTAAAGGCATTCATAAGCTGATAATCGTGAACTTGAAATTCAAATCAGTACTCGCAAGAGGGTTAATGATATTTTCTTTAGTTGTTGTTTATTCAAATACTGTTTCATTTGTAAGGGTCACGAAGCAGAACTTGGAAAAGGTGCTGCACAAGCAACAGATAATCAGGTTATCAAGGACAAATGCTGTTAAACGAGTTAAAAATGGCCTGCATTTGTATTAATTTCTTTTTGCCCTGCAAATGCAGTCTAATTCACAGATTGACTGCATCAAAGCTGCTCGGATATGTGAAAAAATCGAAATAGAATAAAAAGCGAAATCATGCGATCATCATAGCTGAGTAGTGACATTGAGATTGCTAGACCTACGCATATACAAATATAAACGCAAATTTGTCTCGTCGTGAGAAGAATGCAAAGCAACAAGTTTAAAATAGATCCACAAGTTCTGGCAAGAATGTCAAGCTTAAATAGATGGAAGGCAGAAATATTCTAAATACGAGGATCCACTGACAGTGCGGAAGGGCAAGTGCATTTAAATGCAGCGATTTCAAGCACACAGATACGAAACAGCTAACACGTTTCTAGTTAATATGTACAGCGCTTCTTAGTTACCCGCAGAATACATGATGGTTGAATTTGGTGGATAACTGGTCACCACTCTAGTGTTTCAGTAACTGTCGCTTCTTTAGTTCCCCAAATAAGTATGCGCCAGAGGGTCCACTTGGATGGGAGGAACGTAATTTGAGCAGCTACCGCAACGGAAACCGCATTACAACTGCATAGTTAAACAGCGCTCGTTGTCGTCGCGAGTATCAGCTACGTGCTGTTTTGCATACGCATGGCTGCAATTTCAATTTATTCAATTCAGTGTTCACACTGGCGCAACATTCAAGAAATTGGAACATAAGTTGCGTTATTCATTCCCACACTTGTTAATATTTGGACGCGCGCTTCGTATATAACTGTGGCACTCAGAGTGCCCACTGCACGCAACCGAAACCGTTTTCGAATGGCGAAAGCAACGAAACCTCTAGCGCGCGTAATTATTTCTAAAATTTTTCACAGTAAAATTTTAGAATATTCACTATGCAACTTTTTCGAGATACACGTTCGCACGCCAAGTCGCTAGACGGAGCTTAACATTCAGCGTCTGGCATTCAAATGGAGCAAAAACGGAGCACATTTCACGGTGCGACTGCTGCTACTGCTGCTGTCATCGTTCTGCTTCACTGCCTGAACGAGTTCTCTAGCCGCTTACCACGTCGTTATAGAGCACCGTCAGCGCTCAGCTACTCAATGCATCGAATTGTGTGGTTCTTGACGCTCTCAGTAGCGCTTATCAAAGCGTGAAACTTATCTTTTGCATTTCTAATCTGTGACAAGCATTTCTAATCAACGTATCTGCATCTGTGAAGTATTTATAAAAGAAAAGATACTAAAGGCAGTGCGAGAGATACTTTGATCTCTTTCGGTCGAGCGCTCATATGAAGTCCAAAAGCATCTTCTGAACACATACTGCAGTTCATTCCGAAATGCGTCCCTAAAAGACTTCGGAAAACAAACGTGTTGTAATTTCTCTTAATTTTTAAACTATAGAAGAACGAAAGTCAGAAACAGTCTTTGAAAAGCCAGAAGCTTTTAAAATCATCACAACAGATTGGTGCGCAATGTGAACATTTTCGAGTAACAATCCTAAAAAAAAAATATTAGGAAAATAGCGGAAGGGAAATCGATTAAAAAAGTCACCTATATCAAAAAAATAACAGAAGACTTTCAATTAAACTGCGCTCTATATTTGGAATAGCTTGCCATATTTGAATATTCGATTTTCGACTAAACGTTTGTTTTTAACCGGTCCGGTTTAGGTATCCGATCAAAAATGCTAGTTAGTGACTAAATGTTATTATTATGTATACGTTATTATTAGGTATCCGGTATTAAATGTTATTGTTAGGTATCCGATCATAAATGCTAGTTAGTGACTAAATGTAATTATTTCTTTTTGATTTGCCGCCCGAAATCTACATCTACAATTACATACTGCTTGACTAATGGGATGCAGAAATAGGTAACGCTAGCCATGATTGGAGATCCCCTATCAGTCCTTATTTTATTTCCTGCTCTATCTGCTAAAGTGATCCCTTAATCGAAAACTACCGTATAATTATCGATTTATCTGACAAATTAATCAGTTAACGGCCAACTAATCAGAACATTGAACGACGACTTTTAAATTCATGGAGTGAAGGTTCAATTGGATATTATCGAGCCCTGAGCGTTTCCATTTATTTAGCAAGAAATTATTGATAGTGATATTTATGTGGAATTTCGCTTGATCGTTATTACTCAATTTCAAGAGCTTTCACTGGTTTGGGCGTGGGAGCTGAGTAATGATGAGAGAACGATGATTCAGTTTCAACGTATCATTTAAAATTTGTTAGTAGTTTAGTCTCTAAACTTTGGAATGAGTGAGATTAGTTAGTATTTAGAAAACCTGAAAAGAAATATCCAGAAGGAATTTAAAATTTTTTGGATGCAGCGTTTTTTGCAGACGGTTACCGACTTACCAGAGTTCCTGGAAATGGTGTATATGCAAAAGGAAGAATATATATCAATTAAATGAGTAGTCAGCCAGTCAAGGACTAGCAGTCAGGCAATCGCCTTGTATCAGCTCTGAGAAGATGGGCCACCTCTGAGATCTTTCTGTTGGATCTTTCCGTTGAATGGTTCCTCTGGTTTAACTAAATGGCTTCATGTTTAAATTTTTTCATTTATATTTACAGCACTAACAACACAAGGATAACAAATTTTGTTAAATTTGTTTTGGAAGCACAACTCGAACAAATGACGTCACTTTAGAATTTGCTTTAGTTTACACTGTCACTTAATGCCAAGACGTTTGTTTTCTCTATTTCAATGCTAATTCCTGTCCATCAATTGTTTCAAAAATAAATGGTCAAGTTGCTTCTATCTACAAATAAACAATAAACCAATTCGCGTCTTGACAGAAACTAGCTGCGTTTTCTCCTCTAAAATGACACAATGCTGGACGTCAACGAAATGATGGTGAATATAATACTATGCTTTTTTCACACCTCACCACATTTCCCACCACAAACAGAAACTTTTTATTTACGTTAACTAGTGATATTACTTGTTGGATTTAAATTTCTTTTCTGTATTGAATAAAGCCTCACGCACACCGTAAACGGAGACTATTGCTATCGTGGTCACGTTGGCGATCTCGATGCGATTGCTGGGTCGCATTATCGGTCACTTTAAAATAAATTCGAAATCAATTGTACGCGTAATAATCTGTAAATAAATTTAAAAAAATATAGAAAATTGTGTAAATGCATTATATATATATTATATAAGATATATTGTACAGAAAATATTGAGTAAATTTACATAAAACGCAAAAATATATATAACAAATAAGTTTTTATAAATATTACTTTGCAATACCTCACGGGTAAATGCGCAGTTTTACTACTTTATATGCAATATTGCCAAAATTCGACCTTTCAACTTTTAGGTGTGTACTAAATACTGCTGTACATATATACAAACCAGTGGCTTCACGAGCTCTGGGTTTAATGCAGTAAGTCGTGGTCTCTAATGTCTCCGCGACCACGATCGCGACCGCGATAGTGTACGCGAGAACACTTAAGAGTACGTGTTGCGAATGGCCGTGACCACGATCGCAGCAGGCACCGAATCCGGTGTGCGCGAACCTTAAAGTTTCACTAGGCTTTAATTCTTGTTTTAAGTACATTTTCGTTTAGTTTTACTAATACATATTGAACAGAGCTTGACTTCGCAGCACTCAGAAAGCGAAAGTTCAAACCAGGTTCAGTTCTTCACTTCGAACGAAGCCTACAGTAGAGGCTAAGAAAAAGTTGGTTTTAAGCCTGGATTTATACCAGTGTAATAATTGGCAGCTTGTAAGCCTAAAAATTTTGTGCAAAACCGCTAGTCAAATTAGCTTTAGCTTTTCGCTGTATCGTCTGTAATATGGAATAAAGAATAAAAATATAAGAAATTTATTTAAGTTTTAAATTTATTCGTATTAATTATCGTATTTACATCTTATATTTTACTTCTTAAATTATCTTTCTTAAATTTGCTGTAAGCGTATGTAACGATTTAACATCCTATGCCATTAATTTTATGTAGAACAATACCAGTAGTTTACCAACCACCGGAATGACCGCCGGAGATTCCCTCTACCACTTTAACAATTTTTACTTCTCCGCTGTGTCCATGGTGATCATAATGTCCACCACTGCCGCCGTGAGAGCTACCATCGTAAGCTCCATGAACATCATTGTGAATTACTTTAATGATTTTCACATCACCTCCATGTTCATAAGCACCATATCCACCGCCGGAGTATCCGTCATGATCACCAGAATAACCTCCATGTCCTGCACTTAGCACCTTTATAATTTTAACTACTCCACCGCCATAGCTACCGTGTCCATAGCCTTCACCATAACCACCACTAAGGCCACCGTAACCTCCACCGTGACCGCCATCGCTAATTACTTTGATGATAGCATGGCTACTGCCTCCATGCTCACCGTAGCCGTCATGTCCGCCACTGTAGCCGCCGTAACCACCACCATGGCCACCATCACTTATGACTTTAACCACCGCATGGCTGCCAGATGAATGACTACCTCCATAACCACCATGGCCGCCGCCGTGGCCGCCACCATAGCCGCCTCCAAGTCCTAGAAATCCTGCATTGGCCACAGTCGCCAAGGCGAATAAACAGACGAAAACCTGCACCAAAGTAGACATTTCTCAAAATTGGCTCGCCAGAAATGCCGTGGGTAGAATCCCTCCCTGTTGCCACCTACCTTCATGCTGGTGTTAAATCCTTGTATGGTAGTGGCTGAAAGATGCGATACAAAGACTCCGAATAGAGTTCAAAGACTGATACTGCTGAAGAGACAAGCGAACTTTTTATAGCAAACTACGAATACTTTGTGGAAATACAAATTCATGATTGCCAATGTTTCGGTTGCGCAAATTCGCAATGTCAAAAAACTATGTTATAAATTCACTTAGCTGAAATCATTTCTGATGCAAATGAACAACCGATAAATTTAATATGCACCGAATACATATTTATATAGAGGGCATGTTAGAGAAGAAATCATTTTGGAAGTCAATCTTTAAACGATCCATTCAATTACGTCACCAAAACAGAAGAAGCCACAACTACGAGTGTGAGAATGCAGTGGCAACGGATATTTTGTGCACCGGAAAAGTAGTAGACGTCTACTAAACTTTGGAAAGTATACAATTTCATTTTTAGAGCGCTTTTAGTCTACAAAAAATGAAGCACCACTAACATTAAATCGCGACGCCTGCGATTATTTTAAAGTTACAGACGCGGGGAAGGAAAACAAATGCTCTTGTCTGATGTCTTCACCATTCTACAACTTAATATTTTCGGAAATCACTATCACACAGCAAAGCAATACATAACGTCAGGAACTGACCAACTTCCATTCACTCCATATACACTTTCTATTTATTAGTTTCTGGTGGCATCAAATAGTTTAACACTTCTTGAATCCGACGTTTTGAAATTTTGAAAGGAAGAAAAAAAATATAATTTCACTCTCAGAATAACAGAGTGAGAAGGTTACAACTGTTGATGTATTTAATCTTTTATAACTTTGCGGGCATAGGGTCATACTTCAACATGTTCAATAAGGTCAGACTTCTCAATGTTCGAAGACCTCCCTCTTGTTAGTTTCTTGGCTGTACCATTCATTCAAAGCATTACTATCGTCCATCCACTCACAACGCCGTTTTTAACATCTATTTGGCTTCGAGGTTGGCAAATCGTGTTATGTGCAAATCCTGCCATAGAAAATGTCCGTTCTTCGACGATCGCATATGTGGTTTCCGTGCTCTTCACGATGACACAGGTCGACAAATTTTAACTGCGTCGAAAATCAGTTTAGATAGTTCGAATAACTCAAAGCAGGCTTCCAGAAAATTGTAACTATTTTTCCATTTGAAAACGTCGTGTGATATTTTATAGATATTATATTTTTCATTGTGGTTGGTGTGAAATTAAATAAGTGATAATCAAAATGAACGGAAATATAAGAGAACGGATGCCGGATGGGAGCAGCTCTGAAGAGGACGTAAGAGGACCGCGGTATGGAAATCAGGTATGCAATGGAATAGTTGAAGGTCTGAATAAAGGGGTGGAAGGGGTGGAAGGGGCGGGTTTCACATTCAGTTAACATATTCGCATTCTTCCACAGCGCACTGAACCCTTGGATTCCGACGATTTGAACGATCGCGGCGGTCGCCGAGGACGAAAACGTGCAAGAGGTTCCGGCAGCCGCCGCAAGAGGTCAACAAGCCGCCGCCGCGGGTCAAGCAGCCGGCGCAAACGCTCGAGCAGCCGGCGGAGAAAGTCGAGTAGCCGTTCTCGCCGTCAACCGTAAAACAAAATTGCTGTGATTATTTTGAAATGTAAAATTATCTGTTTTGAGATATAGAAAAGAATCCATTAAAAAGAAGAAAAATCTAAAATGAAATCTGGAGACTCGAACATATTTCTAGAATCTTCAAAAAGTCAGAAATAACTTGACATTGTGAGAATAACAACAACGACAACCTCAGAAATTGACCAACTTACATTCATTCTATACGCACTTTCTATCCATTGGTTTCTGATGACGTCAAATATTTTAATACTTGAAGCGGACGTTTTGAAAATTCGAAAGAAAGAAAGGGAAATAATTTCCTCACTCTCGCTGTCCGCTTCGTGAGAGGGGAGCGAGGAGCGAGGAGTGGCGCCTTTTCCCGGAAAATATTTGAGAAAGTTGAATAAGATTAAAGTAGGAACCACTGCATGAAAATCTAGGAACTGAGATTATAACAGTTTCGCGGTGAACATTTTCACAGGAGGTTTTGAATGAAGTGAGGAAAAGCTCCACCCGACGCTCCCAGTTATCAGTCAAACGTTAAATCTCTTCATGTCGTGCAGCACAAGTACCCGCTTTTAATGCAGCTTGATCAAGATTAAACATTTGCAACTCGTAAACTTATCGTGACATCGAAAACAAGTCAGTGGTAAGCACAGGTTGCCTGTTTCCTACAGGGGAATCCCGAATCGCAGGAGAACAATAACGAGAAAAGCGGAATTCGTAATACATATTTCGCGGATAAAAAATCCGATCTTCTATTTTAACCAAAAAAAGTTTTAATTAAATTTAATCTTTATTTTAGAATCTAAACTCTCTGGCAAATTTAAGCTCAGTTTAAAAAGTTTCCAAAGTTTTCTTTACAAAAGAAAAGTTTATTATGACTATTGTAATTCTGCGTTTTCTTGAAATTCCCGAAAAATAGGAAAACAGATCCGTGGAAAAGAGAAAACCCGCGGCTTGGTAAACCCTAATTTGAAGTGGAATGGGTTACTTGGCAAAAGAAAACATCTCTGAATAATTATGCAATTTTTTGCATTAACTTGGCTTAATTATTACGCCACAACAGCTTCTGCTCAACACAAACGACTTTTGGATTGATTGTCAATCTCACTTCACACTTTTCTGCTTTTTTAGTTGGTGTAAAAAATTAGTTGTTATCTAATACTCACATCTGTCGTCGTATCGCCCTCGTTTATTCAACTATTTTCTGCAAACAAATCGAAAGATTACATCGGATGACTCACAGAAAAATTAAATAGGTATTTTCCTTTGTCCTTCTTTTTTTTTTTTTTCTATATCAGAGTTCAGGAGCTGCTAAGCTTCAAAACTTTTTTTGTGTGCCAATAGCACGAGCTCCTGTTAAGAGGGTTGATAGAGGGAGGGGAGTGGAAAGGTTCTTTTGTTTTTTTTTTGTTTTTTTGTTTTTTTTTTGAAATTGTAGAACTATTTTTTTAGTTTTTGTAGGACTAAGTTTTGTAGAACTAATAGCGCTAGGCTAGGCCTTAAGTACGCTGAAAACAACACAATTAACATCCATGCCCAAGGCGGGATTTGAACCCGCATCCCCGGAGCTCGCAGCGAGGTTATCACCCACTGTACCACCGAGGACGGCAAGGTCCTACTTAAGGTTTTCTGATTGGCGGTTCCATTTCTGGTGGTACCTACAGTGGATCTATGGTAGCGCACAAGTGAGCGGTTAGGCTGCTGGTGGGGCAGGTTTAGTAATTCACGATGCTGGAGCTGATGATGAATTTCTGGCGGGTATGGCGGCGGCGGCTGCAGTGTTGTTGATAATGTAAAAATGTGATCAAATTCTTTAATGTTGGAGTCGGTGGTCTTGACTTTGATCACCGACACGGACACGGGTTTAGGGTGTCCGGTGGCCAAGGCGATAAAGTAAAAGTCGTCACGGTATTCCACGACTAGAGTTCTTGCGGTGGATTGTCTGGCGGTTTCGACGGCAGTCTTCGAAGTTATAATGATGGTAATGGAGAGTAAAGTGGAAATGGTGGTTACGATGGTGGCCAAGGAGGTAATGATGGAGGATATGGCGGTTATGGTGGTGGCGATTATAACAGCGGCTGTCATGTTCAAGATGTAAACATCTTTATTATTGACCCGCAAGGCAGCGGTTATCCGCGGATCCGCTTTTTGGGCGGTGGTTCGGGAACTGGTTGGTCTGTTCACGGCAACGGTGGCTGGGATTAAGCTTCCGTTATAATTGTGGACAACCACGTTTAGGTCATCCCTGCAGATAACTCCAGAGAATTATCTTTCAGACAACAATCAGAACATTTTAGGTTGAGATATTCTTTTTACTTTTCTAATCCTTAAGCCTTCAGTAATCAAATATTCTCAGAATATTCTCAAAATATTTTATTAATGAAGACTTCTGTGGAGATTGGAAATTCGATACCTTTGTTATTATTGCTTCCTCAATTTTAATTTATACATTGTTTTCAAATAAATAATATTGAGTGGGATAACCAGATCTCGGCAAATTCTATTTTATTTTAGAAGCAGGTTATTCTCAAATATAATATTGTAAAGTATTAAATTAGGTAAAAAGTTGATTTTATTCGAGTTCCATAAGTTCACTGAAATAATTTGCTGTTTTGATTTTATAAGTAGTTTATATTTTTCATAAATTTTAAATCACAAAAATCCGCACACATGAAATCTCTCGAATTTTATCGCAGTGATAATGCTTCAAATCACAGATATATCATTGAAAATAGTAGATGGAAAAAGTTAGAGATAGAAAAAGTTAGCTCAGATTCTATCTGAAGTTATTACACACTGAAAATATATGCAAACATTGAGAGGAAAAACAAAATTTGGTGCTTTAATAACAACTTAGTATTTATTTGCTAACAATTTGGTTTTTTTAAGTGCCTTTTGAAACTATCAACAGAATTGCAAACATCTAAAAACATATTTCAAAGTCGTTATTACGAAAAACTTGAGAAATCCTTGCTTTACCTTTGTTATCAACATTTTACGGCTTGAGCTTAGTTTAGTCCAGAAGTCATAAATTTGACGGCAGAGCACTTTTGTTGAAAGTGTCCTTATTATCAATTTGAGTTCAATTCTATCCCCACAATAATAGCAAGGAGAGAACGAAGTAGGTAAAATCCAACTCATTCGTAAATGTCTGCTGGGTTATCTGCTGGCAACTTTGAAGATCTTCTTTGAAAACACATCACATTTTAGAGGTCATATGGAGCCTCATTAATAAGGTCTTCAAAAACCCAAAAGCATTTCCTTGGTACAGCGTTTCTACTGCTATTTCTGCAGTATGAGCCAAATGACTGTTCAAAAGTTATTGCAAATTAATTCAGTGGCAGCAAAACAAGTAGAGTTGACATTTTCGACTTTTGTTTTCCTCGCATCGTCCGAGATTTGCATAAGAATTGGGGAAGTGTCGCTCGGCGGTAGCCTCTTTTGCGAGGCGGTATAAAGCACAGCGCGCTTCTGTAGTTGGAAACTAGTGCTGCGCGTTCGTTGCTGGTGAACACCATGAAAGTGAGTTTAGGAAATATCTAATATAGGAAACGTCACCCGTTTTTCGGTGTATCGCAGGTACTTTTTGCCTTCTTAGCGGCCTACACTGTGCTGGCCAGCGTGCATGCTGGTGACCTCTTGGGACTTCTTAAGGGTGGCGGTCATGGTTCGGGTGGTTACGGTCATGGCGGAGGATACGGCGGCGGAGGATACGGCGGCGGTTACGGTGGCGGTGGCGGTTACGGCCATGGCGGAGGATACGGCGGCGGTTATGGCGGTGGCCATGGAGGTGGCCATGGAGGCGTCGTAAAGGTCATTCACGTATACTCTAAAGGAGGCGGCTATGGCGGCGGTTATGGCGGCGGCTATGGCGGCGGTCACAGTGGCGGTTTTGGCGGCGGTCACGTTGGCGGTTATGGCGGCGGTTATGGCGGCGGCTATGGCGGCGGTCATGGAGGCTATGGGGGAGGCTACGGCGGTGGTCACGGCGGTGGTCATGTATCTGTATACAAAGTTATTGGTCTACACAGTGGTCATGGCGGTCATGGAGGATACGGTGGCGGTGGTGGCTATGGAGGCGGTGGTGGCTATGGAGGCGGTTGGGGCGGTTGGGGCGGTTGGGATAAGAAATAAAACGTCGAAAAGTCACCAATTAAACAAGCTGAATTTTTACGAAATTTCAGATATGCAAAAATTTTAAATACTAAGGAATTTTTAAAATTAATTACTAATAATATTTATGAGTAGAAAAATGTATCCTCAATGCCTGAATTATAATTAAAAGAAAGATAAGAAGCCAAATGCTTGTTGCTATGTTTTAAATCAGTTTTTGGTTCACCATTTGCTCTTTCATAACTTCTTATAATAATCTCTTCCGCAACTTTTTGTAATACAACAAAATGTTTTTGGTAAAAAAACTATAAAGCAACTCAATGCAAAATAAGATGAATTGATTGATTATCTGCTTAATTTTTCTATTCATACTTTTTGCCGAATTTAATTTCAAAATTTGCCGGGAAAAACATTCTTCATCATTGGAAGCGGTAATGAAGGCTTTAAGGCGCTCATACACGATCTCTCGCCTTCGACGCATCTCTTCTCTCGCGGTCAGCTCTCCGATCGTTCCCGTGGTGATCGAAGCGAGCTGGAGCAGCAGATGGAAGCGCGTGGAGCGCAATTAATCGAGATCAAGTTCGCCTTACGGCGCTACTGGTGCTGCATCGCTAGGGAAGCGTGTGGATGGACGCTCGCGCTTCGATCCACCGATTAGACGGACTGACAGACAGGCGCTGCTCATGGACCTGGCAGAGGTTCGAGTATAAAACAGCTGTAGCTCGGATGGAGCCATCAGTTGCTCAGTTGAGTCTCGTCGAACTGCTGCAAGACAACGACAGGAATAAAGGCAACATGAAGGTGCGTTTAGCGATCGCTCTTCCAAGGACTGCAAGTGCAGCACCAACCAGACGGATACAGTGAATACAGTTAGAATAAGTGAATGTTTTTTCGAATTCCAGGTTTTTCTTTGCCTGCTCATTGTTTGCACCGGAGCGAGAGGAGGTTTCCTCCATGGAGCGAGCAGCGCTGGTGGAAGTAGCGCAGGCGGCTGGTCTGGCGGAGGTGGTTATAGTGGTGGCGGCGGTTATGGAGGCGGCTATGGAGGCGGCGGTTATGGAGACGGCTGGTCCAGTGGTGGACACAGTGATGGCGCTTCTGTTAAAGTCATCAAAGTTATACATGGAGGTGGAATTGGTGGAGGCGGTTTGTCTTCTGGTGGCATCGGCGGCAAAGGTGGCGGTGGCTGGTCATTGGGTGGTGGCGGCGGAGGCGGAGGTTGGTCATTAGGAGGTGGTCAGGGAGGCGGTCACGTAGGCGGTCACGGAGGTGGTTTGTCATCCAGTGGTCTCAGCGGCGTTTGGACATCTGGTGGTTACGGAGGCGGTTTAACATCTGATGGTCACGGAGGCGGTTGGTTGTCTGGTGGTCACGGAGGCGGTCTAACATCTGGTGGTCACGGAGGCGGTTGGTCGTCTGGTGGTCACGGAGGCGGTTGGTCGTCTGGTGGTCACGGAGGCGGTTGGTCGTCTGGTGGTCACGTAGGCGGTTGGTCGTCTGTTGGTCACGGAGGCGGTTGGACGTCTGGTGGTCACGGAGGCGGTTTGTCATCTGGTGGCGGTCACAGCTCAGGCGGATCTGTCAAAATCGTCAAAGTAATTACAACAGGAACTAGTGGTACTGGACATGGCTGGTCTGCAGGAGGCGGTGGAGGCGGTTGGTCTGCTGGAGGTCACGGAGGCGGTTGGTCGGGCAGCAAGAGCGGCTGGTAAACGATTGGCATCATCATTCGACCGACTGTGATACCTTCAAAGAAATTACTGACGATTTTCTGTTAATTTAATGACATTTTGTATCATTCATTGCTGAATATAAAAAATGGTTGAAAAACAAATTCGAAGATACTTCTACCACATCATGGGAAGCAGTAAAAGTTGGCTGTGTAGATTTAATGATTTGTTCGCAGTTCGCTTGGCCTTCAGCGTTTTTAATGTGATTAATAACAGCTTCAAATTGAAGTGATTACTTTGAATGAATACTTAAAACGTAGTCAAGAAGCAAACTCGAAGGTATGAAGCAAACTGAACGAATGATAAAGCATCTGCACGGGTAGCACGTATTTTCGAAAACTTATGGAAGCATCTGCGAAACCAAGGATTTCTGCTATAAAAAACACAACCTAAGCACTCAAATAAATCAACGTTTTGTGGTGTTTTGCGTATTTACACAAGCTGGCCATTAGATAATTTTTCTGTGCCTGTTAGGATAGATGCGAAGACTCAAAATGAATTTTTGAAGTATTCTGCAGGCAACTACTAAAATTTTTCTGAGGTTTTTAAAGTCCAAGTTGTTTTATTTCTCTGAATTCTATTTGTTTAGTCCGCTGATAGATTTTAGATTTAGCATTAAGCCAATTTCCCTTCAATTTCAATATTAAGTGGATTTAGCATAATCGCATTTTCAAATATTACACAGGAAACATTTTCAGCCGCCAACAACTTTTACTGCACACAAACCTCGCACGTCGAGTGTTAACGTTGTAACTGTTTTGATGCTTCTCTCTTCTTTTGATGCTTCTTCTTCTTTGATGCTTCATCTCTTTGGTGCTTCTGCAACAACAATAGCTAATTAATTTTGTAAGTCTGACTGCAAATGCAGCAAACATAATCGTACAAATATGCAAAAGTCGACGAGGAAAATCATTATAATTTTGAAGTCTTTTCCGTTTTGCTCTCCTCGTGCTTAGTACAGTTCCTGTCTTAAGTCTTTTGACCCAAGTTCGTGTCTTAAATATTTTGACTCAAGTTCCCGTCTTAAGTCTTTTGCGTTAAAATTGTGTCTTCAGCTTTTGTCTTTCCCTTCCCGAATGTGTGTAAACTTGTACACAAAAGCTTTCATTTGTATTTAAATTTTTGTTTGAATTTCTTTAAATCAACAACAGATGGCGCAAGTAAGGAACAAATTTAATTTCTTTAACGTGAAAAGTTGTTTTATACCAGTTATCAGTAGAAATGAGAAGCTTTCATCACACGTTTACTACATTCAATGTGTTTACGAGCTTTATATCAATGTGTGTGTGCGTGTTTCCTTTTGTGTTGCTTGCTGTTGTTTTGTTTTCTTTGCTGGTTGTAAAATTCAATGTCAATGTGAACATTAAAATTGCGGAAAGACTTTTAGGAATCCTGTGACAGCATTCAACAGCCATCAGCTATCAGGTTTTTAAATGACTACCACTGAAGTCATGCTGAAATTCATGACTCTCAACAAAGTGTAATCAAACTCTGACTACATATTGCATCTCCAACAAGGCATTTGAAGTTCACAGAAGTTGGGGGGAATGCACGAGAAGTTTATTTATATAACAAAACAAACGTAATCTATAATTTTGATGATGAATGCATTTTTGAAAGTTATATTTTAAAAAATAAAAGAACTATTGTAAAATTACCTATAAACGCAACCCACAAAACTTTAAAATAAATACCATTTGGTATTTGTGGAAAACCAGCAGAGGTCTGTGCGGTCTCGGTTGCTAGAACTCATATTATGACCGAAACCAGTTTCCCGGGTTTTTTGTGGTAATCCTATACACGGCTTTCAAGATGCAAATAAACTTGTAATCCTAAAACACGAGAAGTAAAACTCTTCAAATTCAATTCAATATTTTCAAGTTTTATTTCTTAAAGTGTTGATTCTCATATTGTTTATATAAAAAGTGCATTTTGTAAAAAGTAACTTCACTCCTACAAAAATTATATTAATTTTTAAAATACTTATTTATCACACGTTTTCTCCAAACGACATCTGTAGTCTTCCGGAACAGCGACGGCAACGATTGGTCAACCACAGGTGTTACAACCTCCGCCGCCTCCATATCCGCCACTACTCGATGAACTGAAACTTCCAGCACTACTGGAAGCAAACGATCCACTTCCTCCACGTCCACCTTGTCCGCCGTATCCGCCCGGACCTCCACCGCCATAACCGCCTTGGCCACCGAAACCACCTTGTCCACCATAACCGCCTTGGCCACCAAAACCGCCTTGGCCGCCATATCCACCTCCACCAAAACCGCCTTGGCCGCCGTGGCCACCATAACCACCTTGACCGCCTCCGCCGTAACCGCCGCCACCTCCGCCGTAACCGCCGCCACCTCCGCCATAACCGCCGCCACCTCCGCCATAACCGCCGCCACCTCCGCCATAACCTCCGCCTCCAT
The DNA here is from genome assembly GCA_922984085.1 of Sicus ferrugineus. Lineage (NCBI taxonomy): Eukaryota > Metazoa > Arthropoda > Insecta > Diptera > Conopidae > Sicus > Sicus ferrugineus. The sequence continues at coordinate 30,160,899 of OV277351.1, forward strand.
ATCCACCGCCTCGTCCGCCATAACCGCCATGACCACGTGCACCACCTCCACCATAACCACCATAACCACCAGAGCCACCTGCAACTCCGAAGCCTCCCACGAAACCGCCAATAAAGCCACCGCCTCCACCGCTTCCACCTCCGTAGCCGCCATCGTGACCACCTCCACCCAGCAGGATGGATTTCTTCAGCTCTTTAAGCTTGTGCAACGTGGGCGAAACGCTACCGATTCCGATCGCGAGAAGGATGAGCGCGAGCCACTTCATGTTCGCCGCAAATTAATGTGAGTCGACACCTTCGAAAGCTGTTTCCGTCCAATCTAAAAACTTGATGTCAACTGCTGCGTCTGGATGGGATCCCAATGATTTTTATACTTGGGCATTTGGAAAATTTATTCTAGACAGGTACGAGTACGAGTACAACTCAGGCATAAATTGCGAACTGACGAATGCGCATGTGCATCGGATCAAATTCTCCCGGCGGGCTGCAGTCCATTGAAACGGAGCGGATGACTGACGATTGAATTCGAATTGTTGCACAGAGGGCGCTACGATGGGTGTGCAATGAAAGTGCGGAAAAGCTTGAGTATGAAAATTTCTACTTTAAGCGTTATTTTACAATTTGAAATGCATTTAACTTAAATGTATTTATATAATTCAACTAATTTGACTTCTACGTTACTTTAAAGTTTAAGGAACTTCTATTTCGATATATTTTTATTTTTAAATCTAATAATTAATTTAATTTTATTGGATTTTCTATTCTATAAATTACAACATTTTGAAAATATTCATAAACAGTTTTCGAAACTATTAAGAAATGAACTAAACTGGACTACAAAACTGATAATAACACATTTCGGAAGAATAGATATTTCCCCAATAGATTCTTTAACTCAAATGAAACCTTTTGTGTCCCTTTGACTTTAGGCTTTAGTTTCTCACTTTAGTTTTATTAGATTTCTATTTTGTTTTCTCTCTAAAAATTAATTTTTTAAGGCAGTGCGTGACAATTTGGAGTCGGTATTTATAAATTCCGATTTTCGGGTTAGAAAAGTCATTCAAACGTCGGACTTTTTGTTATTTTAGTATTCGTACTCACAGATGCCAACTCAAATTCTCACATAATGAAATGAGGGCATCTCTTTCGGGGGTATTTCAAAGTGAGAATAAAAGTCTCACGTAGAAAAGACTTCATGGAAATCTCTTTTCCAACAGCAATTAAACAATCTCAAAACTTCAAAAACTAGTTTATTTTTACCTTACGAACTAATCAAATAAAACTAAGGCAAATACAATTTTCCAAATGTACATGAATTCCCAATGACCAACCAGGCTTTCCTCAATTTCTATAGCGCCACCCACAACAGCTTGGACTGCAGGAAATCTCAGCATTATTCTGTGTATCAAGTGTTGTTCTCTCACTCGTATTTGAGACTGCAATTAGTTTCGTGCATGTTCGAAACTGGGAATTCCGTGAGTATTCATTGGGGATCATCAACGGCCATCTCTGATTACGACTCTATTTTTAAAACAAGTAGTGAATCCCGCAACAACAACTACTACTACCACTACACTTCTCGCGAGTGGCTCTGTGGTCAGATTTATAATAGCAATTTATTAGCTATAACTAAAAGCGCAAACATCAAGTGGAATAGAGAGTTTTATTGATTCCTCATTGTGTTCTTCGTGTAAGGCAAGGTACAATGAACCCTTCCTCTTCTGAAGTCACACCACTGACATTTGCCAACATGTTTACGTGCTCGGGTAACACAGGCAGCCTCGAAAGGGAAATTACCGCAGGTGTAGTTCTCCCCGTGTTTTTGCCTCTTTATCTGCTCTTTAATTACATCACTTTGGATGGTCTGACTGCTTTGAGGTCCGGTTACAATTGTAAAGTACCTGTAATTATAGAAAAACCAAATTGCAGCAATTAATTGCTGTTGGCTACGATTTACTTGTAGAAATGTTGTTGTGTCATCATTTCGAATGATGACAGAACATCAAGTACTGAAGCGGATGGGTCCTAGCAAATGGAATGGAGAACACACGCATGTCTTTAAAAAGAAAGTGATTTTGGATTATATAAGAATGTTTTCATATTGTGTAAGAATGTCGTAAACTATAAAGAAACATAATTAGTCTACTTGAAATCACATGTGATTAACTTGAATAATTCAGTGGTTTTGTTGCCTAAATTCATACAAAATTGTCCACTTAGTTTGGCTTAACATCGTTTCCAGAGCATGCTGTTCTTTATTTCCTTATTTATTACGCACATTTGTTTTCATTCCTGATTTCAGCTGGGCCCATCCACAATGAATACCACATATATACCGGCCAAGTAGACCGCTTGAGTAACCAGTTATCACTGTTGACTCTCTCCTCCACTTATGTAAAAACGAAACGTCATCGCGAAAAAATGCCAGATGGGTATTTTTAGTAAGAAGATATGAAAGGAAATGTGTAAAACAACAAATGTACGATTGTGCTAACTTCGAAATTCGAGTATATCACTAAAATTCCCTATTTTGTGCATATTTAAAACATTTCATTCCGAACACGTGCGCTCTTGGGAACGTTAAAATAATGCGAAGCTACGAGTTCAGTCAACAACAGATGTTATTTTTTAGACAAATAAAATCAGCATAATACTAAACTAAAAGACACACCTAGAACGCAATCTTAAATACGCATTTTGGAAGCTCACGAAGTTTTCACAGCTTCACCAACCTGTAAGCAGATAATAATCTACTGTAAAGAAGAAAAACTGGTTAAACCCAGATGAAACTCAGTTTGTAGATGACAAGTTCAGATAGAATATAAGAATATTTCGCTCCATATGTATTGTGACAGAGCTTTAGGAATAACTGGTTATCGTTCGAAACTAATTCAATATTTCTCCATCAATCGTCCTGTTTACAAACTGGTTTGGAATCTTTTTTGTCTTTATTTCTTCTATCTTTGCAAAAATTGTCTAAAATTGAATAAATTTTCGATGATTCGAACCGGACGACTCCCTCTACATTTTGTCAGGGATGAGATCTTTCGTCCGCTAATGTGGAATTTCAATTTTAATTAAGCAAATGTGTGTACGCATGTGTACATCACATTATACAGAATTGGAAATCAGAGCTTGCCAAACACGTATCTTATAAGCTCTCGCAACCTTACGACCACCAGCGTTTCGCAAACCCCATTTCGGCTTCAGCTCAACTCATCGCGTGTCTACGATCAAAGCTTGCTAAGCAAACCCGTAAATTTTTTGGCATTCACTCAATGTATTCCAGTTGTTCGTGGAACTGCGATTTGTTGGCTGGAAATTTATTCCTTATTGTTCTAAATTTCCCACCAGTGACTTGACTGGCGGCGGCACGTTACTCACTGTTATTTCTGAGCGCCCAACGCGGGTGCAAAACACGAACGAAAATTCCATATTTGATTTCAAATTTTCGCTTACACAGAATTTCAATTGGAGTGCCGTCGTGCTTTTGGAAGAGCATTCAAAAGTGTGTACGCGTATCTTTTATGCATTCTGATGATTAATGACTTTTCGTGAGTTACATACAACTCGTCTCGCATTTTTTCCGTCCCAATGTTGTCGATTTTCAGTATTTGTATGACGCAAAGTCGTGATTAACTTTACGATGCCACTAATTCTTCTTATCTTCCACAGAACAAAGAGTGCCTTGAAACGCACAGATTTCGAAAGGCACTCATTAAGAGGAGCGAACTGCAAGGCCGAATACCTGAGGTTTCGTGTAACCAAAACTTGTTCTTCTCAGCATTCTCGAAAGTATCCGCGAATATGATGATGGGTATGGGATGAGAGGAACAAAGTGGAAACTACTTCAGAATATATCTACGATACAGTGAAACACTCGTCTTCAAAGTATAGACGTATATTTTGGAATAAAAATACATTATGTACATTCCCTTTAGAAGAAAAGTCTACTGTCGTGCTGCGCATATACTTTTCCTGGTGCAACACAAAACCTTAACCATTGTATGGAGCCCCATATGCATTTGCGACCGGAACATATGCAGGAGCGACTGGCGGTGCATATGGGTTTGGTGGTGCGTAGCCTTGGCCGACGGTGTTAACTATAATCTTGGGCTTCTTTCTTCCGCTAGGATAAGCGTTGCTCGCGTAGCCGGCCGCAGAGTCGCCTCGGGTTCCCAGAATGGCTCGACTCAAGCCTCGCCCAGCGTCTATAATACCAGCCAGCGAACGTTTCACCATCGCCCCTTCACCGCAAGCGAGCAAGGAAGCCAATAGGACCAATACGAAAGCGAAATACCTCATCCTGTAACCGTTAACGTCAATTATCAGCTGTGGAGGAACTGCGGTGAAGGCTGCACTAGACGGCCCCATTTATACGAAGTTCGGAAAACCATCACGTGCGAAAGTGGCTTTCTAGCGCAAGGTTTTCTATTAACCATAGCATAGCCAACTTCAAAACTGCTTCATTACCAGCAACCTTGAATTCGCGAACTAATTACTGTGATATTTTTTGTACTGCATTTGTCATGGTTCATTCAAGGGAATGTGGAGAGCGAGGATCTCGCTAGAAATTAGTTTCCCAAAACAATAATGCTAATTGGGAAAAATGTTAAATAATTTTTAAAAAATATTCTTACATTCATGTCTGGGTAAAAAACTAAGTCCGAATATAATTTTACTATTATAAAACAGATCTATATTCCATAAAACATACGATATCAATATACCGATCGTTGTACGAAAACGACAGTAATCCGAATACCCTAATTTTGAATTTTAAACACCTATGAGAAAATTGTGTCTATGATAAATGCGGTAGGAGGGCGTCTATGCCGCAGGACTCTAGTGGGACCTGCCAGAGATATGGGAAATCTCTCATACACAAATGTACTTCGGTCGGGCACTTGTGTTGTCGCGAAGAGATTTTCGAATTTCGAAAATAGGAGGAGTTCCTTATATCTCAGCAGAGTCCGTTTATATAAGGGACTATAATGTTCGTTTTGGAGTCCGTTTATATAAGGGAAGGAAATTTTTGTATTGACGACCAGTTTCAAATATGGTGTGAATGCTTGATATGTTGTGAATGATACTACAAGACCGATTTTAACAATTTACCGTACGAAAATTTGTTTTCATGGGAATCCTTAGCCTATTTAGTAGTTCCAAAATATACCAACAGAGGGTGCTGCATTACAGAAAAACCTCTTTTACAGAAAATCCTCTTTTACTAATAAAATCGGCGCTAAATGGTAACTAAGTTAGATTTCGATTCGGCTTTCAAAACTCGGAATAATAGTTCAAAATTCCAACACATGACGGCGTTTTTAGCACCTTAGCTTCCAGTTATAAAATAATTTTGATCAAAAAGCTCTGTACAACAGTTCTGAAAAGTTGTAGTGGCAGTTCGTCCACTTCCACGCCCATTTAATTATTGATCTCTCATCTACTTCTTTTCTATCTATTAAAATATATTATGAAAACAATTTGAAGTGGATTTATTCGTGTCAACATAAAGCTTCTCTACAAGTACTAGTGGTGGGGCATGTCTAAGTTTTTTACAATAACAATCTAAGTTTTTTACAATAAAACTAACTGCAAATGATTGAGAAGGAATGGCACGTGGCATGACTTCGACGCGATAGAGGAGCATGGGCGCATCCTGAGTATGGTCAGTACCGAGATAAAGGAGACATCGATGATTAGGCGGTTGGAACGGACATTTGTAGATTCAAAACACATAGTACAAGAGTGTGCCCTAGAGCTCAGTGAGAGTGCTCGTTTAAACGACGTCACACTCATGTTGGTGAAGGGTATCGAGGAGAACGAAATAGCTGACGACCTGGCCAAGTAGGAGTCGTCTGCTGAGTTCCTTGGGCCAGAACCAAAAGTTGCTCTAAGCAACGGAATGGTGAGGGCGATGGTCGAAGGAAGGATAAAATTCTGCCACCTGCAAAGCTGGAAGAAACTAATCACCTGCAGACAGTCGAGCACTATTTTACGAAGGCCTATGAGTGGAAGGCAACTTCAGATACCTCCTCAATAAGACAGGTCTTGCCAAGGAAAGTGTCTGTTGGCTGTGTCTAGAGGAGGACGAGACGGCGGTACATGTTATGTGCCAATGTCCGGCACTGGCAGGCAGGAAGACAGTCGTACTGGGTCGATACTTCATCGGTGACGACGAAGTTGGTGGTCTCACCCTTAGGGGACTACTTGCAATGACACGGGACATAGTCATGAGGATGAATGTGGACATGTTCACAAACCCCAATAACTAGATCCCAGTGGGATGGCGGTGAGACGAAAAATAACCCAACTTAAGTGGTCTGCTTCAATTATCTCATTGCTGTTGTAAGGGAAGTTAGGGGTTTAGGCAGTATGAATCGTGCATGTTTAGAAAATTCCCTCCTCTATAAAAACGAAAGCTGCAAATGATAACGGAAAGTCAGATTTTGATGCGGTTTTCTGCGGTTCGATGAGAATTCTGAACCTAATATTTTGGCGCAAAGTCCTAACTCTAAATTCCAACACATTAAGTTCCCCAGTGGAGTGGAAGTTTCACTTGAAATCCTGAGTTGCTCTTATAGAGGAGTTATTGATAAGAATTGGAAGCATAGTTTCTTCTCACTTAATTATGAATGAATATGATATTGCATAGAGAATTCTAGTATAAATAACTTGAATTAATAACTTTTCAAATTATGAGAGCCTAGGAAAAACAGAACTATAAATCGGTCTTCAATCAAAAATCAAACGCTCAAATACTCTTCATGCTAACGCCCAAGGATACCTAAAGCTCACGATATGTCGTCACATTCAGATCCTCCTTTGTGAGTCCGTGTATAGCATCCTGAGTTCTGGTACTGAACTCGTCGACTAAACTCGTCGTCTAGAGTTGAATTCATTCAAACAGCACGATATTTTGCAAGCAGTAGCATCACCGCGAAAAGTATGAGTTTACGGATGCACTTTTCTCTAAATAATTCATATCACGCCGAACGTCACCTCTCAACATAATGATCAGGAACAACACTCCATCTGTGGCCGAGATACAATTTTCAACGAAACCAAATTCAGCAAATGACAGCAATTTGACCTTCACATAAAAATTCACAGAAGAAACGTCACAACATACAGAGCAAAACTTTGCCACATATTTTGTGAGGTCTTTTTAAAACAGCATCGCAATACATATCGAGCAACGTCTGACTGTGGAAAAGTATTTAGAAAGAAAAGTTCAGACTTTTCAGCTAAATAAAAAATACATCTCGAAACCATATTTATGTGTATTCTTTAGGCGAGCATAAAGACTACGTTTGAAGTGTTCAGCCACAAAAAGCCTATTTCGAAGTGAATGAGCTGCGCAGAAGAAAAAGTCAATACTTATTTACATTGTCGCCGTTGGCGATTTATTTGTTTTATTCCATGAAATATCTCCTTCAATAGTAGGGGTAGTATTGAGGTGGAAGGTAGTTTACTTTGATTTCAGGTTGGGATTGGCTCTTGCTGGGATACGCATTGTTTCCGTAGCCGAATGCGGACTCGCCTCTGTAGCCCAGAATGGCTCGACCAAGACCCCTTCCAGCATCGATTATGCCAGCAAGGGAACGCTTGACGACAGCTCCCTGGCCGCATGCGAAGAGAGCGACCAGGACCAGCAGTAAAACGGAGAAATGCCTCATAACGAACTTGCGGATGAAGTGATTAGGCGAAGAGCCAACAGATGCTTTGTCCGCTAACTAGGCTAACCAATT